>JAQMYJ010000016.1:13944289-13961208 GCA_030014305.1 Clarias laeviceps | reverse complement strand
TAATGAAAATGGTGTTTCTTCTCATACATTATTAGTAATATCAAAGGGAACTTTTACTTATTTCATTCAAATTCAGACCAAATAGGAAAAGCACTCATGTAAATAACAATATCCCTAACTTATTGTGAGTAGTGTATATAAAGAGAAAACGTTAATTCTAATCTAGATTAGATAGCTATCTGGATGTATGTATGGATGGATGGGATAGATAAACAGATAGATAGATACTTTAAGAATACTTTGCAAACACCATTGTTTTTTTTTTTTGGACCCAGTCCTACAGCATGTTCTTGGAAGAAAATCAATCTACAACACAAAGTGATCATATAATACTTGAAACCACTAGAAAGGCTGTGTTCATTTGACTTTAATAACAAGACTGTTCAAAATACTTTTCTGACTGGTGTACATTTGCATTAGGAAAACAAATCCTTAGTGATAGAAATCAAGCATATGTAAAAGAAATGTTAACTGACAGAACGTGAAAATGCAAAACATAACCTTTACAATGTCAAACGCTACTCCCAGTGTACTGATCAAGGATGTATGTTTAAAGCTACATTAAAAAAAAAGAAAAAAAAAAGATGGACAAGAGGAAGCAGGTTGTGCAGCACGATTTTGTACAAAACAATCGTAAACTCTCTACACATGTTTAACTCGATCCAGTGCAACGTAGAAACATTTCTTGTCATCAAGGTTGTGCCATCCAATGGGTCCAATCTCACAATCAGCACAGATAAGATATTTTATTTTGCCTACATCTTTGCTGAAGCCAACATTCTCAAAGGTGTACATATCATCCACCAACCAGTGAGCTGTTAAAGTATCTCCATTTAAAGTTCCTTGAGACTGGTTATTGGTCTTCTTTTGCATCGAGGGTAGAAAGAGCTGGTCATGGGAATGTGTATTAAACAAAAAGAAAGCATACAAGTATTAAGTTAGTTGCACTGAAAATTGAAAGGCACAACTATGAAAACATGAAAAAGAAACATCTTGTTAAAAACAGATATTAATATTTAATTCTACCCACATTTCACTTTGAGCATTATTTAAACATACATTGTCATCTTACCTGTTTTTCTGTAAATACAGCCATGCCTGGGCAGAGTACTTTTGATCCACAACGTTGGCACACCACTGCTTTAATATTTTTTCCATCTTCTGAAACAAGGTTGGATGGGTCACTACATCCCTCAGTGCCAAAGCTCTGATTACTATTCTCCATTTTTAGAAAAAACTCCAACAAATAACCTACAAGGAAATAAACATTTATGTAATACATATCACAATATAACCGACCGAGTGGTAATGTAAAATGTAAAACTCAGTAAAATGATCTCAACTAAGCAAAAATCTTCTGACTAATGGACAGAGCATGGATAACATTGTGTGCTAATGCAAACAATGGCTTCTTTCATACCATGAAAATGTGTAAGTATTTGCAAAAAGAAAATACATGTTATGTTTATCCGCATACGTACCGTACTCAAGAATGAAATATTGTAAATTCCTAAAACCCGGATGTAAACTTCATTTTTTTTTTCCACGCTAAAACAATTGCTCGTCCGTGACAGTCCGTCAGCAAATCATTCCGTCTGGAAAGCAAAACACAAACGATAGGGTCCTACTGCTTCTCCTAATAGTAGTTGCAAATCTACAGTCATGGCGCAATACCGCCGCTAACTGTTGTGGAGTTTGGAGCAGCTAGAAAAAAATTCTTCTTCTTTGGTTTTATTGGCGGATGGCAACCAGCTTTTAGTTTACCGCCACCTACTGGATTGGAGTTTAGAGCATTACATTAGAAAAAATATACAGACGTCTTCCTGTCGGTCCACTGTCCCTGTATTATTGCCACACCTTGTTCATGTGTTCTTTGATTGTCGCTTTTGACTTCTGCTTTGCTCAATAGCTCAATTTCTGTGTCTACCCTTTGCAATTTCACTGCTTGCTAGGCTAATTTGTCAACCATTTCATTCCCCCTAACGCCTACATGGGCAGAAACCCAGAGAGGCAAATGTCTACCATTGTGATGCAGTCTGTTAGTTTAGTTTTTGCTGTACTGTAGACATGTAGTCAAGGGCTGATCTCATCAGCGGCCAATAAATATTTAGCAAAGTTGCTCTACTTTAATACCTATATTAACCTTTCCTATAATGCCTAATGTGCATGTGAGATTGCTATGACCAATCATCGTTCTATTGATCATATCATAGATTCATTGACATTCTGATGAGTTTGGAAGGCAGCACACCATACAAGAGAGTAAACTCTTCAGATGGTTCTGTGCAGTGAGGAAGAATTGACCTCTTCCTCAGAAGAAGATTGTGACTCTGATGACGAACAGTTGTATTGTGGAGAGTGAATTGCTCCAGCAGAGGATATTCCAGCAAATTGTTTACTTATAAGTACTGTAAGTAAGAGTAAGTCTTATATCATTCATTCATGATAATATAAAAAATAATTCTCAGCTTTCACTTATGGAAAACATCGCCTTTCATTGTTTCTTACATAGTTTGTACAGATTGCTGTACAGTTGTACAGTTACAGATGTTTGTGAATATCAGCCGTTCATAATGTATTGATCATTGGTCACATGATCTTATAATAGTATTATTCACGCCTCCTCGCATGTGGCTCTTCTAAACAAAACGGTTGTCACAAAAAGTGTCTTAGAAAATTTAAATCAATATATTGTTATTCTTGAATAAGAAAGCAAAATGATTTTCACATCATATTGAAGAAAAAAAATCTAGGCTACAATATCCAGTTTGCAAAAGTTCACAAAAATGTTTTGAATGTGTTTTGTGGCCTTATTTCAATGACAGTTTTTCATTTCATTTTCGGTTTCAGTTATAACCACACAAAACCGTTATTTTCTCCTAAATACAAACATATTAATGCATTTACATGTTTATAAGTGACTGAAATATGTACAAATGTCAGGGGGTGCCAAAACTTTTCCAGGGCCCCCAAACACCAGCAAACATCAAAGAGTTATTAAATCCTCTTACTTTGAACACAGTAAAACATTAAAAATCCTCTTACTTTGAACACAGTAACAGTTTTAACATTAAACAAAAACCTATAAAACAATAATTATATTAGCATAATTTTTAACACTATAAATATAATTCAAAACAAAGGCACCACTCCAGAGTGTTATAAGACGTCCAGGACATCCCCAAATTTCCTCGTCTTAAATTCTGACATAAAAGGTACAGTCCAGGGCATTAAGGCCAGGTAGGGACTTAGTATGAAGGCTTTTGATTCTTGAAACTGGGTGGCAGAGTGAACTCAAACTTAAACTGTACTTGAATTGGTAAATAGTAGCTTCATGGCATCAAGGGATCACAGGAAGGGAGAAAAGGGAGGCGTCCTATCAAAGAATAAGCACCAGAATGTGCTTTATTGACATGACATGTATTAACAATGTTACCAAAGCAAATTAAAATAAACAAGAAATACACAGATATTATCAGTAACTTTCCTAGTGTGTAACTACTATTTTTATTTTTTAATTAAAAGAAATTCCACCATCCCACTAACACCCCACCCACTGCCAAAATCTCCCACCCCTTTTTCAGACTTGGTTCGATTTTAATTCATTGGTTCCTATGAAAAAAGTTCACAGTTCTGTTCATAACCTCACACGTCATGGTCATGGAAAGTTACTAGGACACCTTTAAATGTATTTATAGACATTGTGCAATACAGACTTGATGTAAAATCATGTGTAGGTTTAATGTACAATATGTGACTATGTGCCGTAACACATACACACACACACTTATGCATATAGGCTACATACTGTACATACATACACATACTCACATATACACTCACATACAGAAGTTGACTGGCTCTTCTTATCCTAAGTATTTCATTGTACTGTTGGATCTGTGTTGACATGCATATGACAAATAAACGGAACTTGAACTTGATTTTGCTTTGTCCAGAAAGTAGTTTATTAACGGCACATTTCTTTCTCCTTTTATCAGCCACAGAAACCAGTTTATCTGTTCCTTCAGGTCTAGAAGTGTTTGGACTCTGCTCCTTCATCCTCCTGCATTACAACACTCAGTGATTCACTGTGGTTTGTTTGCTTTGTTAATGGTTCTGTAATGAGTAACTTCACTTCACCTGCGTTGTTCTGTACAGCATCAGTTGTCATAGGTTGGGAGTTTTCCTGTCGCCGTTGTAAATCCTCAGTGCAGACTTTAGGGATGAGGGTCAGTGTTATTGCTAACACCTGCAGAGCCATCTGGGTTTTATACGCTTGTTATTTTCAGTGTTCGAGATGTTCATGTCAGCGCTGGGTGCAGACTTTGTTTTAGTTGTGCTTTTATGTTTGTAACTGACTTCTTTCAGCTCTGACTTTGTCGTGCTTTTATTTCCAGAGTAATTTACTCAAGACCACCAGTGTTCTCCAGAGGTAGATGTTCTCACATCTGACCTGCTCTGTAATCATTAACAGCAGCTCTTCCACCTGTGCTCTGTTCTCCGGCACACATCTGTTGCCATGTCTGAGAGACGTATAGAAATGTAAAGCGGGTGCTTTTAATTAAATTCAATTTTTCCTTGGGGTATCTTTACTTTTACTCAAGTATGGCATTTGTGTACAGCATTTGTACAGCCTTCACCCACCACTGTAAATAACTATAATGAACTGTGTACCATACAGTTCATATAATGAGCCATATGAAAAAAAAAAATTGGGAATTGGTTTTAGTCCAGGTTTTACCCATACTGTAATGTATAGCAGGGATGTTCAGCTACAATAGTGGAGGGCTGGAGCCCAACACAGTCTGGTGATTCTTCTGCTCAAACAAAGCTAATTTAATTACTAGTTTCAGTGTGCTAATTTTATGTTGATTAGGTTTTTAAAACCAATTTTCTAAGAGTTTTTACATTTTTGTATAGCTCAAGGAACAGACAGTCTTAATATGGTGGAATCTGACCGATGACTTGGTCGGTTTAGCCAGCTTGTCCGCTCCCTGGCCCGCTCTCTGGATTCTCACCAATTAACTAGGCCTGTTTTGAAACTATGGTGCTATGCAAGAAGAGCAGCACCTTCCTGAGTGGGATGGACATTGTCCCACCCAAACAGACCGGCTTTGCCCTCAAAAGTACTCCAAATTTCTATAAAGCCCACATTGTTTTTTGTGCACCACCTGGACATCCAGCTGTAACCATAAACTGGTGTAAGCTACATCACCATGTGTTGCATTAACATTGTGCCAAAGCATATTAAAGAATTGGACATCGCCTTCGTTTATTTCAACACCTCTATAAAGTTACTCCTTGTAACCTCTGACTGACGAAGATGTATCAGTAACCCCTACATTAATAACTATCTAAGAAAACCTAATCTTTGCCTAAGACCCTAAGATTACGCATGTCTGACTCCTGGAGTACACCTGATTAAGCCAGGCGCTTAGGGCCAAGGTTTACTGTAGCTAATGTCACTTCCCTCATAATAGAGTTTTCTTCTATAACCGGATCTCTTTCAGGTTTCTCAGCAGACGCTGAACTGGGGAGAAGAACCTGTTGGACAAGTGGTGTTCGCATGGCCAAACCTTAATTTTGGCTGCGTGATGATGTGGCCTAATCGTCACCCATCTGCCCCACTGTGATGGCCAACTCTCGCTCAAGTCTGGATGTGCTAAAGGCTGAAAAACTAAACTTTATAAATAAATAAACTAATTTCAAAGTGGCCTTTTATTGTGGCCAGTCTAAGGCACACCTGTGCAATAATCATGCTGTCTAATCAGCATCTTGATATGGCACACCTGTGAGGTAGGATGGATTTTCTCGGCAAAGGAGAAATGCTCACTATCACAGATTTTGACAGATTTGTGAACAATATTTGAGAGATATGGTTATTTTGTGTATGTAGAAAATGTTTCAGATCTTTGAGTTCATCTCATAAAAAATGGGAGCAAAAACAAAAGTGTTGGGTTTATATTTTTGTTCAGTATATAAGAGTAGTTTGATGACTACACAAAATGCATTTGTATATCACTGAGGAAATGTCTGAATATTTATGCCAACGATAAAGCTGAAGAGAAGGTTTTCTTTTTTCCTATTACTCTTTTACAGAAACAAATAATAGGGATAAAAATATGGTTTATGCAAATGATGCTAGTTATTTTTCTTTACTGCATGTCTGATGTTTCTGAGATTTCTGAGAGCATATTATTGTATGCAGCAATGATTAAGGCAATGTAAACAGCTACTGTATAATTTAACGATAAAATTGTAGACAAATAAAATAATACAGCAATTAAATTATGCTATGTTGTTTATATAACAGGCGGCATGATGGTGTAGTGGTTAGCACTGTCGCCTTGCACCTCCAGGGTCCGGGTTCGATTCCCGGCCAGGCTCGATTCCCGTCTCTGTGTGCATGGAGTTTGCATGTTCTCCCAGTGCTTGGTGGGTTTCCTCCGGGTACTCCGGTTTCCTTCCAAAGACATGTAGGTTAGGTTAATTGGTGTTCTCAAATTACCCATAGTGTGTGAATGAGAGTGTGTATGTCTGTGTGCCCTGCGATGGATTGGCACCCTGTACAGGGGGTACCCCGTCTCATTCCCTAAGTCTCCTGGGACAGGCTCCAGGCCCCTGCGACCCTGAATACAGGATTAAGCGGTAATGACGATGAATGAGTGAGTGCATATATAACATTGATTGTAACAGTCATGTTGGACACACTAGAAATTTACCCTGCATAAATATATAAATAGTTTTTCTTTTATTCAATCACATTCTATGAACATACTACATTTTATTCCGGAAGAGTCTGAATGTAAAGTATATGTGTTTGAGGGAAATCACAATTGATGTAATATAAATTAGTCTTGATTGATTTTAAAGAAGATTACATTGGTTAAGTGTAATATACCTACATTTATGTTCATCCCTCAATCCTGAGACAAAGTGACTATATTTATGTGATTTATGTGGAAAAATGTGGCCTAAGTAAATAACATTCATCTAATTAATAATTTTTTGAGTGCATGATGTCAGATTCCTATCATACCTATATTCCAATTTATAACTTGTATAGCTACCTATATTCCAATTTATATACACAAAATGTAAGCATATTTGCCTGAATGAGCTATATGCTATAGTTTATAAAAAATCTTTTTGTTAGTGTGATCTGATATTTTAGTTTGACTCTGTTGACTTTCACATGCTTCCCCATCTCTTTGTTTTCTTAAGTTGTTCCTCATTTCTTAGATGCCAATACTTCCTATGGTTTTCTTGCTGGATATCGAAAAAACTTCCCCCTCTTTGTTTCCCTGTATTTCTATGCAACATGCAAATGGCTCATGCTATTTTATGTAGTAGTGGATGTACAGTGCATGATATGTCTGTACTTTGTATTTACTCAGGGCATTTGGCTTCGTACTTATATACCTCCCTGATCAGTGAATAAACTATAGAATCTTCTCACACTCCATTGTGTGTGTGTCTCTCCTGATTGGTAAGAGATTCAAAGTACAGCCTACAGATCTAGTAGGTCATTTATCAAATTTTAACTAACACAATGGTAAAAAAAACAAAAAAAACAGAATGAAGTCACTTCAGGCTGGTAATGTGCCATATGTATCAACTGATATTAAATGTACCCCAAATGTACCTCTACTCTTTTCTCAGCGTTTTCGGTTACCACGGGTGGATTTTTCTACACAATGGGTTTGGCTTTCATACATACCACCTCCTAGTCATCTGTAATTTTTCCTCATGTGCCTTGTTCCAAAAATGCATCCATTTCCACAAATTTTAAGTGAGCTACTTTTTTTTTTATTATTATCATAGGTGGAAAATGTGCTTAGTGCAGGTAAAGAAAAAAACAGGCTGTATTTAAGCTCTGTGGTTGTTCAAATTAGGACTCATCTAAGTGGCTTTAAAGAACATTCCTTGACGATATAGCAAAAAGCCCACTTTGTGGTGTACAGTGAAATTTTAAAGACATCGCCAAAGACTTTTCCATTAAAATGCAAATCTAAAAAAATTCCATTCATTGAAAACAAAAATAATGTCAAAATAATAAGTATAATTATTATCCTTAAAAAGAATAAGTATAGCTGTGTATGTAGCATGCCACATATTATTAATGCTGTCTAAGAACTGTCAGACATTTTGCAAGATGGGTTTAAAATACACAGAACAGTGCTCAGTTTGGGGATTTGACATTCCAGCACCTTGGACTGCTGCAGATATGTTTGTGAATGTGTTTATATAGATAAAGCAATACAAACTAACATATACCTATATGAACCAATTCATATGAACCAATGTATAGAAATGGATTTTCTCAGAGAAGCTGGTTTTTATCCCTTCTTATGTGGAATTTGGTTGATCTGGCACTACTGGTCTTAAACACTTTGGTATTATGGCAGATATATAGACATTCCTTAACGACGTGGACAGAATGCGAAAAAACGTCATCACCATAATCAAGCATTAACAAGTATGACTGTCTCCATGCCGGATCATTAGAATTGGTCACAGTTGATCTTACACACTCCTCCTAGCATAAGGCGTCTGTATTGCATGGTGTGGATTGCCAGACAAACCCCACCAAATGGATGGGGAGGATGTTGTGTTACTTTCAAGAAAATTGACAGTCATACAAAAACGACAGCCCTGACATTTTTCTTGTCTTGGGAACAGATCAGAAGAAATGCACTAATTTGTTATAACCAGCAATGTTTCATAAATTATACCATACAAGTATTGGACTAGATGCAGAAACATGAAAAATGGGTTTTCATAGATGTATTTGGCCGGCTTGAGGTAACATATAATGTAGGTTTTGTTTCATTGCAATCATCCCACAGGAAGAGAAGATATACTCATTTGAAATTTAAATTGAAAACGCCCCTATATATAAAAAAAAATAATCGATGTAGAAAATATCTCAAAATTCAACAGATGGCGCTGTAAATTTTGAATACGCGCTTATGAGTGTGCATTTGAAATCTACTTAATAAATGTGGTCTCACACCTTCATTCCGCACCCTTCATGATAACAGGTAAAAATTGTTAGTTCATTCCAAAATTCAACAGATGGCGTTGTACATAGTGTACAATTAATTGACATGAACAAAGTCGCAGGCACATCTAGTTAAAAATAAACACTGAAATATCCAATTTACCCAAGTATACAGACCCATTGGTACTGCGCATTAAGACCAAACAATTTCACTTTGGTCTCATCTGCAGTTTTGTGTATCACAAAAGGCAATCCTTCCAAACAATCCAGACTTGTTCTGTCTTCTTTTAATTGTACCGTCATGGACTTTTACATTTAACATGCTAAGTAAGGTCTGTGATGTAACCCTAACATGTTTTGGTATTTCACTGAGGATTGTATGGTCTGACCTTGGGCTGAATCTGTCCTGCTGAGACATCCACTCCTGGGAACAATTGGTCTTTAAAACTTTCCACTTGTAAATAATCATTTTTTTTTCACTGTAGAACATTGAAGACCAAATAGTTTGGAAACCATTGCTTATGTCTTTTCCTCTTGAAGGAGATACTTAATATTGCCCGCATGTTTTTTTTCTTTCTAGTTATAATTTCTATTAAATAAATAAAGGCACGGTAAAAAAATATATATGTTCATATTTGTCTGAGGTTGTATTTGCCCAATACTAAGACCCAGTATGATATGGATTTTATATAATTTTTACACAAAAACACATTTCACACAAAAGAGGGGGTCCTAACCTTTGGACTTTACAAGAATAATACATATTACTGATACAGTAATGCAAGTTATTTTTTTCTACAAAATACTGTTTTCAAAATGAAACATAATTTTGCAATAATAAATAAATGAATTAATAAATAAAAGCACAGCTAAAAAGGATGAAGCTAGAGACAGTGGATAGTGGAGGGTTCTTGTGCATGTTCAATTGTCCAAGTTTTTGGTAGGGCTTATGTCCAAAAACTGGGATGATCATTCCATTCCATTAATTAATTAATTAATTAATTTGTATGTATTTTTGACTCTTCATCTTGTTTAAAAATCATAAACCTTCATGCAGAGTCAATTAGGTTTTGGGTTGAAATATCCTGATACAAATCAGAATTTACAATTCCAATCATTTTCACAGGAGCCCCCAAAACATCTACCCCCCATGAGTTTACCAAGCATTACCTTAGTGTGCATGACCAAAAAGTTTAAATTCGGTCTTATACGAGCACAACACATCATACTAAATGTTTCAAAAGCGATACTTGTTTTTTTTTTTTTTTTATAAAAACTTAACAGCTTAAGATCTTTCTCCCGCATCTCTCTCTCTTAACAAGGGTCCTCATGTTTCAAACTCATGAGAGAAACAGATCATGTTTAAAGTCATGATTAAGGAGGACAAATGAAAAAAGCATTTTTCTTAAAGAATGAATGAATTACTTTAAACTTTAGACAAAATATTACATAGGAGGGTCTGTAATTTTTGGAACATATCTTACAAAGTAACTCTTATAAGCAAATTCTTTATTAGAATATCTATCATGTTTGTTTTAATACAAAAACCCTTCCACATTTTTATAAAAGGATGCTAATCATTTGGTAGCATACTATACGATGTGTTTTCCCTTATTTGTCGTCACTGCATCTAAAACCTTTTTTCGACACATATCTCATACAGTACATTTGGGTATATGAGCTACAACATTATTTTCTTTTGTTATTTAAATTAATTTTATAATAAATTCAATTTAATTTTTGTTATTTAAAAAAATAAACAAAATTAAACAAAACAGTAAAAATTACACACCAAAAATCTAAAATCACACACCAATCTCTTCTCCATTTTATTTGCATCAGTAGCAACACAGGCTGACAGGGGAAAATGTAACTCGATAAAATTAACTCAGTAATGCAGAAATAAAATCTATTCTATAAGCATTGTTTTCCACAAAAGTAAAAGAAGTAAAATATTACAGTAGTGTCTTTTGTATAAAAATGCTATCAAAAATATAAAAGTTCAGTCAAACTACAGACAGAACCACTTATATTTTCAGTTAGTTAGTCAATAAATTAAAACATAAATATGACTTTAGTCAATTAGGGTCCTTTCTGCTACACCTGGCTGATTATCTCTTGCTCTTCTTCTTCATACCATTTAACTGGTGTTCTATCTGCAATCCTTTGGGGGACCTGAAACAGAGCAAATAAAATTAAATAATTCAATTCAATAAATGTGCACACACATTTTGGTGGCATAATTCTTGCAAACTCTGTCTGTGTGTGTGTGTGTGTGTGTGTGTGTGTGTGAGAGAGAGAGAGTGAGTGAGTGAGAAAGAGAGAGAGAGAGAGAGAGTGAGAGAGAGAGAGAGAGAGTATCTTAATGACGCATTAAGTATTGTCACAAAACACTAATGGACTCAGTAGTCCAATTCAATTCGATTTAAATGTGTGAGAAAATGTGTATGCATGTCCATAAACAGAGAAAAGTTTTAAAACCATTTCCAAACAATTTGGAGTTCAACGTTTTACAGGGAAAAAGGTTATTCAGAAATGAAAAGCATTCAAGACAGTTGCCAATGTTCCCAGAAGTGGACGTCCCAGCACATTCACCCCAAGGTCAGACTGTGCAATGCTCAGAGAAATAAGAAACAAAACCCACAAGAGTTAAATCTCAGACCCTACAGGACTCATTGAGCATGTTAAATACAGAGTATTCTATAGGCAAATGTGAGGCCATCTGTCCGACGGCTAAGGCTTTATCGAAATTGGGTCATGCAACAGCACAATGATCTGAAGCACACCAGTAAATCTACATCAGAAGGGCTAAAAAATAAAAAATAAAAAAAATAAAAAATCAAGGTATTGGAATAGCCTTGTCAAAGTCCAATTGAAACGCTCCGGCGGGACCTTAAGAGAGCTGTTCAGTAGCGAATACCAACAATCTCACTTGATTGAAGCAAAGTTGTAAAGAAGAATAGCCCAAAATTCCTCCTGTATGATTACTTTAAAGTTATTGCTGCTAAAGGTGCATCTACAAGCAATTGAATCATGGGGTGCTAGTATTGCCTACATGTTTTTATTTTTTGCTTTAGGGTCGCGGGGACCTGGAGCCTATCCCAGGAGGCTTAGGGCACGAGGCGGGGTACACCCTGTATAGGGTGCCAATCCATCACAGGGCATTTTTTTGCTTTATTTTAGTTAAAATAAATAATGGCTCAGTGATAAAAGTTATATGTTGGGGTTCATCTGAGGTTGTATTTGTCATTTGCCTAATACTAAGACCTGTTACGATCAGATAATTTTTTATTATGTTCTTACCCAAAAACACACTGAATTAATGATTAACTTTTGAACATGACTGTATGTGGTGTCACACATGTGAAGGGCTTTCCTGAAGCATTTCGGTCCCTGGTAGCACAACCCAAGCAAACAATCAATTATGGGTGGCAAGGCACTGTCAAAAGATCTCCTGGATAAAGGGGGCACACATCAGAAGATGAATACAAAAAATGTCAAAGGCTTTATCTCTGCCTAGAAGCACACTTGTGCCTAGAAACACTTCTATTATTAAGGTACTTGGTACAACACAGTCCCTCCCTGGATCAGGACATCTTTCTAAACTGAGTGAAAGCACCAGGATAAAAACCGGTCAGAGGGGCTACCAAAGGGCCTACAGCAACTCTGAAGCAGTTGCAGGAATTTATGAGTGTGTTGTAAGAAATGACAGACTGCCCCAACACAAATCCACTCCAGAGCATGTTTGATCCTGCAAATGGCTCAATTCTCATAGAGACAATCCATTCAGATTGCAGTAAGATGTGATAGTCTATCAGCTACAGCTGGGTAATACAGTGGACCATCGAGGACCATCCTACGTTCAAAAGAATGCCCTGATTAGCCACCTGGTCTCAGTAATGTGTAAATCACATCATTCAAAAGGTGGGATATCACCTATACCATGAGAACGGTAGTGAGCCACCACTAGTCAAAAGGAGGTGATCAAAAGATGTTCATTACAAATGAGTTCAGTATATTGTATTTAAAACAAGCCCTATTTACATAAGTAGAGAGAGGGTTTGTTGTCGGAATAGTATAAATGCTTTAGTCCAAATATTGGGAGTGTTTCCGTTTGACTCCGAGGAATCCGAAGTGCTTCATGTATTTTGTTACTGTCATGCTGCATTAAACTTCTCTTTTCTCCTGGCAATCTTCTTGCCCTCATTTTTTTCTTACAGTGTTCATTGTGTGCATGTGACAACAAAATCTCAAATTTAATTATATGGAAGGGTTGAACAGAGAAAAAGACACTCTTCAAGAAAGGCCACATGAAGTCATGACTGAGCTTTGCAAAAATGCACCTTTAAGATTCTGAGGTCACATTGCTAAAATAAAATTATTTGGCCACAGCATTAAATGATGTGTTTGACGGAAATGCAATACAGCTCAGCATCCAAATAACACCATTCCATAAGTAAAGGATGGAGGTGGTAATATTCTGCTAATAACATAGGGTGTTTCTCTGCAACAGGGAGTGGCACACGGGTCAGGATACAAGGAAAAATGGATGGGGCAAAAATACCATCAACTTCTTGATGAAAATCTGCCAGAAAGCACACAGCAAAACTGACGAAACAGTGGTTAAAAAAAGAAAAAGGTGAAAGTCCTTGCATGGCCTAGACTTGTGGAATGACTTAAAGACTGCAGTCCACAAACAGTGACCATCAAAGTTAAATCAATTTGATTTCAAAGAAGAAGAAGAGTGGGCAAATATTGCAAAGTCTAGATGTGCAACGTTAGTAGGGACAGATCCCAACAGATTAAAGGGTGTAATTAAAGCAAAAGGTGGTTCACCAAAGGACTGACACAAGGGGTATTTTTCCAAATGTTTTCTGACATGTTGCTATTATATCTTTTACTTGGATGACTTTTGTTTTTTACTTTCAAAGCCACTAAATGCGATTATTTTAAAGGGATTCATCTTTTCTATACCCACTATACATGCACAAGCTCTGAAAAAGCAAGTTTTCCACAATATGTGCCATTTAACTGAAGTTCTTGACCTATACCTGCATGATTTCATTCATTGTAATGCTGCCCGTATAAATGTTCCTGTTAAAGTGTATGGTGAGGTTAAATATATCATCTAAATGTGAAGTATTCAACAGTAGATTGACAGTGCCATTATTCAACAAGTTTAAATTAAGTATCAATAATTTTTTGAGCATTCAAAGGGACCATGTTCTTTTTGGCAACGCAGCCAATCACTGTCTTTAGAACACTCAACCATCTTAATCATTATTAAAGCCTGAAATGTGACACTGGAATGCAGCAACTGTGTGTGTTAAGCAGAGTCAAAGTTCCCACATCCTGTCCCTTAAATAAACTCTGCAAACACAGAGGAGGTTTACGTGGCTTTTTCTGCAGACTGAAGCATTAAAAAAATAAAACAAGGAAATTATCTTTTGTTTTGACTAAGAAACTTTTCTTTTTTTTACTTTCTACATGATTCAGAAAAAAATAATGTGAAGGAAACAGGTACATTTACTAACTTTTTACTTCACTTGTCTAAGCAACTAATTTCCTTTTAAAACTGAATACACCTCTAAGGGAATTTTTCATTCATTTATCATTTTATTAGGGTAGGTAAACAACTGCAAAGTAAACGAGTAAATAACCTTGGAGAAATCGTACTGGATTTTAACACTTAATTTTTTTCTCTTCAGACGTTGCTTTAAAGACAGGCCCAGACAGTGCCATAATCCATTTGATCTGCATTTATGGTAAATTCCTTCCTCCTCCAACAGATAGAAACATGACCCTAAACTGAGCTAAAGGAATTATGTTTCACAAACTGCTCAGCTATGAGTAAAGATGAAGAATGATCGCCTGTTTTAGACAAACATTCTCACATTATTTTAAGTCATTACTTATATTATTTATGCAATTACATACTGTAAGTTAATACTTCACTCATCAATTAAATGTAAAATCATGTATTGCTTTAACAAAGAAATGAAAAATCGAACAGCATACTTTAATAAAATTAAGATCTATATAATCGGAAGCAAACGCCCTTATTGCCCACATGATAAAATCTGAGTATAGTTAAATATGTCAAAAAAATAATGAAGTCCTGAAAACAAACAGATATCAACAAGCATCAAAGAATTGGAATCAGTACAGTGTTTCACTGCTTTCCTAAATAATGGACATTGTTGTAATTTGCCTTCAGATAATTACCAGAATGAGTTACTTTATCACCACTACTTAGTGTCATGTCAATCAACAAACCTCTAAACCACTAACAGCTTCTGTACCACTTTGTGAAATAATTTACATAATGTTCAATTCCACCTTGTGGCAAAGTGGTTTAATAAGTTAGTGCAAAGAGTACCAAATTATTCAATCCACAAATAAATACTTAAATACTTCAATTCACCTATTAAACTTTTTCAAATTAGAATCACTGATTTAGTGATTTAACCACTGATAAACATTTCCTTCAGTAATTAATTTGTCAGAAAGTAGTAATCTAGCCCCTTCAAAAGAGTTGTCCTTAGAATTGGTCAGTTTTTATCTCTACCCACCTACCCTAAGTAATAGAGTTAGATATTTTACCTGATCATGGAAGTCATGATGAAGAGAGAGTGGTGAATCATGCATGGGCGGGTTCCGAATGCACATAGAGCCCTGTCTGTCTACAGACCGTGGCCGCAGCTGGGAACGCTGATGCCATGACATCAGCTCGTCTGAAACCCCCGGTCGTGGGAGAGCACTGCTTGCATGATGAGGGTGCTCTTTGAGTGATGGGGCCCGGAATAGCTTCACGTGGTGGGGGATCAGTCTGCCCCCTTGCTGGTACAGTGGAGCTGCCTTGTACCAGTACTCGTTGTGACCACTGGTGCAAGGAGAAGGCTGGTGCCTAATACACATTCTACTAAAGTCCATATCATGGCATTTTCCCTCATCTACATGTCCTCGGTAAAGCCTGGGGGAGAGCTGGGGTGAGGGGTTTTTGTAGTGGTTGTGATTTATAAAGGGCAGTGGGATGTTATTAGAGTAGTGGTATCTGTGCTGGGCCTTGCATAGCTGCTCTGGCTCAGCGTAAATCTCTTGATGTGGTGAGCTGGTGTATAAAGGTGCCGAGGAGTGCTTAGAGTTACTGTTCTCTGACCCATAGTGGTGTATCGGGGTTCCCATAGCCAACATCACAGGAGAGTACTCCGGTGGTGCCAAATAAACATCAGTCAGTCGTCTTCTGGGTCTGCCCAACCGCCCTCTGTTTTGCTCTGCATTGTTTGGTGGATCACTACTGGGAACTCTGTCAAAGTACAAACAAATGCATCCCTTAATATGAAAACGCTCAACATCAAGAAGTCAAGAGAACGGGAGGCTATTTTTACATATGCAGCTTAATGTCTTTGATTCAAACCCTGGTGCATTTGGCTGTTTAGTCCAGTTTTTTTGGGCAGGCAAGCATACAGCAACTGTACTGGAATATAGACCAATACAACTGGCCCACGACTGTCTGAACTGCATCTGACTTAAATCTACTGCATTCTAAGAGCAGTGATAAATTTATTAACAACCAAATATGCTATGTATATTTGGGTCTTAGGAATTTTGAAACAATTTTGAAACAATTACTGACCTGAGGGATGGGACTCTGTAAAGATGCATTTCTGGAGTAGAGGGGGTAGTGCTGGACTGTGTGTGTCTCAGTGCTGTATGTTTTGGTTTCTGCAGCTTCAGGTCTACCTCATTTAAATGAGTTTCCAATGGGGGCAACGTAGGTGTAACAGCAGGACTGCAAGTTGAACAATTACAATTATTTTGTGATAGGAAATATTTTTCATAAGCCACTTTAAGCCTAAAATGGTTGTCCACTACAATGACACGGTTTGAGTGAAACCTTTACAAATGCCTATTG
>JAQMYJ010000016.1:13899237-13944189 GCA_030014305.1 Clarias laeviceps | reverse complement strand
CATAAGCCACTTTAAGCCTAAAATGGTTGTCCACTACAATGACACGGTTTGAGTGAAACCTTTACAAATGCCTATTGTAATTTATAACCAGAAATTACTATGCATTTCATAATGATCACATAAAAAAGCCCATAAGTGAGATATTATTCAAATGCGTGACTTATTCTAACATTCAGTTACTAGACAAAAGTTGTAGGCTCCCATTATCACATTTATGTTGACATACCTTGAGTTAGTGGAACTGACGAGAGACTTTTTTTTATGGTAAGGCTGATCAAGGCTAGACTCCGTCCAAGGAGAATTCTGGATGGGGGCAGGGTCATACTCTGGTAAAGGGCTATAACAGGGGTGCAAATGCTCAGGAGGTAGCCGATTGGGGCTGGGAATTGGCCGAGGGGGATGAAGTGGGACACCAGACGGATTTAGAAAAAGATGGGAAGGGTCTAAGGTCACAGAATGAAGCTCTGTAATACAGGGGGGCTCAGAGGAGGCCTGGGATGACTCGCTCATCAGCTCTTCTGAATCAAGGACAAGAAAAATATATGTCAATAAAAAACAAAGTGGGAGAAGAACAAATGACACGACAATCACATTAGCACATATCTGATTTATATCTGATTTATTTCCACATATGAAGGAGGCCTGAAACCGATCTCGAAATATCGGAATGCATGCGTTTTTTTCCTGTTTACACGGACATAAAACATATCCGATATGTGTCACATATGAGCAAAAAATCGGAATTGGGTCACATTTAACTGACAGTGTAAACGTAGCCTTACTCATATTTTATATGAATATTTTTGGGATGTGGAATGAATCATCAGAGTTTTCATTATTTCTTATGGAGAAATTAGCTTTGATAAATGCATGCTTTGATAGACAATCACGCTTCCGGAACGAATTATGCTGTACAGATGTCAGCATTGTGTTACACCCTTAACATTTACCTTCATCCAATACTGCGGAATCTGACAATGAACTGTTATCCGACGTGCCATGATCTAGAGACACAAGTAATGACAGACATGGTCATTAATTATTATATACAATATAGATATGATATGAGATGAGATATATGATATATTCTTTAGATCAGAGACTTTAGAGACCAGAATTAAGGCAAGGAATACAGCTATACTGTACAGCTATATAAGTCCACTGACAGAAAGGGTCCTCACATTTTTGAGTGATTATACTAGGTCGCGGCGAGGAGCGGCCATGTTCGAGACGTAGTTTGAATACAGAATCCTGCAGCTCCTTAAGTTTCTGCTCCTCACGCATGCGCTGTTGTACTCTGCTTTTCTTTACTGCCTTGCTCAGGTGCTCTTCATGGCAAAGCCTATGTGCAGCTACATAGATCTGATGCTGGAGGGACAGCTTAGCTTCTACTGAGGATAGCTCGGAGTCCTAAGGGATGACCAGTAGAGTAAAATTCATTTTAACATATATAGTTTAACACACACACTCAGATACAGACAGACAGTGTATATACTATACAGGCTGTATAGTACATATACTACCAGTAAAATGTTTGGACACACCTACAAACTTGGTCTATCCTGATTTTTTTAATTTTCATTTCATGCCGTAAATGTAAATTGGTGATTTTTGAGGCTCCAAATCAACTTCAACTCTGCAGCAGAGGTAAATTTTGGTCTTGCTTTCATGGGATGGTCTTCATAAGAGCCAGTTTCATCAGTTTCATCAATACTATTCTTGCAAGAACTATTCCAGAACAGCTGACCTTCATGTCTTCCGTTATTGAATTATACCAATTCCATACGTGTTACTTCCTAGTTTTTAATCCATCCATCTCAACATTTTGTAGACACCCTTATCCAGAGCGACTTACATTTTTATCTCATTATACTGTACATATGAGCAATTGAGGGTTAAGGGCCTTGCTCAAGGGCCCAACAGGGGCAACTTGGTGGTTGTGGTGTTTGAACCTGGGATCCTCTGAACCGTAGTCCAATGCCTTAACCACTGAGCTACCCCTGACCCTAATCAGTTGGAGAATGTGTCAAAAATTTGACTATATATTATATCAGTGCTGTCAATCAATTTAAAAAATGTATCTAGTTAATAACAATCATATTCTGTGTTTAATCACAATTAATCATTATATTAAAATACTTGTATTTTATTTACTTGTATTATAAATGTGCAATGTTAAAATAAAGAAATGCATGGCAAACTGGTTAGAGGAAACAGATTATGCAGTTTTATAATATCTCAAACATTAACATTTAACATTTAAAATTTTAAACCGGCATGCGACCGGTACTGCATGCAGTGGCTGGGTAGTATGGGGTGTGGCCTCGAGCTTGGATACTTAGATCCAAAAATGAACATCCCAGAACATCCTTTAGCTACCTGAGCCACCATTCCCATGTTCTACATTTATTATGTTCTTGTAAAAATAGTTCCCCTTGAACATAGCTAGAACACACAATTCTGGTTTTACCCAAACATTTTATACACACACACACACACACACACACACACACACACACATACACACATATATAAAACTCTTAGTTTAGGTCTTATGACAGATAATTATGTCATGATATATTATTTGATTTCATTTTATACCTCTGCTTTGTTCAGAATGCTTTGCTCATCCAACCTGAAAGCAGCCCCAATGCGTTTGCGTATCTGCGGTGGTTTCTCTCCAGGCAATAGAGGGTAGTCAGAGCACAAATGTCCAGTGAGCTCCTGTATGAAGGAAGAGTAGTATTTATTATTTAATTGTAGGGAGTGAACAAAAATGATTTTGGGCATGTCCATACTCGTAATTTCATCCATTTTTTTCAGAGGTATATAAACGAACAAGTTGTTGGAAGTGTGGCTTCAACTGGAGCTCCTGCTTATCCTGTATGGATTACTTCATTCAGTCAAGTCCAGACAAGTTTGTGTTCTTACCTACTGTAAACTTGCACAATATTTAATATGAATATGTTCTTTTTCCTTCCTCATCCTGCTTCCTAGGGGAATCCTACTGTCTCTTCTAAGATCAGCACTGTTTGAGATCTATACAGTAATGTTTTGGTTGATATTTCTGTAACTGTGGAAGAACCTTTCACATGGTTAGCTATGGTGAACCACATCAGGGGTGTGTCTGTCTTAAGTACAGACAATAGACACACAGTCACTAAAGAATGACTTCAGTACTTACTGTGACAGAGAGCTGAGGTGTCATCAGAAACAAGCCCACGCAAGCTTACAAAAAGCACATTTTTTTTTACTGTGTGGGACTCAGGAAGTGACTCAAGGAATGTATTTTTTTTCTCGCAAATAAAAATAAATCAGCACTACCTCCAGTTGTCATATTTTAAACAGCAAATTCATAACCGCTATAAAGATTTAAACTTCATTGCTTTGAAAATCAAACATATCTACAGATAAGTTTATAACCTTAAAGTTACAGGAAATGTTTTTGCATAAAAAAAAAAACAGACATGGAAAATATATGTGTTCTGACAAACGGTAAATCAAGAATTTAGTTGAGTTGATTTTGTTGTTCCAAGTTCTTTGTGAATTTGGTCATAAACTAGAGAACGTCTGTTTGAAGCGTGTACATGTGTGTACTTTGAACATTACTCACAGCCTCTCTAATGCAGAGTTTCTTCAGCTCCAGAATACACAGCTCAAGTCTATCCTGTAATGACTGCTGTTTTAGCTTCACAGCCCGAGTGTGCGTACTCACATCTTTGGTTATATTAATAGGGCTGTCCAGTCCTACAACACAGAAATAGTCAAATATTAGGATATATTAAAATAATGATTATATGTACACACACACACACATATCCAGTCAAAGGTTTGGACATACCATCCATGAGCTTTCCTGATTCTTATTTCTTTTTATATTGTAAAACAACATTGAAGATATCCAAAATATGCAATAATCTCCTCTGAACCGCTGACATTGAGATGTGTCTGCTATCTATGCTCTGTAAAGCCTTCCTAGTGGCTCTCATCTGAGGTGCTGTGACTTTTTAAGGCAAAAGGTAAGGTGCAGCGGAGGTAAGTTTTGGTTTTGGTTTCTTTTGATGGTCTTCAGAAAAGCCAGTTTCATCATGGTACTTAATAGGTTTTGCACATGACATAACATGACACAAACTTGAAACATAAAAGACAGAATCATTGCTATGGGAAAGATCACTTGTAAAATGACTTGTAAACTCAATCAGATGAAGCTAATCACCTACTCAATGGCACAAAAATCCATTTGACTTTCAATTGTGATCAGCTGTGGCCATTTGGATTAGCTTAGCATGAAAAGCTGGAGCATTTCAGTCCCTGGTAATGCAAGTGAAGCAAACAATAAACTATGTGTGGCATACTGTCAAAAGATCTCCAGGATAAAGTTGTGCACACATCAGGAGATGAATACAAAAAATGTCAAAGGCTTTATCACTGCCTAGAAGCACACTTGTGCCTAGAAACACTTCTGTTATTAAGAAGTGGAAGGTACTTGGTATAACACAGTCCCTGCCTGGATCAGGACGTCTTTCTAGTCAGGAGAAATATACAAAAAAATTCAAAGGCTTTATCACTGCCTAGAAGCACAGTAAGTTTATTATAAAGAATTGGAAGGTATTTGGTACAACACGGACCCTCTGTGGGTTCGGGACATGGATGAAAAAGCCAGGAGGAAACAAGTAAATGAAGTTACCAAGCGGCCTACAGCAACTCTGAAGCAGTTGCGGGAATTTATAATAAAAAGTGGTCATTGTGTACATGTGACAAAAATATCACAAATTGATCGCACACTCCATTAGCAGGTAATGGTAGCACGCCGATCTGCACGGGGGTTCCCTCTAGTATAGGGGTCACTAAAAGGCGGATTGAAGTCCGAGTTTGGACCCAGACGCCGTCCTGTACGGACTGGACCTATAATCATTAACTTGATGATGCGCCTAATTTTTAACCTTGTTCATGGTACTGGTTTGGTGGACCCGGAAACTCACAGACCAATTGAATGCAAATGCAAAAAACACTACAGACAGATTAGAAAGAGGCAAGTGGCAAAACAATACAAGGAGAGACGAGTGAGCAGGACAGAGGGAGGAAGAGACAGGCAGAGAAACCCTGACATATATAATTATAATAATATAATAACTAATGTCAATGTCTAAAAAGAGAAAAGTCGACTGTGAAAACAGGGCTTTTAACCCGTAATGGACAGATTTGTATATGTTCGTTCTTCCCTCTGGGAACACAAAACCAGTGTGTCTCATATGTTTAGAGGCTGTGACTCTCATTAAAAATGGCAATGTGAAACGCCACTATGAGTCAAAGCACAAGGTTTTTGAAGAAAATTACCACCTGAAGTCTGAGCTGAGGTCACAGAAAATTATCAGTCTCAGAGCCCAGTAAGATCATTCCACCAGAATCCTCACCCATTCTTTCACTGGCCAACAGCGTTCTAATGAATGTTCATTCAGCGTGGCTTGGATTTTGGGTAAACACACACACAAAAAAAAAAAAACATTTACTGATGGAGGGGTTGTCAAGGAGTGCATGAGTGCATGACTGCAATAGCCGAAACATTGTTTGAATGGAAAATGGAAAGAAGAGTTTAAATTAAGCAAATACATATCTTACCATCTTCAGACACAAAGAAAAATGCTCACCCAGCTGGATGAGGCCATTCATAAAGCACCATGTGTAAGCTTAGCTTCAGATGAGACCACTGACAGTGCTCAGCTGAGAATCAAATGATCTCTGACGCAGCTTTCCCAAGTCTGAGGAAATACATTTTTACCATGTTCGGCTGCACATACAGCTGCGAGGCAGCTTCTCCACAATGAACATAATGAAAACTAAGTATCATTCCGGGCTGAACAATGAGTATCTGCACATGTACATGAGAATGACACTGACACTGACACCATTTTAGGCCAGATTTAAGATCCTGGCAGGACATGCTAGAGCCCAGTTCTCACACTGAAAAAGGAAACTAAAAACTAAAACTGATCAACTTTTTCAATGTGTTGATATTTATTTTTATGACTGTTTAGTCAAGTCAAGATTTATTTCAGTTTTGATTCATTTACTCACATTCCAGTGGATCTGAGTTTTACATACACTTAGTATATTCTTGCTGAATTTTTAGCCTATTGCTCTTGACTCCCTATTTCCCCCCCAGAAATAGCTCAGTTTTCTTCCCACAGAAAAGCCTCTCTGTTTATCCCCAAGAAATAATGATGGTCAGTATGGCCAACAAGTAAAATCTTTTACAGACCAGAGAAAATTTCTACAAAAAGTAAGATCATTGTCCCCATGTAGATCTGCAAACTGTAGTCTGTCTTTTTTTGTGGTTTTGGTAGTTTCATCGTTTTCAGGTTATGTTGATTTATGTTGACTCATTTTACTACGGATATAGAATTTTTTAAATATATATTACTGCAGATAAACTTTTTTTTAAACCGGTTTCCTCCAGTGTCTTAACAAAGTCTTTTGCTGTTGTTTTGGGATTTATTAGAATTTTTGGGCCAAAGTATTTTTATTAATAGGGGAGAGAATGTGTCTGCTTCCTGAATGGTATGATGGCTTCCTGGTATTCTTGCATAGTATTATTTGTACAGATTAACATAGAACTTTCCGACATTTGGAAATTGCATTCAAAGATGAAACAGACTTGTGGAGGTCCTGATTTGTTTTTCCTGAGGTCATTTTTGTCTGAATTTTTTCCTTATGATGTCAGACAAAGAGGTGCTGAGTTTGAAGGTAGGTCTTAAAATACATCCACAGGTATTAATACCTCCAATTGACTCAAATAATGTCAAACAGCAGCTTCTGAAGCCATGACATCATTTTCTGGACTTTTCCAAGCTGTTTAAAGTCAAAGTCAACTTAGGGTATGTAAACATCTGAGCCACTGAAATTGTGATACAGTGAAATAATCTAGCTGTAAACAATCGTTGAAAAAAAAATGGCTTTGTGTCATGCGTCCTTGCCAAAATATAGTTTAACAACATGAATCCAGTAAAGTGGTTTTAAAAATCAGCTTTAATTTTATTTGGTGACAGCAACCACTAACATTAATATGTAGCTTCTGTTTGTCAGTATTGTGCATAAATACAAAGACCTTTTTTTTTGAAACAGCTATGAAAATTTGTGTCATTTTTACAGGTTCTGCAATAACATTTATTTAACTTTTTTTTTTTATTCCTTCACATGATTGTATAACATTATCTATGGATATAACACTCACCCTGTAGCAAAAATCAGCGCGCGACAATTTCCCAAGTGAGTGTGCACATACCTGTGCATCATAGGTACACTTCATCGTTACTGGCATTAATTAAATTGTGATTGATCATTTTGTCACCCTGCCCTAGTCAGCATTTTAACCGTTTGTGCTACAATAGACCTTCTGTCGGATCAGACCAGACAAGCTAGCTCACGTGCAAAGCCTCATCAAAGTCACTCAAATTCTTACGCCTGTTTTCCCTGCTTCCAACACATCAACAAGAACTGATCAAGAAATGTTCACTTTCATTTTTCTTGTACCCTTGACATGTGTTATTGTACTGAGATAATTAATGTTATTCATGTGACCTCTTAGTGGTTTTAATGCTAGGGCTGATTGGTGTGTGTACATGTGTATGCCAGTTGAAGCATGTCCTGTACCGTGATAGACTGAAAGATAAACTGGAGGATTATGAACAGTTATTACAAAATTATGCAATTATTTGGCTGTGCCTACCGGAATGCAGAATAATCCCACTGTCTGTGTCGCTGATCTCCTCTTTGGCCTCCATGTCTCCAAGGCTGGCACTCAAGTCTAAACACTATGTTTTCAAAGTAAAAAATAATTAGTACTGGTTTATATTAAATTCATGGTCACAAAGAATACATTTAGTAGCTGTTGCCAAAGTCAATGGAGTCCAATGTAGCCAATTCGATTCGAAGGAGATTTAACTGAACTAATTCATATTATACTTATCGGGTTTGCTCAAACCAGGGTTAAACCAAGGTGGTATTCAAGTTACTGCCACTTTTTTATTTGACAATTCTGAGTAACTTCCTGGCATATGACATCATTATTATAGAACAATGCACTGAACTGGTATGTTAAAAGAGGCAGTGGTGGCTCAAACGGTTTCAGATCTGGGAAAACTTTACTGATCGGATGGTCGGGGTTTTCCAGCTTCTTAACTGGGATATGCGAAAATATCATTTCATTGTGCTATAAGGTGAATGTGACAAATAACTGAATCTTAATGTTAAAAGTAAACCAAAATGAGAAGATGCTGTAAAGGCAACTTTCAGAGTCTTTTAAATCCAAGGAACCAATAATATCACAGAGATGCCCCTCTTTTTTATAGTATCTACACACAAACACATACTCGAATAAATACACACAAACATGCTCTCATATTTCAACCAATCTTTACACATTTCCTTCTTGAACTACTGCTAAAGACTAAAGACAAAATGCTGTCCCACATAGATCATCTGCATTATTACTGATAAAAAGGCATTTTAAGGTTACATTTCAAAGGCATTTTATATTTACATTTCTCCTCATTTGCCGTTGTCGTTATTATTATTATTATTATATTAAATTTCTTTTTGCACTTAATTCACTCTTGAACTTGGTACTGGTCGGTACTGTATGGTCCTTATCTGTACCTACTGTTTTGTTTTTATAGTTATCATACTTTCTTACAATGTTTGCACACATTTGCACACAAGCACTTTATGTAGCCTTTGTTATAGTCCATTTCGCTAGTGTGGTCTAGTGTAGTTTTGTGTTGTTTTATGTAGAACCTTGGTCTTGGAGGAATGTAACCTTATTTCAGTACTTGTACTGTAAATTGATAAAACAGTTGATAAAAGCCACTTGAATTGACAAAGTGTCTTACCAGCAACACAATGCTGCACTGTAACAATATGGATCCAATTGCTTTTTTTATGACAATTCTACAACAGTTGCATCCAAAATTGTGCCGAATTGAAATTACTGTTAAATACTCTCTCATTCCATCACATTCACATGAACAGTTAAACAAATTCTTAGGCTAAACATTTTTTTAAACCAGTTTCATGGACTGAACTGACTGTATAGGTAAACTAAAAATGCTAGTCTGAGAAATCATGCACTTTTATTAATACCTTCAATATACTACCAAATCTGCCAGAGAATATAACATAATTCAGCGTTTTACCTGATTATAAAAGCACAGTCATAGACTAATAGTCATAACAACTAACTGTTACTTACATGTTTCAGTATCGGTTGCAAAAAGAAATAAAAAATCAGTTCACTTCTATCGCTGAAATTACAGAAAGCACTGAAGTTCTCTCCACTCAGTGCTCTGTAGATATGAGTCAGATTGAATGACTATGCTGGGTTGCCAGCTCTGTATGACAAATGCAGTCAAAAAGGCCATTTAAAGCAGCTAAAAACAGGCTAATATTTAAAATGCTACATGTGCTTTTCCCCCCATTCTTGCAGAAAATAATTTAAAATTATATAAAGTGCATAGTTTCACTCACTGAAGCACAAGACACTGCATACTTTAATTTAAATAGGCTAATTAGAATTGGTTACCATTCTAGGAATAGCTTGTGTAGTATCAGAAATCATTCACTGGAAAGACTACATCCATATAAGTGACT
Organism: Clarias laeviceps; assembly: GCA_030014305.1. Lineage (NCBI taxonomy): Eukaryota > Metazoa > Chordata > Actinopteri > Siluriformes > Clariidae > Clarias > Clarias laeviceps. The sequence goes on along the minus strand of JAQMYJ010000016.1, from coordinate 13,934,544 downwards.
TATGGTATGCATCAAAACCTATTCTAACCAGAGGACAAAAAAATATAATACAACCTTTGACAGGAGTATCTCATTTCCTAGGTGTGAACCTGGCAACATTGCCCTTGAGCAAAATTAGGGAGTGTCGCGTACACACCTGTATGAACAGTGGAGAATATGCGTGCCTACAGCCAACTGGTAATGACCCTGCTTGTTTTAGTTCTGTTTTTCTGACGCCCTGGTATGGCAGCCAATGGCCGCATCTATGAGAAGATACAGTACAAAGATTTTGTAGCAACAAATTTCTGCCTGGCCTGGTTTACAATATGCTATTCCTATTATAATTACCACAATGAAATTTTGCTGTTCTTTGCTGTCAGGCAAGATCTGTCAAATGTTTGTAACATAATGACTATAATGTCCCAACTCTTTAAGATGTTGATTATGTCAGGCTGATTGTGTGGGAGATCTTGCATTTGTTGCTTCCATGTACCACTTTAATGCATAAAGAAAAGCTTAACAGTGGCACTCCAGAAATGTCTGTTTATATGAACTTGGTCAAACCACAAAAGGCCTTTGCCAGAGCTGCAGTAGTATCAGGGGTCTCCACATACATTTTAGACACTTTTAAATCAGAAGGGGATGATCCCTCATCATACCTGAGGTCAAAGAAGCGAGCAAAAAAAAGGTTAAATAATATCGACAAAGACAGTAGGTGAGAAATGTTTCATGGCAAATAGTCGTAGACAAACACTGTTCTACTGACTAAGATACAGCATCTGCTAACAGCTTGTTGAGATTTCTTTTGTAATAAAGTCTAAACCAGATTAAGCAACTGGTTAATTTAACATTGTGGATATTTAAAATTGAATTGATGAAATTAAATTAGCATTAATTACATGTCACATGCAGGAACAACTATATGCTGTTTATGAGAACAGTTGGTCAAGCATGGAACCTGCTGACTTATCAATACTTATTAATAGAGGTTGAGTTTCTTACGCCTTGTTTACAGTAAGTTGTCCTTTTTTGTCGTCAGCCAAATACTGTACACTCCCTATTCGGTAATTCGGAGAGTGAATCACAGATGAGAAATTGGCCAGAGCATCACACTGCCTCCACCGGCTTGCCTTTTTCCCATAGGTTTTTTTTATTTTATAATTGACTTAAGTATAATATGTAAAACAGGGCATTGTCTGGATACGTCTATAACTCTGGATTTGTGGTTGGTAGAGACTTAATCTGTGTGACTAATACAAGACTACAGTACAAGACTAATAATCAAGTGTATATTTGAAATTGCCAGTGATGGTAAGGGCAGGTGGTGTTCTTGGTCCTTACATAGGAATTGATGCAAATTTCAAAGGGTGGTCTGCCTAGACACTTCCATATCATCATGTTGCATACAAAGGCTAGTGCAGTTTACATGCATAGTGGGCAATATTCATGATGGGTGCATCGATTCATCCGTTTCCCTTCCCTTCCTAATGCACCCCTAACTCTAGAATAGGGTAGATCTAGACTCATTAGATCACCTGACCATTTTCCATTGATCCAAAATCTAATTTTTATGCTCCTTAGCAAATTTTGTCTTTTTTTTTTTTCCAATAAGCTTCACTAACAAGTGGTTTTCTTATGGCCACAGAGCCGTTTTGCCCCAATATTATGACTTTGACTATTTAACTATTATTAGTAAACATAGCTGTAATTTCTTACAATACATCAAGTATTTAAGTGATATACAGTAAATTCAATATAAATCATAGCTGTGCGTGTTAGTGAAAGTAAAACCACAACATGCACTCTATTACAATAAATCATAATTGGGACTAAATGGCTGTGCGGCCATAAGAAAAACATTTGTTTGTGTGACTAATCAGAAAAAAAGCCTTCAATTTTCTAGGGCGCATAAAGATTGTCCAGATGTACTGTACTCCAGAGCACTCCATTCTGAAAATAATTATGTTCATTTTCTTTTCCTATTTTGCTGTCCAGTTTTTGATATTTTCCATATCTTACTTATTGAGACAATTCAGCAAGCCCAGAATATTAGCCATAACATTAAAACCACTGATAGGTGAAATGAATACCATTGTGTTTGATACCATTTTGTCTGATCAGAACTTGCTCTTTCAAATATATCTTTGTGTTTCTTACAGACAAATGTCTGTCTATATGTCTGCTCAGCCAAATTACGTCAACAGCATCTAACAGTTGTTTTTACTCATTCAGCACAAGTTTTGACAAGTGTCTTCTGTCTGCGTCAAACTGTTGGCGTGTCTTTAATCGACCTCTAGAGAGAATTTAATGAACATTTTGCAGTACTTAGATATCTGCCTTAAGTTTAACCTGCACCATAAGTCAAATCAAAATGTTGAATAAAAGCGATGTTATGTGTCGGATTTAATAATCTACTGTAAAATAAGCTACTAAAAAGCTACTTGCGCAATGTAAACAAACACCTGCAACAATAGATGTTAATTAGAAAATGAAACTGAATTTTACTGAGATTAGGTCATATTTTCACCCCTGATATACCAACGCTGATGTGGTACAAGTGAAGTTTAAAGTGTTTTATTTGTTTTAAGACTAAACTTAATTTTTATCTGATCTACTTTTTCCGATTTCCCATCTGTGATTCACTCTCCGATTACAGGAAGTGTGTTTGGCTGATGACAAATAAGGTACAACTTAATGAATGAATAAAAACAACCATTAGATGCTGTGATGTAATCTGCCTGGACAGACATGCAACCTTACAAAAATGTTTTTCTTTGTATTATTATAAGTTCTGTATAATATTATAATATAATATAATATAATAATAAATATCACTGATTACTTTAAAGCTGATCAGCCTTTTTTTAGCCTTAACCTTTAACTATTTCTAAAAACTCTGTAAGTACTAAGCAGCAGTTAAACAGTCAGTTTTTGTGTGTAAAAGGTCAAATTATGATGGTAAGGTCACTGTTTCAGATCACCTCCATCTCCTATAATTAGCATCAAATGTAAGCCATGGTGCAGTGTAAGAAGGTGGCTTGGTCTGACGAATCACGTTTTCATTTACATCACATAAGTCTCTGGACCAGCTTTCCCCTCAGTAGAGGAGGGCAAGTCCACTGATCCGACTGAAACCATTCCTGGCTCGTTGTGGAGCGTATATCTTTTTTTAATGAGCATTATTTTGTTTAACGCACTCACCTCAAGTCCTAGTCACCGATAATGTGATTGGCCAAATGTTTCGACCATTATTCATGATAACACATGGGGGGTGGGGTGTTTGATGACAGGTTTAAATATGCTGTAGTGCTAACAATACATTCGCATACCCCAAAATCCCAGCCCCCCCACTCCTCCTCCTCCTCCTTGTGGGGGGCAGGCAGTGTAAAACTGAATTGAATTAAACATGTTAATTGTTTACTTTGAGTTGCTTTGAGCAAGTAATGAAAGTGTACAACACCATGAAAAAAAGGTTCATGTGCCAAACTGTTTGCAGACACAAACTGAAATTTGTAAAAAAAAAAAATCACTGCCAGACAATTTACTGACTCATATCCAATCAGCTCTTACTAATGGACCACATTACAAAGATAATGGCGTGTCGTACATGTACATTTCGTGCATTTGCAGATTTTTTTTCTTACTAAATATATATCACTACGACAAGCTCCTAGTTACATTCCTTCGAGTTAACCAACCTCGCATGCGCCCTAAATCCGCAGGCTCTAACAGGTCCTGGTTTGTACAAAAGTTCCTGATTCGTCCGTTGGTTATTCTGTTAGTATGTGACAATGTTTTAATATTCAAAACGTATGCCGTGTACGTATTTTAAATACACCTAACCATAAAGTGGTCAAATTATTTTATAGGCCTACAGTAAGAAACAGACATTACAGTCTGTAAGTACATCTCAATATATTTTACTTTTGCGTACTTCGTATTCATTTTAAACGGCCTTATTATAAACAAAGACAAATAATGACTTACCACATGTACTCATAACAGACGCAGATTCATACTCAATGTCAACGATGTTTCACACTAGAACGTACAGTTACATATATATTTCATCCACGTTTTCCAAACGTATCGCATTCCAGGATTGTTGTAAGTGGGACTCTGAAAATAGACCGTACCAAACTACAAGCAGCGGGGGGGGGGCTGTTACCGAAGTTTCATACTCGGGGACCTACTTGCCGTATTATGATTGCTGGAGCAAAAAGAAAAAACAAGGTGGAGAAAACCAACTGTACGGTAATCCCAAACTACTGACTTTATAGTTATATTCCGAGTTTTTTGTAACATTTATGTGTGGAAGCCTCCCCCCAGAAAATTCCACAATGGTAGTTACCGAACCATTCACTAAAACTTTTCTTATCGTTGAAAGCCTCTTCTGGTGCGTAAGTGACACCGCATGTAAACTGTGTCGGTACGTTTCAGATTTACGTTTTACAACTGTAAAGAACTTTTAGCGTCTCAAAACGTCAGAAGCAAAAACTCGAAATCGTCCAATTTTAGTTTGTCCACCGGCAAACTGAGCTGAAAAGTACATGCCCCCCTACCTCCTGAGCGGGGGGAGGGATTACCGTAAGGGGGGATGAATTGAAACAGAACAGCTTGTTACACATCACCGTTTCACAGGAATCCATCGCTCACGATTAACAAGAAGAGCCTAGACATTTCTTTCTACTAAGTAAAATACATACAATATGTTAAATATTGACAGATTATACAGACATTTGAAGTGACATTGTATAAATTCAGGAAGGTAAACACTGTTTTTTCTTATCATGAATTAAAAAGGATAACCCATAAACTTTATACTTTCAACCCAATTCAGTTTTATTCATACAACATTTGTAACAATAGACATTATGACAAAACAGCTTTACATAACTAAAAGTTTTGATTCATTACATTCATATGGCCAAAACATGGTATCGTGCTAAAAGTATCTCACCTAGGTGAAAAAAGTTAATTTTCAGATAAGATCATATAACAGCATACTTAATTCTTTTTATCTACCGATCCATGGATGCATACACATTTATATTTTTATCAAATAAAAAGAAACACTTTTGACAATTTCATGACCTTTTATGTCATGTCTGTAACGTTTGTGAATTCAATTCATTCAATAATCTCAGTTGTCATTTAGATGGAACGAGATTAGATTAGATTTCACATAAAAATACATACAGTTAGCCTGAAAAAAGTATATTATTCTATGTTGCAAAACTGTTAATATATTGCATCATTAATTCGACATGGTTACAGACACTAAATTTTTTTTGCTTTTTACCAAAAAACTAATTTAAGCAACAATTGTTACAGGTCACATGCTTCTAGAAGCTTACACCAATTTTAGTATCAATACTCATAAAGAAATGTGAATACTTTTCATTTTAAATTATTATTGTTTGAAGCAAGACTGAAAAAAATGAAAAATGGCCCTTTTTGGGTCACATATAAAATCATATCACAAAAACAGCTGAAGTTAGCAACTTGAAATAAAGTACTCAATAAACCCATTGTATAACTTGTTGCATAAACTTCACAAGTAGCTTCTTTGGCACACACAATTTTTGTATTACTGTACATGTATATCAAAAAAAAAAAAAAAAAAATTAAATAAATACCCACTAAACTAAAATTAGCTTTTTAATGTGTTCCTAATGAGCCAAACAAAGGTCAGAATGGCAACTGGAATGACATGAGGAAGAAACCTTGAGAGGAACCTGACTCAAAAGGGAACCCATCCTTATTTAGGTGATACCGTACAGCACGACTAGCAATAAACCAGTTGTATAACTGCCCACTGCACGATCACATGTGCAGTTATATATCAGGAAATGTTCATGAAGTTCACCATTGTAGACTTGGATACAAAACTATTTGTGGCAAGACCAGACCTGAAACTATCAACTGCATCCATAAGCTATCATGGAAGAAAAAAGCCATCTTCATGATTTGTAAGTGGAACCATCCTCATCATACACCTGCATCTTTAAGCAGACTTATCTAGGACAGCACTTACTGGGTCCATGTGATGGAAACAAATAGCATGCACCTTTTGACTAAAGTAGGCATGGCATATTATAACGTGTGAACCCATTCAGTGCTTTATTGGTTAATAGTAGTATTTTATATTTTGATTTGAAATTTTAAATGTCACTGGAAACTAGTGGGGTGTGTATAAGAGAAGGGTGATGTAGTCATATCTTTTGGTTATAGTAAGGACTCTGTACCTAACAGGAGCTTTTTGCACCTAGTGAAACATCCAAACAAGTTAAATATATATTCAGTCAATCACATAGTAGCAATACAATGCCTTTGGTCAAGGCAGTCTGCTGAAATTCAAACTGAGCATCAGATCATTAAAGAGAGGTGATTTAAGTGACTTTTCACGTGACATGTTTTTTGGTGTCAGACAGGCTGATCTAAATATTTCCAAAACTGCTGACCTACTGGAATTTTCATGCACAACCCTCTCTAGGATGATCTGAGAAAGAGAAAATATCCAGAGAGTTGCAGTTCTTTCTGCAAAAATGCCTTAATCAGGTTAGAAGAGAATGACCAGACTGGTTCAAGCTAATAGAAAGGCAACAGCAACTCAAATAACATCTCTTTGTAAAGAAGTTATACCAAAAAGCATCCCTGAATGCACAACATCTACAATATGATGTCTGTGAAGATTCTCTGTCATCCAGGTGAGGTTATGTGGAAGTTGAGTCATGTCAACAGGACCTCCTTCTTGTTAGGTATAAAAGTTTTACTACTTATCCAATAGCTTCTACAGTCTGAGGGATTGGTAAGTTCCACATATTTGTACCCCCTGAATAGTCAAAGGATCTTCCGCTGTCTGAAAAGGTGTTTGGTGAACAATGGATAAGGTGAGAGTAGGAGGGAGAATCGTTAGAGAGACGTGGGAAGAGTTGTTAAGAAGAACCAGCAATGGAGAGAGATTGGGGAGAGTCATTATAAGTGCGTGTAACACCTAGACAACGTATGAGACTTTAAGTGTGGCTTTCCTGTTGGATCCGTGAAAAGGTCTTGATCTTTCTGCGGATGGATGAAATGGCAACATGTGCAAAACGTTATACAGATTGTGCCTAAGACCACCACCTCTGTTGAGAGAAGGATTTTCCGCTTGCACATAGATAACTTCTTTTTACACCTCTCTGGAACCATCTATTCTAGCTATTCAATAATTATACACTCTCACACTCAGGATGTGTCCTTTGTCCTTCATCCTGAGTTGCTCCTCCTTCTCTTTCTCACTCCTGTCAGCTAAGAACAGGAAAAAGGGGCTATAATTTGCATGGGCTTACCAAAATTAGATAATAGATGATTAAGAAAATGTTGCCTGGTCTGATGAGTCTCGATTACATTCGGAAGATAGGGTCAGAATTTGGCGTAAAGAACATAAAAGCATGAATCCATCCTGCCTTCTATAAGTGGTTCTGGCTAGTGGTGGTGGGGTAATGGTGTGGAGGATACACTTTCAGCCGCTTAGTATCAATTGTGCATCCTTTACTGTAAATGCCACAGCCTCGGGAGTATCTTTACTGACCATCTCTATCCCTTTAAAGCTAAAACAATCTCAACGTTCTTTCTTGAACATGACAAAGAGTTCACTGTACTCAAATGGCCTCCACGGTCACCAGGTTTCAACCCAATAGAGCACCTTTGGGGGATGTGGTGGAATGGGAGATTCGCATCATGGCAATGCATCCGTCAAATCTGCAGCAACTGTGCGATGCTGTCATAATGGACCAAAATTTCTAACTAATGTTTCCAGCATCTTGTTGAATCTATGCCATTAAGAATTAAGACAGTTCTAAAGGCAAAATGTGGTCCAAACCAGCACTAGCAAGGTGTACCTAATGAAGTGGGCTTTCTTAATGACATTTCTGAAATGAAAAGGCATATCCTGGCCTATATTTTATAAGTTCTCAAGGTTGTTGAAGGAAAATCTGCACGTCTTATTCTTAATAATTAGACACACAAACATTTAAGTATGTGTATAGTAAATTGGGACTGAACGCATCAAATAGTTTATTAGGTGCACATGTACACCCACTTATTCCTGCAAATATCTAACCAATTAGTTGTGTTGCAGCAGTACCAATGCATGCAATCATGCAGATATGAGGCAGCAGGTATGAATACTATTGACATCAACCAACAGAAAGGAAAAAATTTGACCAGAAAACCACAATAATGCTTTGTTTATTTACAATATTATTTACAATAATAAACCACAATAATGCTTTGTTTATTTTAATGTAGTAATATTTCTTGTGTATTTATGTATTATAAGTAATAGTCATCTTGATTTTCTAAAAAGAAAAAATAATAATAATAAAAAAATGCCATAACAGTCTCAGGGAGCAACATTGGCACTAGTGACTTGCGGGCATCTCAACTCATGTACACAGAAGAGTGCAACTAGCACTTACCCTTAAGTGCATTATGTTGCATTGTGATGCAGGTATGTTGGAGTGTTAGCCCTCACCCTACCGGGTTGGTTGCTGTCATACAATCGAGAGGAGCTGGCTGGTGAGAGGAAATCTGCAGATGATCAATTTAGGGACAGGACAAATGTTTTTTCTAATTTAATATCTAGAGGTCAGCTTTCTCTGTGATGCTTAATACACTGAATTATATGTTGTCTTATGAAACCTTAGGCTTAATACACACCACTACACACCCAGAGGAAGGTGTCACAAGGGGTCATTTTCACTTCCCTAGAGGAGTTTGAGAGCATCGGTCCAGCAGGTGGAGTGGTTGGGTTTCCTGGGCTAGGCAAAGTGCAAAGGACAATTTAAAATACAGTAGCAGGAAAATTTTATAAATATGATAAATGATGCTGTAATGTAAACGTTAAAGTTAATAAAATAAAACTTTATATTTTGGAACGTACTGGATTAAAAAAAAAATACTGAGAAATTATGTTGAAGTAATACTGACTTACCAAAAGCTTTCTTATTTTCTTCTCGTTGGTTTTTATTTTTGATAAAATTAAGTGATTTACATCTCAGTGAAAATAAATTCCTGGCTCACCTCGAGTCTAGGTCTTTAAAGTTTTCAAGTACCTACACAATGTTACCTGTTATCTCAGCAAATTCCATTGTAAAAATCTGGTCCAACAATACAACATTAATCTTGTTAGAGTTTTTACAATGCGGTATGCTGATCCACGTTACAAGGTATTCAATCAATTTATCTGTGTTTGGACCTGTAGTGTGAAAGCACCTTGTGCACGACCTGCGACTGGGGTCTCTTATCAGGAGTCAAACCCCGGTCTTCTGTGAGACAGGAACACTTCTTAATGAAGATAGATCATAATCTTTATTCATAATATTAATTATAATAGATTTTAATATTATTAAGTAACCCTTAATGTATCTATGTATCATTTAAATGGAAAATGTGAACGGCGCCTTTTGCCCACCTCTAGAGAATGAGTAAAATTGTAAAATGGATTGTTTGGTCTTGTAACCCGTTATTAATATTCTGATTATAGCTCAGTAGGGAAACTATTGTGATGAATAGAGTTTTTTTTTAAAATTTTTTTTTACTATATTAAAGTTTTGCAATCAGATGTTTGCACACAAAAACCAAGAATTTGGTGTCCAAGTTTGAATTTCTTTTGGGTTTTCTGAAATCAGAACAAAATCAAAATTACGTGTACAAGGTTAAAAATGTACATACAACACACCCTTAGCAAATGGATGGTCTAAAGCATGGGCTTTCCTAAAGGGTGGTGCCACTTTGACTGCCACTAGGGGTGTGTTAGGCAAAATGTAATGAAAGAAATTGAAAATAATAAAAGAAAAACAATTGACAGTTTGGAAATATATTAATCAATTCGAAGTGTTGTTGTTTGTTTGTTTGCATGCGTTTAAAATATTTTCAAGTCTAACATTTTCTAAACATATTCTCTATCTTTCTCTCTCCCGCTCACACACACACACACATATACGCACAGACATATGCAACCACCCACGGACAAATGCACAGAGCCAGCTAGGGAATTTCCCTGTCAGGAAAAGCAACTGGTCGATTTTGGTGGAATCAGTTACTTCAAGGCCTAAGTGTCCTCACCACCGTCATCCTTTCTCTTTGTTTCACGGCTCCTGCCATGTGTGACCGATACAGTTTTTTAAAAGATGCACCAAGTGCACCATACCGATAACGATGTTTAAAATTATAATTTGACAGATAGCCAATGAACAATACCACTTTTTTTAATATGTATTCCCTTTTGTGCCAAGGAAATCAAAGGGGTACAAACAAAAGTAATCTTTTTATAAAAATTTATTTTAGTAGTAATTAGTAATTTATTATAAAAAAAACAAAAAACAAATCTGCTTCAAATATCTTTAATACTTTCATCAAACTATGTTTGAATAAGCACAAATTTAATCATTCAATTTATGAAACAACTTTCATTATTAACCTTATTTCAGTTTTTACAAATGCCTTTGTATCCTGCCATACAACTACCTGCACAATGAGAGCAATTAGTCAGTGCTTAAATAGCCCAGCAAAAAATATTTGTGTAACATAAATGAAATATTACATTTTATCTATTAAATAACACATAATAAAATAAAATATTTCAAAAATAACAAATACAGCATGTAGAGTTTGGATGTTCTGTGAACGCCATATTACAATACAGTAATGTAGATACATAGTAAAGTTATATGGGTTACTGCAGTGTAACTGTGCTGTACAGGTGCAACATGAGAGAAAATTTATGGCGGCATGGTGGCTTAGTGCTTAGCACTGTTGCCTGGCACCTCAAGAGGCCAGACTCGATTACTACCTTGGGGTCTCTGTGCATGGAGTTTGCACGTTCTGGGTGTTTTGGGTTTTATGTTTCCCAAAATAATTACATCTATGTGTCGTACAAACATTGATGGAAGATCTTTGGTTTGTGCACAATATTTTTGTATTGACCTTCACAGTCTCCAGTTTTAATTCTTTGTTAAAAAAAAAAAAAAAAGTGTGCATTTTACATACATTTAAAATATTTTATGTTGGTTTGCATAAAAGAAAGGCCTGCACAGTTTTCCATAAAGGAAAGGCTAGGTTTATTTATCCTTATATTTCCAGAAATGGAAATGAGTGTAGTTGACCTTTACAAAAAATATTTTCCTTTGAAGTTTTCTCTCTATAAAAAATAGTTTATAACTGTATTTCATAGGGTTTAATACTATAAAAAATGTATTTCTATATAAATTATTAGCTTTGACATTGATAATTCCAGAAAAGGAGAGTGAAGAACAGTTAAGTAAGAAAAGCTATGGCAGTTCCAGATGTTGCAGGCTCCTCCTGTTTGGCTTGTCAAAACATTCCAGTCGAAGTGAGCACTCTGTGTGAGGACTACCTCCTACTCTGTTACAGCACACATACTCACTGGCAGCGGATTAACTATCTTCTTGAATCATGTCAGGAGTTCTTAAATTCCTTGTTATTTTATTCGGTGGGCTGGCTACAGCTCAGCAACAGTCCTTAATGGACTACTTAGAGAGAAGACTGCTCGCCATTGAGGTAAGTTGCCTGTGCTCCCAGCCACATCAGCACATCCTAAACTGAACTGGAATCAAATGCAGTTAAAGCCATTTCCAGATGCGCGTGCATGAGTCTTTTTGACCATCCCCCTTTTTGTAGTTTCCTTTCGTAATAGTATTTGCAGTGATAACAGAGCATACTTTTGTTGTTCCTGGCACTTAAAAAGAATTAAAGTATTGCTCTTTGTTAGATTCTGCCTGATTTCCCTAATACATGGTGTTCCATGCAGACACGGAATCACACTGTATTTCATAATCCACCTCCTCCTTTCTCTACTCTTTTCACAAGTCTGCATGTCTTTCCATTTTCAAGAAATTGCTTGTTCATGCTGACTCTGCATTTATGCATGGAAAAATTCTAATGTTTTTTTTCCAATAGCTTAGAAGAAATTAAATGAAGAAAATGATTTTGTGATGTGATAAAAACCAATATAAAAGCTATGAAGGAGTGTGGAGGACAGAGTATGAATTTTCAGATGTTATAACCATATTTCACAAAATTCATAAACAAACATAGAGGTCCACTTTCTGCTGTTTAAGTCTATTACTATAGCAGGAACTATAGAAGCGATCTCAAAAGGCAGTTAATTTACCATACTTGAACTTGCTTAGCAATCATTTAAATGCTCTGTATGTGTCAAGTTCAAATTTGTGACTAATGACATTTTCCTTGGAAGGATCGTATAACCTTGTGGCATGAGCAGACAAGCCGCTACACTTCAGAACTACGGGAGCTCAAGCAGCAGATTATAACACGGCTGGAAGGTATGGACAAGAACAAAGAGGCACTGAGGAGTGAGCTGGATGCGGTGGGTACCCGTGTTGAGCGGGTGGAGCGTGAGATGGACTATCTTGAGACACAGAATGGTGCACAACCCTGTGTGGAAGCGGATGACAAGCTGGTGGAGCAGCAGGTGACTGTCGCAAAAGAGAAGAACAAGTCAAAATATGCCAAGCTCACAGGTAAGAACACCCATGTTCATGGAATCAGTCATTTTAATTGGATGGTTTTACTCATAGTTATCTACTTCTTTGCATATTTGTCACAAATAAATGATTGAGATCATAAAACAAATATTAATATTAGATAACCAGAGTAAATACAAAAAATGCCATTTTTAAATGATGATTTCATTTAGTAAGGGAAAAAAATCTGTCCAAATCTACCTGGCCCAATGAGAACACCCAGGCCTGATTCCTGCCAGACCTGTTGAATCAAGAAATCACGTAAATAGAACCTGTCTGACAAAGTGAAACACACTAAAATATCTCAAAAGGAAACACAATCTAAAGAAGAAGATGAGAAACAAAGTAATTGACATGTATAATTCTAGAAAGGGCTACAAAGCAAACCACAGTAAGAGCCATTATCCACAAATGAAGAAAACTTGGAACAGTCGTGATCCTTTCCAGGAGTGGCCGGCCTACCAAACTTACTCCAAGACCACAATGATGACTCATCCAGGAGCTCATAAAAGAAACCAGAACAACAGAAGACCACCAGACAACCCAGAATTGTCAATTATTGAAAATGCTTGATCGATGTTCTTGCTGCCTAGGGTGGCACAACCAGATATTAGGTTTAGAGGGCAAATACTTTTTCACATAGGGTCAGGTAGGTTTGGACAGCTTTTTTCCCTTAATAAAAGAAATCATCATTTAAAAATTGCATTTTGTATTTACATGGTTTATCTTTGTATAATAGAAAAATTTGTTTAATGATCTCAATCATTTAAGTGAAAGAGCAAATACTAATATATACTAGATGTGCCCGTGATTCGTTTGCGTGGAATTTAATTGCACACTCATAAGCGCGTTTTTAAAAATGTTCAACGGCATCTGTCACATTTTAGAATGAACTAAAATTTTTAGTGCTCGGAATAAAGGTGTGAGATTGTGGTTATTAAGTAGATTTTAATTGATCAAGTGCGTATAAAAAAAATTTTACAGCACTATCTGTTAAATTTTGAGATGAAGTAATGATTGTGCAAAATTGAATAAGAATCATGGCGAGAGAGAGAGAAGCAAACACTCCCTTCCTTGTTTAAACTGTAAATGAAGAAGCTTGGTCAAACATGAGATGTTAGCTCTTTGAAAACTGACTGCAAACATGTCCTACTGTATATAGAATAATTGGCTTTCTAGGTCAAAGGGAGAGTTTTTTTAGCAGCTCATAGAACCATCTCACCACTCATGGAATTTTATACCCAGACAAACGAACATTATATCAAACCTGACTGCTCTAAAGAAGAATGGAAACTATTTGGACGTTATCAAAACCATTCTGGACCTGCAACAAAGCATTTTTTAAAGCAAATACTCAGATTTTCTAGCATTTTCTATTTCAAAATTTCTATTTTGCTCCCAAACCACAACGACTAGAATACACACATCTAATTTTATATCTAGCAAGATTGAACCTTTCCCTCCTGTTAGAGTCTGCAAAACACTTGAAACTGGGGTGGAGGTTCATCTTCCAGCAAGACAACAACCCTAAACATACAGCAAGAGCTACAATGAAATGGTGTGGTTCGAAGCAGATTCATGTGTTAGAATGTCCCAGTCAAAGTCCAGACCTAAATCAATTGTGAATCTGTTGCTTGAAGATTTTCTGCTCACAGACGCTCTCCATGCAATTTGACTGAGCTTGAGCTATTTTGCAAAGAAGAATGGGCAAAAATTTCTCTCTCTAGATGTGCAAAGCTGGTAGAGACATACCCCAAGCTGTAATTGCAGGGAAAGGTGGTTCTATAAAGTACTGACACTTTTACTTTTAATTGTACTGAATACTTTTGCAAGGCACTGTACCAAATGAGAATTTAATCCTTCTAATGGAGCTAGGATTTTTTTAAACCCCTTGTCTTTTAAGCCTACACTTGGATCACATCCTTCATCAGTTTTATCCACCGTGGTGGTTTATTGATGCAAAAATAAAAGATTGTCCAAATACTTATGGCCCTAACTGTACTTATCTTTCTCCAGTATGATCAATGAATGTCCAAAAAGAGTTCCCACATGTCGGAATCCCCATTCCTTTTTCAAGACATCAGTTTGATGTTTTTATTGTTGATATTGATTCCAATGACTTCATGTACTAGATGTACAGTATTTATATTCTTGAATGAATTAACTATTATGTAATCTTTATTGTTTTTAAAGACTGCAGTGACATGGTCTCAAGCATTAAGAGCATGAAGATTCTCAAACGGGTTGGTGGCACTAAAGGCATGTGGACAAAAGACATGGGAGTCTCCAATGCGAAGGTCTACCTCTTTAACAGTACAGGGGATGACAAACTCTATGAATTCAGTTCTGTGCGGGAGTTCACCTCTTCCTTAGGCATTGCAGAAGGCAAAACTGTTCAAATTTCCTCCACTTGGCAAGGTATGGGTCATGCAATCTACAACAACCACCTATATTATGTAAAGGTCAATGAGGAGATAAGGCTGGTGAGGTTTGACCTACAGAAAGGGTCTGTCAAGAACAGTGCTGTCTTCCCAGTGGAAAACCAGCTCCCAGTCTACACTCTCAATTCTGAGACCTATATTGACTTGGCTGTAGATGAAGAAGGTTTGTGGGCCATTTATGCTACAAAGAATAATGAGAACCATGTCTCATTAGCCAAGGTGGACCCAAAAACCCTGGTCGTCGAGCAGATGTGGGATACGCCTTGCCCAAGGGAAAATGCAGAGGCAGCTTTTGTAGTGTGCGGTACAGTCTATGTAGTCTACAACTCCAAGCTGCCTAGTCGCTCCCGTATTCAGTGTGTTTTTGATGTGAGTGATATGGTAACCAACGATGATGCTCCTACAGTGTATTTTCCGAAGCGTTATGGCACCCATTCAAGCCTAAAATACAGTCCCTTGGATCAGCTCGTCTATGCTTGGGATGATGGCTACCAGATTCTTTACAAGTTACAAATGAAGAAAAAATTGGAAGTATAGGCTGTACTGAAGTGGCGTACAGCTAACAAACGGAATCTGATTAGCCTGGTAAACCCTAGCTTGATGCACATCATTGGAAAGTTTTATTATTATTTTTTTTTTATCACTGAACCTTCATCAATTACCCAACATATACATAAGGCTTCAATTTATGTTTTAATCTTGTAAATATACTTGTTTTTGAATCATATACTTGAACTTCATTAACTATATGTTCATAGACAACGTTTTATACTATAGAACCAGCTACTGTACTAGCTGCCGAAAGCCAGAGTTTGATGAAATACCTAGTGTGTACAATAATTTGTTAATGTTTTATGCCTGGAATATATCCTTACACTATGTTTAACTATTATTCGAGCTGTTTGTAAACAATTAAAAACATTACATTTATGTAAAAAAAAAAAAATGGCACTTAAATCAATCAAATAGAACAAAATGGTTGTTGTTTAATCATATAGTTTCATAAGACAATAAAGGATCACATTTAAGAGAACAGTCAGGTAAACTCACAGTCACATATTGTAAGTTTAGCGTATACATTTTGTGCAGAGTGCAAACAGGGACTGCAGAAGGATTAAATTTGACAGCATAACCAAATGGGAGAGCCATAAGAAAACACACACATGGGGGCTTCCTGGGAAGTAAGGCAACCAGTCACTTCACCAAACCTGACTGATTAAGTTGACCATGAATCTCTATGTCTTTTAGTCCGTCAGCTCTATCTTTACCCAAGATTAAAAAGCTTGACTAAATAAATGTTTTCAGTCTAGAATTAAACACTGAGACCGTGTCGGAGTATCCTTTTAGTGCTTTATAAGTCAATAGTATTTTTTTTATTATTTAAATTTTTTACAAAGAGCCAGTGCAGTGTGAACAGGATGGGAGTAATGTTTTTTGTCAAATTCTAGTAAGGACTCTGGCTGGTTAATTCTGGACTAATTCATTCTTTCAACCGATTCTCAACTATCTTTGATGAGTTTATGCCACACCTTTATTTATGATGCACTCATCACAAATAGTTTCCGCAGAGGAATGATACATTTCATGAATGTTATCCCTTTGTTGGTATGACATTACCTGCTGTACTACAATCTTTTTTAGGATCTTGTAGGTAAAGGGTTCATTTGATATTGGTCTGTAGTTGGACAGATAACAAGGGTCAAGGTCAGGGCTTTAGACTATATATAAAGTCCATCATGGTGTCAGGGTGGTTTAAGAACACTCCTGGTACTCTAGCAGATCCTGAAAAAGATTATTATATATTACAGCTGGGAGGAAGGTTTGCATTGGCTCGTTCTGATGAATCCATATCTCGCCATTAGTAATGATTCTCTTTAAAAAAAAATAAAATAAAAAAAAAACAACCGTTCACCTCCCTTAGAGTATCAGTCCAAATGTTTGTCTGCAGCTATCTAAACACTTCTGTTTATGCTCTTCCATAAGTTGGCAGATCGTAAAAAAAGATTTTTATTTTAAAGCTTCTCAAACCCTCAGTCAATCAAGCTTTCACTTGTATCCTAAAAATAGCCCAAATGGTCCATCAATTTATCCCCAAGGAACCCTAAATGTTTTATGTGGTGTCTTCTACACTTTTTAGATGACAAGTATAAGCCTTCAAAAACATTAAATTGCAAACCTGAACCTAAAATACATCAAGAGACCCTTGATGGCCTATTTTTTAAAATTGTGTAGATATTTTGTGGCCAGGTTTCAACATACATAATATAGTATAGTATTTCAAGGTATTTGTTAATATACATACAAAATATACAAGACGTTAGCAGGCAAGAATTACTTAAGTGATAACCTGTCTTTGTGTAAAAAAGGTCATCAGAATTCCCATTAGAACATTGTTATTGTTGCATGGCCAAGAAAATATCAACTCCCTATTCATAGCAGCCTTTGGAACACAAACCGTAGACCATCTTTGTTTCATTTCTCAGAGCAATCTAGCCCACACCAACCTACCTGAATCATGTCTTAACTCAATGAAAATGCAAAGGTTTGTTTCAGCCTGCTCATCTACTGCCCTACTGCGGGCAGCGTGGTGGAGATGGCCCGCGTGGTCAGCAGCTCTTCCATGCTCCTTAAAGTGGCTTCTTTTGCTGTCAACGGGCCCTTCCCAGCTCTTCTTGGGTGTGGCCACAGTCTGACATGACATCCGGTGGCTGGGCAGTTTTCCCACCTGGAAACGAAGGTGTTAACATGGAGCACAGAATCATGACAGTTAGCTCTGGGTGAAAGTAAAAGTGGCATGGAACTTGTGCAATCCTTTCACAGCTGTTCTTAAAGTGGTGATCAAACAGCTCTTGCCTTTGAAGTCCCTGGTGCCCATGATATCACCCCACTTGTATGCCATTTTTCGCAATTTTAAACGTCCACTGCACAACTCGAGGCTTTAAACCTCCGGACCCCGGAGCTAAGCTCATTTTTATAGAGCAGCGAAAGCCCCAGATCCATTAACAATGATAATCCACCAGCCGTGCCCACTCTAGTGGCCCTGGCCCTTCTGCAGAACGAGAGGCCGCCTATCTAGTGAGCCTATGGCGTAAGCAAGGAATGATAAAAGATTTAGGCAAAAAAAGACTGATCAACATGTGTTCAAGACTTTAGAGGCATTGGAGGCAGTAAAACATCAAAGTTTCTTTATTATCCCTCAGATAATACACTCTGAACTATTCACACATTGGCATCCCCTGTGATAGGAGTAAATTATTTACTAAGCTTGTTTAGAAATAATTATATTAGAAAACTAATATAAGGAATGTCCTATCCTATTGAAATTTTTTTTAAGGTTCAAAGTCTCAAAATTGTAACAAAATCTCAAAAAATAATATTGAACGGGATATTTATAAAATCGTGATACTTATAGAATCGCAGTATTAATCGAATCAGCATTAAGTATCGAGATAATGTTGTATCGGGTGGTGACTGGTGATTCCCATCTTTACAGCATATCATAAACACCAAACAGTACCATGGAGTCCTACTATAGTTTTGCTCTTTGTAAAAAAGCCCAGAAAAGCTCCTTTTTTTCTTTTTTTTTTTACGAATGACGTCACCGCTGTGCACAAGCATAGCTGACACATTCTACGTCTGCCTCAGGCATGAGCTCGCTTGCTAGGTTTACACAAATGCAATACAGATGGGCTAAATTTGAAGTGAAATCTGAATGAATGACACAAATTCGACACATATGAATATAATTTACTTGTATGCTTTTATATAGCATGCTGTGGTCATTTGTTAGCACTCATTTTAAAAGTTATTGCCATTTCTACTGATAGATTCTCTACTGTATAATTGTTCAAATAGTTATGTTTCGATTTACAGCATTATTATGGTTTCCATTTACAGTTTTAATACTGTTTTCAGTTATTCTATATGGAGGTTCATTTACTTCATAAGATTTTTTAAAGAATTTCTTTAGTGAAAAAAAAAACTATGGCAAGACATAACAAATGTGGTCACCAATTGGCTGAAGAAAAAAAAACATGGCACATAAACTGAAATGGAAAATAAGAGAAATGGTGAAGCATGTAATTATTCTGCTTTAAAGCCAGACGCTGTGAACAGACTGGTGTTTGTGTCACACAATTTAAGGTAAATGTGAATACTAGATACATCAAAATTACCTGGCAGGTCTGCCTCTGTCCACCATTCGTCCTCTGCGGCTGATCCAGAATGCAGCTGCACGTCTCGTCTTCAACCTTCCTACGTTTTCCCACATCATCCCACTTCGCTCCCTGCACTGGCTTCCTGCTTACCTACAAAGCTAAAAATGGTAATCTCTGATTCTGGTAAGAACTTCAATTGCAGTAAAGTGTGCAGAAATGAATCTCATCGTGAAAACAAAGAGCCACTGTTGCCTGAGTTCATCAGTGCTGGAGGGAAGGTTTGCATTGATAGCATACCACTAAAAATATATGATCATTGGTTCTCACTGCTACACGGGGTCCCTTTTGAGAAAGGATCTTTTTTAACCTTATTTATCTGAGAGAGTCCTACTGGAAATCTCTTTTCACACAGCAATGATGTCCAGATGTCTGGAAATGGATCTGTTAAAAAAAAAAAAAAAAAATCTATAAAAAAATTAAACAAATGCATTTACCATTAAAAGCTTATTTTCATATACAGTATGATCAGTAAACAAAAAAAAATTACTTTATTGTCCATTAACATTGAACACTTGTCTTTGGTTGCCATCAACTACCTTGGCTCCCATATCTCTTTGTCCCTGTCTTTCTCCTCCTTTGTCAATGTATATGATTTTCCCTATATCAACTGGTCCTTTTCCCTACTTTGTTGACTGAGGTCTTTGATGCATCTGTGTAGATTTGAATGTAGCTGTAGTAACCATCTATAAGGGTGTCAAAAATTATCCAAACTCTGGGTGTAGATATTCTTTTAATATAAATACATAATTTTTCAACATAATCTCCTTGCTTTTCAATGGGCTTTGTCCATCTGTCAACCAGTTTTTGTACTCCTGCATTAAAAAATGTTTTAGGCTGAGCTGTGAGCTATGAATGCACCACTGTCTTCACTTCTTCATCATCGTCATCGTCATCATCATCATCATCATCATCAACTTCAGCTTCATCATTTAGGGGACCATACAGGTGAAAGTCCAGTGGAGCAAAATCAGGACAATGGGGAGGATGTTTTAACACCTCAAAATGAATTTTACTGAGTGTTGACAAAGTGGCAGAAGATCACAACATCCTTGGATAGCAGTTCTCTGCATTTCAGCCAAAGTATAGACTTTAGCTCTTCAATGAGCATCTCACTGCAATGAGCACTGCTGATTGTTGAACCCTTTCACCTCCCTTAGAGTATCAGTCCAAATTTTGTCTGCAGATATCCAAACACTTCTGTTTATGCAGTGACTGGGGAGACAGTAGCCTTAAACAGAAAGCAAGAAAGTGTAGACAAAAGAACGTTCAATGTGACTGAAGTGCAGATCACCCTAAATTATAAGCCTGTCTTTTATTTGGATCAAAATGAAATTTTCTATCTTTCCAGTAATATAAAGTGTACTATAGCATCTGGAAGTAACCACTGATATATTGTCAGTAATGGCACTACAGTATTAGTATTATTTTAAGCTGAGCTATTCCTAGTTCTTTTGCGTTCTCTTCGGCTGTCCATCCAAAGCTTTTAATTTGTTTCCTCTTCTTTTCCCAACAAGGGTTTAAGCTGATCTTTCTTTTGGATTCTTTTGGTTATGTCCCAGTAAATTCACCCAGTAGTTTTCTGATAAGAGAACCCTACCCTATAGTGCAGCTCCCGGGGTTGTCCTGAATGCATCTGTACATAATCTTAACACTTGATATTGAATACTGTCCAACCTTTTCATAACTGTATTTGCTGCTGATCCATACACTACATAGTCATAATTCACTCACTCACCCATCATCTGTACCGCTTAGTCTTCAGCTCCAACCCTAATCAAACACAAGCTAATCAAGGTCTTCAGGATCACTAAGGCTACAGGCAGGTGAGATTTTCTTTTTCAGGAGTTGAAATCCACAAGACTGTGGCTCTCTAGCACCTGTTCTAAATTTCTGTTAGTGTGATCAGTTAAACAAGTGGAAGATGAACTGATCTTGAAAAGCTAAAAAAAGTTACAGATAACATGTTCCCTTTATATTTTAAACAAAATAATTGTATTTATCTTCAGATTATTTACAGATGGCATTGTTTGCTTCCAGAATTTGTTGGAAATTAATTGAATCCATTTTTCCATCTTCCTGTGAAATGTTCTCGGTTTCATTGGCTGCAATACAACCACAAGTCATGATCAGTCCACCCCCATGCTTAACAATTGGACTAGTGTTCTTTTCATTTTTCTTTACACACAAACATACCTTTGCTTATTGTGGCCAGAATTCTATTTTAACCTCATCGGTCCACATAACAAAATGAATCAGGCTTGTATAAATGGTCTTTTGCAAAGATCAGATGCTGAATTTTGTGGTGTGGATGCAGGAAAGGTTTTCTTCTGATGGCTCTTACATGAAGGCCCCATTTGTGCAGGTGTCACTGAAGTGTACAACTTCAGAGACTGCCAAATCTTTCTGGAGGTCTTTCGCAGTCAAACAGGGGGTTCTGACTTGCTTTTTAGGAATTAGTCCTTTCTGATATTTTTCTTCATTGAGGAATGAGGAAATCGGTACCTGAAAAAACTTTGCTATCTTCTTATAGCCTTCACCTGCTTCGTGTAATCAATGATTTTCATTTCATCTTTTAGAAAGCTTTAAAATTTGAATTTACAAATGAAATTAAATTGCATACATAGTGGGCTGTATCTGTCACCTGATGGCACATGGATGAACCAAAATATTTAATAATTCTATTTAACATTTGATTTAGATTATATTGTGTTGTTTGATTCATATGAAAATAAATCAAGTCAAGTTAAATACAGTAAATAAAAACTAAAACAGCATTCATAATCACTGAAGTGCTTGCATCTTCTGCGGAGAATTGTTTGAGGGAATAATAACACCAGCGGTTCTGGTCTCAGCTGACAAACTGCACCCACCCCATTTTTCCCCTGTGACTTCAGGAACATTTAATCATGGTACTACAAAACAGCTTCCACTGTCAATAAGATTTTGGCATTGGGTCTGAATAACAAGGTCATTCATTTTAGGCAAGTGACAAATCTTATGCCATACACCATAAGACAAACAAGATAAATAAAATGATCTCCATCAGTCAGGTTTCAGCATTCATGGCTCCAAGTGTAAACCATCTTAAACAATTTTGCTTTCCAGAGGCAAAAATAAATATCACTTGCATCATGTAATACACAACTGTGCAAAACATGCTAGAAATAGACACCCAATTAATCCACATGCAACAAGGCTTTCTATTTTCAATCATTTTCAATCCTCCTCAAAACACTTCTAGCACGTGTGGAAGATGATGAGGTGAAATGTTAATTGATACTTTTTTCCTTATAGCTGGTGTAAAACATGAACAGACTGCCTTGAAAAGAAAGGGATTTTAAATAGGATCTTGAACTAGCATTAACACCATAAATAATGGTGAAAATGGTTATGGGCTATTTCCTTACTTTTAATTATAAAAACAATGAATTTAACTTCTCACCTAAAACATGACAAACCAGCATCATGGCTTTATTTGAAATGAACTGTTCAAGGACTTTACAAAATCAAGTATTATTTAGAAAAAGACAATGCATCAAAACCCATAATAGTCTCCATGAACACATAAGATCATCATCAGTCTTTTTAATTTTACTTCAGCTCATAGAGCCCAAAACACTGTATGTAGATACTTAACCAAAGCTACAGGATTTTATTTTTTATTTTTTTAAAAGTTGTGGTTTTTGTGGCTAACTGTACATGTCTTCTAGTGGAACTCATGCCAATCACAAAGACAATGAGTGGAAGAAAGAAAGGGAAAAAAAAAAAACCTGAAAGTGTATAAACAATAAGGGGTCAAAAGGCCCCCCCCACAAAAAAAGAAAACAAACAAAAAAAAGGCTGTACATACAAAACTACCACAAACCTTTTAAATGCCCAAGTGATGTAAGGGCATAACCGTACACAAAGATGTCAAAGCTTGAAATTTAATATTTTTGCCAAAATTATTAAAAAGAGAAAGGCCGAAAAAAAACTGGGTGCTCTAGGGATCACCGGCGAGTAGGCATAAGAAGCTGTGTAGCTTGCACTGACTCAGGGAAAAGATTGTGGTACGTTGGTAGAGGTACATATGCTGCTTTTATCATTTTACCTGTGAAAAGAACCACAAGAAGTTGTAATATGTAAAATCCAGATGGTTATTTACATTCTTCAATGTAAAATCAAAACATTGCTAAAACAGCTTAAAAGCATGCTTTAAGTAAATTCAGCAATGAATTAGAATCATTTACCTCCAAACCAGCGTCCATGTAATCCACTAACAGCAGCCATTGCAGCAGGGATGCTTGGGCATTTCACATATACATTTCCCTATAAAAAAAAAAAATGAATGAAAAGAGGCCAAGTTATTTCTGTTTACCTTTGACTAATTTTTGGGGGGCTTTTTATTGCTTTCCCAATAAATGAATTTCAAACAGACATTTTCTTGCATCAAATTTGATCACTAGCATAAAATAACACAGAAAATAGACATAACTACTTCAGACAATACCTCTTGGCAAATTATTATATGTATAATATATGGCAAATGGAGACACATGGCCATTACTGCTTAAAATACTTAAACATTTCATTACACACACGATCAGCCATAAGAACATAACCATTTGCCTAATACTGAGCAGGTCAGGTCATCCTTGAGCCACCAAAATAGTGCATCAAGGCATGGACCCCACTCCATTTCTCTGTTGGCAGTTGTTTTAATTGATTTAACTGCATTTATAAAGTATTTTCTGAACACTGGGACTGCTTATTTTAAACTGTTTGGAGATTTTTTTAATATCCAGACTTAGAAAGCGCTGAGAGCGATTTTAAAAGAGAGCGATCCTCTAAAATGATCATTTTAAAAAAATCATTGCACCTGAATATAATTTTTGGCAATGTGGGGCTGCCCAAATTTTTTAATATAGTATAAGGTATAAAAGTATAAGGAAAATAATCTTATACATGAACTTTAAGTCAAAACTGGTTATTTCAACTGCAGAACTATAAAAAATAAAATAAAAATTATAAATCACAAAACCATATACCTCAGCAGATTTCTTGTCCACATATATATGAATCACTCCACCGTGTTTGTTACATTCTTCAATTACATCATCTTGGATTTCAATATCCCATCCATGATCATTCTCCCTATTATAATAGGACAACATGAACATATTAACTGTAAGACAATACACAAGTGTCAATACAGTCTTTAAAATGGTGCTGAGGTCACTTACGAATTTGGATCAAACATGTTGGACAGCTGGAAGCAGTGTGTGGCAATTGGCTGAGATGGTAGATTGAGAGGTTGATTTGTGGGCACATTAATATTGAAACTTAATCCAGGATTCATAGCCGCTTAAAAAAAAAAAATAAATAAAAAGGGTAAACGTCTAAGAATTATTATTAAAAACATAAATAGTTAATTTAATCACTAAAAATACCTGTAGCTGCTGCCATTGCCACCATCGTGTTGCTCATCTGAAGAGCCTGCTGTGCAGCTGGAGGGATCTGCAGACCAGTGCCTTGGGGAAAGGTTAAAGTAAAAATAGACAGGCTCATGTTTTATTAGTAGGACTTATTAAAACAATACATGGTTATATTTAGGGAGTGCATCTATGTACCAACTTAAAAGGTGGTCCCCCATATTTAAAAAAAGAAAAAAAGTTTACCTTCAGCCAGCCTGGCCATCAACTGCAGCCTCCCAGTGGTGCCCAGGTCAATGCCAGTCCTTTCCAGCTCATCGTTATCCAGGAAAGAGCTGGCTGTAGAGGCATCTGTGCGTTCAGTCACATGGCCTACTTTCATGGGCCTGCCAGCCAATTCAAAGCCATTTAGTTGTTCCAATGCCTTCTTCGCACACTCGGCATCAGAAAACTGAACGGAAACAATTTTTCATACAAAATTACTTTAAGTTTTTTAATTTCTTTTCCTTCTTTTTTATATGATTGAAATAGAAAACGTCTTTAGTATGAACACACCGTGATAAAGCCGTACCCCTTGGATCTCCCTGTTTCACTATCCATCATAAGCTGAATACTGTCAATCTGTTAATAAGACAGGGCAGGTTAAGTACAAGCAATTAATGAAATAAGTCAAAAACAAAGTAAGGCAGAGAGGGCTTAAGCTGCAGCCTTATGCCAGAAAATGAGCATTTACTCGTCCAAATGGTTCAAAGATCCCTCTGAGCATGTCTTCTGTGATGTTGAAATGCAATGAGCCAACATACAGTCTCATGGGTCCAGCACTGCCTTTCTGAAGGTTGTTGGCCATTGCAGCAGCTCTGTTCTTTTCAGCCTAAGGGCAAAAAAAAAAAAATGTAAGAGTGAACAAACCCAGTTTACCTTACCTTAAAAGACCACAAATCTAATGTAATTATCTACTGAAGAACATTTTGCTTACCTGTGAAGCCTGCACAATGATTGGTACACCAAGCAGCCTTTGCCCAGACAGACCAATTGCTAGTGGTACAGAGGTGGCATCCACGAATTCAATGTAGGCAATGCCTTTGGACCTTCTGGAGTTTCTGTCTGAGATCATCCTCACATCCCTTACCTGGTAAATGAAGACAATGTTAAAACTGCACAAAACTAAATGATTAGAATAAATGACTGGCTCACAAAAAAAATAATGCTGAGCTACAGACTTTGCCCACAGCAGAGAAAAATTCCTCTAGGTCCCGGGGCCGGATTCTGGCAGCAAGCTGCATGCAAAAAACTGTGCGGGCATCCCTCTCCTCTGGTGTAAGATTATCTATAGGCTGTCTATAAGTGCAAAGGAATCACTGTAGCAATATATCAAAGGATAATTTAAAAGTACTTCACTTATTTAAAAAAAAAATAAAAATCAAGTATTTGATCATCAAATGAGGAAACCTACCTGACAGGACTTTTGTCTCGTTTGAATGGGCTGCGGCTCCTAGACTTTTTCCGGCTACATGAAAAAATTCGGTTACCATTTTTACTAAAAGATGTAACCTTTTGACTCATACATTGAACAGGCAACTGCCCACACACAACAAAATGAATAATCATAGAAACCTTAGTTTGATGACAGGCGGTGGGCCAGTCTTCCCCCTGGAACCACCATTAAATTTCAGGCCAGAACTGTGATTTAAAAACAAGGTTTATCTCAGCAACGACTACTACACCTCTTTACTGCCAATGGTCATCATGAAACTTTTTAGATTTATTTGAAAACATCAGGCTAAGTTTGATAATTTTATCATTTCACTGAGAGCCAAGCAGGCATAATTATATATTTGAGTATATGAGTGTGAAGGAAACATTTGTGCGACTGATTTCAAAAACATTTTTGTGAAAAATAAGGATCACCAAGAAAAACAAAAGGAAAAATATTTAATGTAGATAAACACAAACAAATGTAAGGCCTAAACCAGAGCTGGTATACATACAAGGCTGGTCTGAAGCGCCCTGCACGCTCCCTGCTCTTGGAACGGCTACGTCTCTTCTCTCGGCTGCGACTGCGTTTCCTGTCACGGCTCCGGCTCCTCTTGCGTTCACGACTCTTATCCTGGCTCCGGCTCCTTTTGCGCTCACGGCTTTTGCTTCTCTTTCTCTCCCTGCTTCTACTACGACTTCTGCTCTTCTTTTTCCTTCCATTTTGAAAGTACATACTTATCAATTTGCACATTTTTTACCCAATGTAATCTGCTGGCTCATGACTGCAATGTTATTGAAACACTTACAGCGATTTTCAATTTAATCCATTCAGGTCTCTAAAAGAATATATAAATTCTAATTCAGCACAATCACAATAACTAATTGTTTAAAATATGTTAAATTAAGACAAACTTACTTCTTGCTCCGTTCTTCATGCCCATTGGAACTTATTGACTTGGTCTCATCCTAAGCAGGGTCGATAGAAGAACATCATGAGGAGGACGGCGTAACATTGCAAGTTGTAAGGATAAGGGGAGTGGGAACAAAAGAGAATATAATATGATCATTACATGTGTGTACTTTAGAATATTTATGTTTAGGAAAGTGACAGAAAAGGGTCATCTGAACCACTAGGCTGCTGTTGTCTTCCTTCCTTACTAATGATTTTATTGCGTACGTGGTACAGTCAATAGGTCAAGAGCTAATGCTATGCAAATAAAAATGGCATGTTGTGATTTTGATCTCTTAGCAGCCTGAAAGGTTCAGTACCAAGGCTATCTGTGCCTAAAAGACCCAAAGTGGCAATGCTAGCAGGCAGCCACTAAGTGAGCTCCAGTGGTGGATGCCATTCCAGTGATCTTCACCCCATTTGCCTTCGTGGACTGTAAGAGTTCGATGCCACCTCTGTCACACATCTCGCCCTGAAGCAAACAGGGATTCACACGGCTTAGTAATATCGACTCCCAAAGAACATCTAAAGCTGAGAGGTTCTTCAGTCTACCTAATGTGCATGAGTTTCTTAAAATAATTGGCCATCTGCATTCAGTGTAAACGATCTCTTTCAGATGAAAGTTTTTTGCAATATGCAAAGAGCCATCATTCCCTTTTTTTTGAGACTATATGAAAGTGGTATGTGAAAGTCAGCTGCATGCACAAATTAATCACTATGACTATCACTATTATTATTATTATTATTTTTTAAATAGGTTATGCAACACATCTTTGTCCATTTCCAATCCCATGAAAAATATGAAGTGCATGGAATAACTTTTATGGAAAGTCCATAATTGTTAAAAAAAAAGAAGTCATAATTACATTACATGAGACATGCAAACTAGAATTATCCTTCAGTATCGACTAACGTATACTGAATGCTAAAAGTAAGGGTAGGTGCTAAAATTACCATGCACACAAAAGCATGAATAAGTCTCCAAGGACACCATACCAGCACTTAAGTTCATATGCATCCACTGCATTTATTTTGTCGGCACTAAAATCAATCAGCCTAAATATTTTTCAACCATGGGTACCACAGTACATCAATATATGGGGCAATTACTACCTTCATTTTTTTGACAGTTCACACTGGAATTCATGGGAGTAGAGGTGAGATATAGGCATGTCTACAAAAAGAGATAGATGGGCATTTATTCATTGAAACCACTATCATATATAAAAACAAACATGGTATTTATCTGCACATAAGCTAGCGAAAACAAGGCGTAGGCTGGTCTGAAGTTTCAATTAAATTCAATAGCTTATCGCACTTAACTAAAACACCCACCTTTTTATAGGGCGCCTCAAGCATGGCTTCGATGTCAAAGTCGTCGGCCATGATGGCGGAGATCTGCTTGTACACAGAACAGAAATAAAAAATATTCGTTATAAAAAGATGACCGCAAACGTGTTCTCTTACGTGAAACATGTCACATGCCACACCCACGTATTTATAACCTGATACTGTTAAACATAAAATAAAAAAACTTGTGGTCAATTTGGACTGCGCGGAACCTGTAGCTAACTTGTAGCTAAGCTATATATGGCTGAATAGCTTAGCTTTCGCTGACACGGATAGCAAAAGGCTAAACCACATGGGTATAGTAGCAAAACAAATAGCTAATAATTACATTACACGCTATCATTTACAAAAAAAAACACGCAGTTTGTGTAAAACATTTATATAATTACAATAAAATTTAACTACAAAGACTACAATTAATAGGAAGGGCTAGTAAGGCCTCACTCAGCCTTCGGCGATAACTGCGTTGTTGGCAACAGGCTAACAACTAGAGTAGCAAACAAAACAACGCAACTATAAAGTTTTACATCATTTCAAAATGAGTTGCTGCAGTTTTCTACAGATAAACTATTGTCTATTGACTACTAAGTAATTAGCTAGCTAGCCATATCTGTTTACGTCTCCTACTCCGCCTTACCGTGTTAACGCGGCCTACTGGAATCCTCGTTTAAACGACGGGCCTCTTCAATATTAGTCTGGACCACCTGGAATTCTCCAACGCCTCTAAAATTACTCAAAGCATCGATTTTTCTGCACGGTCTTATGTTAGATAAATGCACAATTAACTGTGTACAATAATGACGTACTCTGCTTCCACCTTCTCCAGCTGGATGTGGGGGTAAACTGTTATGGCGCACGAACAGTCCTTGTTGCGTAAGATGCGCTTACGTTCATCCCGCCTACAAGCTATTTTGATTGGCTTTTAGACTTGTTCGCTTGCGATACGGTTGCTTTGATACGTTAACGCGTTCGCCATATTGGCTCTGGCAAGACTGGCATGCAAACAAATACTGTACTAGTCAACGCTGCGAGTGTTTGTTTTCCTGGATAAAATGCCTAAAGCGTGTCGGGCAATACAGTATTTGGTGCTGATTTAATATTTTGTTTATGTTATACATATAATACAGATAATGTGTTCGCCAAAGAAGCTACTTCTGAAGTTTATGCAAAATGGATGTGACCATCTTGCTTCCCTAATAATTTCATGTTGCTAACTTCATCCGTTTTGGAGAGATGATTTTATATGTGCCCCAAAAAAAAGGCTATTTTGCAGCGTTATGCTGTCTTGCTTCAAACATTTATTAAAAAAAAAAAAACCTGCTTAAATTAAAAGCAAAATTTAAAACCCATTTTAAAATAATACTCTTTTTCAGGTTAATGTCTTTCATGGGAAATCTAAATTGGCCAAGTTTCATGTGAATTTCATTGAAAGATTTGATAAAAAAAAAAAAAAAAAGGTTCGGACATGAAATGGGCATGAAATTGTATTTAGCAAATGTGTTTCATTTTATCTGATCAAAATATAAATGTGTATGCATGTGTACAAAAAAAAAAAAGCATGGATCGGGAGATAAGAACCATTAAGTATTATGTTATGCAAAATGGTGTTATATGATCCTGAACTTAGACATTTTCTAGCACCAATGAAGCCAAAAAGAAGGAAACAGTGAAAAAGTTATGCTACTTGCTGAAGTACCCGACGTTGACTGGAAAAGAAGTTGAAGAAATAGTAAAAAGGTTAAAGCTAAAAATAAAATTATTTAATTTAACGTAATCAGTGATATTATTATTTCAGGTTGAATCCATCATACATGTCTGCCTGACTTTCTGTATGGCAGAACTCTCTGCCGAACATATTAATACAAAGAAATAAAACTTTGTATCTTATGTGTTGTTTATGCTAAGTTGAATTCCTTTCATCATCAGCCAAATACACTCCCTGTTCTATAATCGTAGAGTGAACCACAAATGAGAAATTGAAAAAGTAGATGGTATTTCAGCAGTGAAAATATGACCTAATCCTATAAAAAATATTCAGCTTAGCTTTTCTAATTAATATTTATTGGTGCAGGGCTTTGTTTACATTGAGAAAGTAGCTTATTTTAACTGTTCGGGTTATTTTAATACAGTTTGGGTATTTTACACGGTCTCACAGCGGACTGCTGCAGATATGTATGCTCTAACGACCTGTGTTTTATCTCATAGTGGTGCTATACATTACTGCATATGACAAAATCTGGCTGAACAGACAGAAAGGTTGTTTTGAATATGGAAGCATAGGAAATTGGCGTGAGGCCATGTGAAGATGAGAAATTGAGTGAGGTTCACACTCAATACGAGAGAGTTGGCAGCTCTGAAACAACCAAATGTAATAACAAATTATATGAATTATATATTAACTGTGTCAATTATATAATTTTTACATCAAAAACAATGTTAACAGTGACAGAAACTTCAGTCTGCTTGCAAGACTTTCATTTTCCACCAAATGTATTGAATTGAAAACACAGTAGCTTCTATATGTTTAATGAAATAAAAAGTGAAGTGTTTAAAAATTTTTTATTAAATGACACAAATTGGGAAACCCAACCACTTCATCACGGTATTACAGATGTAATTTCATTATGATGTTCTATTTGGGGGGATTGTACTGGCACGTTAGATTTCAACGTTAAATGTTTTTTTTTTATATTTATAAAGTTATAAGTGTTAGTTTTATTTATTAGTTGTTCCAAATATCTGAATAAAATATTTTTTCCCAAAGTTGCTGAAAGCACCATACATGCTAGAACCACCACTATTGCTCCTTTTTACATCATACCTTTAGATCCAAAAAAAAAAAATTTTTTGTCTAATCACAATGTTTGAACAATTTACATTACATGTGCAAATATGTGATGATATAGTGACAATAATTCATAAAATAATATATATATAAATATATATATATATATACATAGTTAACAATGTATCATTACTCTACAGTACTTATGTCAACTTTAAAAGGAGGGCCTTGTATCTTGCATTAAGAATTGAGATAATTGTTTAATCTAATTAGGTCCAAATGGTCTAAATAAATCTAAATGGTCATGTCTTGGCTAGAATATATTAAGACCTGTATGGATTCAGTTTGGAGGGTTTTACATATTTTACCCATGTGATTAATATGATGATTTTCATATGTTGTGCAATTTATAAAACCTCCCTATGCATTTTTTAAAATTAATTTTCAGTATAGATGTTAAGAAACAGTACACAGTATCAAGGTGTTTTTTATATGCATTAAAAGGCATTGTGACACTCGGTATCACTCAGGTAATGTAGGATGGGAAGCAGGCAGAACTGACTTATTTACAGTCCTAATGAAAGTTTTCAGACCCTTTTAAGTTTTCCACATTATGTTATGTTTTACATACATCTTAAAATGAATTCAAATTTATTTTCCCCCTCATCATTCTACACACAATCCTACAAAATTACAAAGTAAAAATAGGTGTTTGAAATGTTTTGTTTGTTTATTAAAAATAAAGATCCAATTTACATATATATTCAGCCTCTTCACTTAGAATATGGTCAAAGCACCTTTGCCAGCCTCAAGTCTGCTTGTGAATAATGCTACAAACTCGGCACACCTTTCGTTTGGAAGTTTCTACTATTCTTCTTGGCAGAATCATTCAAGTTCAAACAGGTTGTTGCACAAGAAGGGTCAGTGCACAGCCATTTTCAGGTCCCACTCGAGATTCTTGAGGAATTCAGTCTGGCCACTGTACAATATAGGCCTGATTCATGGATTCGTGATGGATGGACTTCTGTAAGTGTTTCCCAACTTCACAAGGGAACTCATTTATAGCTATCCTTAGGTCACCTTTCTGAACAAGGCCCGTCATCTCTGATTACTCAGTTTGGTTTGGCACCCAGATCTGTAAAGACTGTTGGTTGTTCCAAATCTCCTGAGACTGATGGAGGCTTTACAAGTAACTATACATATATAACACCTGGTTTATAGAGAGGCTCCGAGGCAAGACTGGAGGTTTTTTGAGTCCATAGGGTCTTGGCTGTGGTTCTCTGCACCATCCAGGGCCTTGTTTGAGGCTTTCCAAGGGTCTTAGAACTTCAGGGGTTTATAGTGGCATTTCATTGCTCTAAAAAAAGCTTCTGGCTCATCAGGGGGTCGCTGACACCTGACATTTTAGGGTTTTCTGATACACCTGTAGGACCAGTGCTCTGCTGAATAACCTCCAAGGGCCTACAAATGTCATCAGGCCATGCCCGGAGCCAAAGGCAGTCTGAGGTATTTCTCCCCAACTTTCTGAGGGCATTAGACTGCCAGGAGCTTTGAAAATCCTTAAGCCACATCTGGGGCGGGGCTGGGGGGAGGTGACATTCTGAGACTCTTGACAGTTTGAGGTTGTGGGACAAAACCTCAAAGGGCCTTAGACACCATGCCCAGACATCATCTATTGGACCCCTGGCAGTCTGAAACTCCATGTCATGATCACTATACAGTAGATGCTTGCAGCATCAGTGTCATTTTTACTTTGAAATGACCCATGAAATGCTACATAGAAAAAACATTTGGTCAGAGTTAAAACCATGCCTCATGCGACTAATGTAATATTTCCTAATAATACACAAAGAATTTTTAAACCAACCATTTAAATAATTTAGGTATATCACAAAACAGGAAGCAGCACAAGTGCTGAAGGCATTACAGTTGTGCTGTATTCAGTAATACACACAAACCAGGTAGTGGCCTTATTGTTTTAACACGGCATGACAAACCTATTGATACAAGTCTTATTAAATATGGCAGGAGGATGGCACATCTGCAGCAGTGGAGTGTCACTGAACTTCAACAGGCTTTAGGTATAGTGTGAATTTTGTGGAAATAGCCTACTTAAATATTGTATTTGTAACAGGACCCAGACACTGTACAGCCTGATATGTAGCCTGGTAACATAGTGAGTAAGTAAGTCTACATTATACACACATCCTGCTTTGCTAATTGATACATTTCTGACAAAATTCACAAACTGTCAGACTTCTCAACTCAATTGCATCTTATAGAGCAGGCAGATGTCAAGACTGAAATAACCATGAGAAAGCTCTAGGACATGGACCCCAAGATGGAAGAGCAAGACACTA
The DNA here is from genome assembly GCA_030014305.1 of Clarias laeviceps. NCBI lineage: Eukaryota > Metazoa > Chordata > Actinopteri > Siluriformes > Clariidae > Clarias > Clarias laeviceps. The sequence continues at coordinate 13,901,025 of JAQMYJ010000016.1, read as the reverse complement.
AGGAAACTGGAAATCCAGAAACTAGAAAAAGAAGTAAGTGATTATTTCAGTGCACAATGTAACCATTACTGAAACACAACATATTAATCTTTTCAATTTATTCTCTCTTCCATGCTTCAAGCTAGCAACTGATGCCTGCCAAAAAAAAAACAAAAAAAAAAACATTGTGGCATCCTTCCTTTTTCATGAATTTCTAGTATATACAGTCCTGCAGTGAAGTGGAACTATAATTTGGGAAGGTAACCACCCAGTGCACTACCAATGCCAAATAAAATGCATGTACACATGTAAGAGTGGCCAAAAAACAAGCCATGTATTTTGATATTATATTGGACCACCTTTTGCTTTGATTACAGCTGTGGCATCAATTTGATAAGCTTATGCAACGTCGCAACATTTATTTCCATCCACAGTCACATTAATTACTTTTCAAGATCTTGTATTGATGATGGGGGAGTCAGACCGCTGCATAAAGCCTTCACTAGCACATGCAAATCATGATCAGTGGGATTATGGTCTGGACTATGTGGTGTCCAATATGTGTGAGAAAATGATGTCTCTTTAATATGCCAGGGCCATCAGAGAAGAAAAAAATCCTTTGATGAAAAAACATTAATCGGTACAGGGTGGAACAGGGTGAATCAGATCACATGACCTTTTCCAATGCTTCACATTTAATTGTTTATGCTCCTAGTAAATTGAAGCTTTTTTACTTTTACCCTGATTAGCCCCACTGATAAGTCGTTTTCTTAAGGCTACACAGCTATTTAGTTCCTATCTCTTAATATCTCTTTGCATTGTTCAGCATGTGCAAATGCTCTTAATTTAACTATTAAATATAGTTGTGAGTTCTTCTGTTGTTTTAATGATATGATTTAATTAAAGTGTTTAAGTGATCTTCCATCACACTCAATAAGTTGTCCGTTCTGGAACAGAATAACATCTTTGCAAATGATCACATTATATGTCTTCTGACATGGTTGTTTAATGAATGAGGAGCTAATTCTCAGCTCATTTGCAATATATTGTTCCCTGACCAGTGTAGCATTTATGATATCTGGGAAGATGGCAGAACTGCCCCGGTTAACATCCAAAGCAACATTTTGAGCCCTTTTTTTGCTTAAGCTAGCAATATTATGCAGCACTGTGCAGGCAACAGTCATGTCAAACGCCCTGTCCGGGGAGACCCTCTACTGGTGCAGGCACTTAAATCATGATTTCAGAAATATGAAGGCCATTTCGATTTGAGTCCTTGTTCTTGGATATGTTGTTTTGATTGTATGTAAACCATAATGACAAAACAACAACATATTAATTTATTAATTAAATATATTTAAAAAATGCTTCATGCTCTACATTTTGTGGATACATAAGCTTTAAAAGTAAGTTATTGGTGCTAAGAAAAGTTCTAAGAGTGAAAGATGACCTAAATTTCACCTTTTCTTTAGAATAACCCCTTAATAAAACAAATAAATGAATAAATAAATAAATGGAAGACCTATTAAAAAGTATGTGTTGTAACAATCATAATTATTGCACACCTTAAAACTGAAATACTATATTTTTAAATATGCTTCAGAATAGATTTACATAAATGTATTTACCATATACAAAAAAATGTATATAGCATGTCCATATATGGTGAGTTCTTATTTTAACAAATCTTCTTTGTCTTTCGTCTGTTCCCTTTCAGGGGTCGCCACAGCGAATTATCTGCCTCCATCTAACCCTGTCCTCTGCATCCTCTTCTCTCACACCAACTAACTTCATGTCCTCTCTCACTACATC
>JAQMYJ010000016.1:13875894-13894336 GCA_030014305.1 Clarias laeviceps | reverse complement strand
CTGTGAGAGGCAGAAATCTTGCACATGACAGGCTCCTGGCGACTCTCAGACCATGAGAAACTTTTCTTAAGCACCTTTGGTACCAATTACTGCCTCAAGTATTTTTGAGTATAATGCTACAAGATGTTTTTTCTATTGGAAGGTTCTCCTCTCTCCACAGAGACTAACCATCAGGTTCTTGATCACCTCTTTGACTAAGGCACTTTTCTAACCCCTATGTATGTGAATTGTAGTTTAATGTTTTGCAAAAGTTGGTCAATGAAATCAAAAACCGAGTGCAAATCGGGAAAATTAGTTGTAGTTTTGCAGACATGATGTGATTCCACATGATAGAGTTTATGTGTAAGAAAAAACTGCATAATTCAATAGACTAATGACTAATAACGACGTTTGTTCCTCCCTGATCTTGATCCCAGATTTAATCTTGTTTAATTATTGTCTCTTTTCAAGACAATGAAAAGAGCTGCACGCATTCTGGCAAATCTGTGGCAAACAGTACAGTATAAGTAAGAATTGTTCACTGTAATCTTCCCACAAAATTAGCCAACATTCTACAATAAATTGCCAAGTGAAAATATGACCTTGCCACAAATCTGCGGCCACGGCGTGATACAGACTTCATATTGTAGTTTGTTTCTGTTATTATATTAAAGCCACCTACATTTTTGATTGTTAATTTCTTGATGTAAATGTGTTAAACTAATTTACCTATTAAAACTATGCATCATATTACACTTATTGTTCAAGGCACTGAACAAGCACCTGAGTAGTCTGTGTAGAAAAAATGGGCCGAATTCTCCTGATGTTGTGAAGAAAAAATCGACAAAAAGAGAGAGTAAGGTTACAATGTGTGGGGAAACTGACAGTTGATTGTCCGGAGTTACCGCAAGATTGCAGGCAGTAAATAAAGGAGTGATCCGATTGTTGTCCAGAGAGATCACAAGGTCTTGGCAGGGAGATAATTCTCAGTTTTGCTGAGATTGCGTTTCAGCTGACGAGATGTCATCCAGGATGAGATGTCTGCCAGACATGCTGAGATCTGAGTGGAAACCTGAGTGTCTGAGGGAGGAAAGGAGAGAACGAGTTGTGTGTCATCTGCATAACTATGGTATAAAAAGCCATATGAAAATAATTTTACCCTAAGTGTATTTAAACTTAAAACAACTTCAGCAAATAACTTGAAAAACAATTGGTTCAATATTTGTAGGATTTGTATGAACTGGTTAGGGGGAAAAAAAGAATATGACCTAAAGCAAGCATGCACATTCTCAAACTTTTTAAAATAATGACAATCAAGATAATAAGAATAAATTGCTTTATTCTACAAAACCTGCTGGATCCAGCTGGGCATAAAGTCAAAAAGGCCTCACTTGTTCAATCAATGCCTGCTTGCTTACTTTTTGAAGATCATTTACAGAACATTTCCACAGAAGTTTACAATTCACTTGAGAATTCCCTAAATTCCCATTTTAGCCATTTTTTGGAGGTTTTACTTTAGAATGTCAGAGTCCTGACACATATTTGTTTCATACTTTAACTAAACCAACTGAAACACCCTGTTTTGTGTACAGGGAGAACTATAATTAAGCAATATCACACGAGAGAGAGTTCTATTGTGCTGGTTATCAGCATGGCTGTAATTCGCTTGTAGGCACATGTTTCTACCTTTGTAGCTCTCCTTTGTGGAAAAAAATTTATTAATTAACAAAGGCATTTTAGAATGACCCACCCATGCTGCGATTACCCATTACAGTAATTAATGACTGAGGAACACCAGTGACCCGTGACACATACGGTTAAAGGTCTCAGTGCTGTTACTGTCTATTATCACCACTCATGGAATGTCTCTTGTACAGTCATTCATTACCCGGTCATAACTAACTGTTGTATAATACATGACAGCTGCTGTCTTAATATTTTGGCCACCACTGTACAAGTAATATTGTTGCTTTTCTGCAGGGTTTATTAAGAAATTGAATGGATGCTTAGAGACGGAAAACAGTCAACCACCAGCATTATTTTTTCCCTATATAGGACTGTGGAAGTCACATAAATGGTTCAAATGAATTACCTATTTGCAACAGCAAGGTAACATATGGATAGTGTGTATATTGATTTATTTTTTTATTTTTTTACATGTTTGTGAACTGGTTCTTTGAAATAACATTTTTGATTTTTTTAGAATGTAAGGTTTGAGAATGGCAGTGTGACCCATATTCTATGGAGATCAAAACACCTGGGCCTACTGCCATGGGTTTAGGTGTGCCTGGTGAGTAGTTAAAATTATTATAGCCATTACATGTTTTTATGTAACTGTTTTTACTTTCATTTATTGTAGTTCTACCAACTTGCACAAAAGGTCACTGATTGTTACTGGGAACTTACTGGGAGGGCAAAGTTCTCCCATATACCAAAACATAAAGATTAGAGTACAGTCCAAAAATATTTATTAGTTGAACGTATTACATAGGCCACATTTTTCCATGGAAAAATATCACATTAATATAGCTAGCTCATATATCTTGGATGTATTTAAAATGTTTGCACTAAAATTTTCACAATCTTATTGAACCAATGTAATTTTTAAAAATATTAAACAGTCAGACTCTATGTACTGTACAAAGACCCAAGGCGGGAATCAAACCCAGACCCTGCATTAATACATTGCATTATTTATTGATTTTTTGTCCCCAATATTGTGGTTATCTCATAGCTGTTTACATCTATTAAACATTGGTGCATGCATTATCATGTTTCAGAAATTAGCATCTAATCTTCATGTTTTTTTAATGCCCAGCACAATTATAACTTTCATATTTCCATACAAGTCAGATGGAAAGCAGGTACTCAAATCAAGGTCTTGACTGGGGGGAAATAAATCTTCCTGTTCTATTTTTTCTCCATTTAAAGCTAAATATTGAGCCAAATCGCACAATGTACCGTATCATTACAGTCATGCCAACTGAGTTACTAATCTTTGTTCTTGATGGTTTGGTTCCTGTCATGGGCAGGACCTACAAGAAGTGCCATTTTACTTGGGTATTGGTTTTACTTTAGACAAAAAGCCCTTGCTTGCATGTTCTTCACATTTTTACTGTTTTTGCTTAAAGGAACTAAGTACAGGTTTATGTCTGTGTAGAATTCCAGGGCTGCCAGAACAGCAAGCTGCAGGCTGAGAGGATCTCGAAACTGCAGGAGAAGAAGCGATGTCTGCAGACTCTTTTAGGCAGTAGACAAAAGGAACTACGACAAGTGTGTCTGCTGGAGGCAGTATGTCAGTTTACACTATAACTTTGGGCATATACAGTAATGTAGCTGTAACCTTATGAGAGGGAACCTTGACAATGTTTAAATGAAGTTATTATGATAACTTTGGCCCCACGATTAGGTGAATGTAGAATAATTGCTCATTTTCAAGTTTTTGTTAGTTTCGCACACATCTTAAAATGGACTCAAATCTTTTTTTTTTTCTCCTTATTGTACACACAATAATTTACAATGATTGTGTTAAAGTGAAGAGTTTTGTTAATTTATTTTTAAAAAATTGACTGGATTAAAAGATCCACTTACATTCAGGAAGTGTTCATGACCATAAAGTAGCTCTTGGTTAAAGCTCCAACACTGATGGCCTCAAATCTTCTCGGGAATTATGCTACAAGCTTAGTGCACCTTTCTTTTGGAAGTTTCCTTAAATTCTTCTGGGCAGGGATGGGCACTGCCATTTTCAGGTCTCTAAAAAGATTCTCTGCTGGGGTTAGGTGCAGACTTTGGCACCTTTAGGGTTTTGACAGATTTGTGGGTTGGTGTCCTATTGAAATACAAGCTTTCTCCCCTGACTGCAGGGATAGTATAATGAGGTTTTCTCCCAGATGTCTTGACACAATCCTGTCTTGCAGGTATATACAGTAGATAATTCCCAGGACATTGAGATAATATAGATACATAGAGGTATGTAGATAATTCACACACTGACATACTGTGAGACCTTGTATAACCAGGTGTGTGCCTTTTTAAATTACAGCCAATGAAGTAAATTAGGCAATTAGACTCCAAACAAGTAATAGAAGCATCAGTAGGAGTAGGATGCACCAGAGCTCAATTACAAGTGTCATACCAAAGGGTCTGAATACTTACGTAAATGGGATATTTTAGTTTTTATTTTGTAATAAATTAAGAAAACACTCCAAACACCTGTTTTACTTTGTCATTAGTGGAGTAGTGTGTATAGAATGATGAGGGGGAAAGGATTTGAATCCATAATAAGTTGAATGTAAAACAAAATAAGGAAAATTTGAAAGAGCCACTGTCAAAAACAAATTGCCTTGATTATGGTCGCAAGGTTATGGCCAATCAATATGTAAAAATTATTTATCAGGTCGCCATATCTACTCATTCACCATTTGGTTTCTGGTATATGCCCATTCCATCAGGACAGACAAAAAAATGAGATAACATGGTCATTCAGTAAAATCAGGTACTGTATCATTGTCCCTGACTTGATTCTTTTACCACATAATGTTGCTGAGCCTAGACCTGACCAAGTCAAGAACCCCCAGTCACACAGTGCTGGAGGTTCAGCAATATCCTACCAGGTTTTAATAATGCATTGGATGCTTTTAAACCAAATTCCAGTTTCCTCGGTTAAACCCAATTCTCTCTTTCTTTTTGATGCACTTGAAATAGAAATTATTATTATTATTATTATTTGTAGTAAGCAATAGTAGTAGTAGTAAAATTGTTTTTGCAGGAACTGACAGGAAAACTTCCATATGACTTTCCTCTGGAAGTGGGTGAACAGCCCCCGATTGTTCAACGAAGAGCTGGAAAGGCATTTGATGCGACTTCAAAGTTGGAGGTAAGGGAAAAATCTTTAATCAGTACAGTGGGGTGGTTTTAGTTACCCAAAGTTGACTTGAGAAAAATTTTATCAGGGATAGAAACACAGAAATGCCAAATTGCCACTGATCCCTTGATCCCTTGAGCAAGGCCCTTAACGCTGTCTGCTCCAGGGGCGCTGTATCCTGGTTGACCCTGTGCTTTGATGGCAGCTTCCTAAATTGGATATGCAAAGAAATAATTTCTCTGTGCTTCAAATTAAAAGTCAAATAATTGAATATTCATTTTATTTTATTTGAACACCTTCTACATTTTACTAATTCAACTTTTGTGTAGAGATTTGTATAATGTTACTTCTGGTGTAAATGTGGGATGAAAATATATATTACAATCGATTATCATTCTTGCATAAAGAAAATACACTTTGTCAAATCTACTTGAAAGTTAATAAAAAATTTTCATAAAATACTAGATTGCAATAAAATGCTTCTTAAAGGGGAAAGGCTCCCATGCACAGTGACATCATGTAAACACTTTTGTAAAATTTAAAACGGTGGTAGATTCTACAGTGCATCTCAGAAAATTTTTTAATATTATGGATTTTTTAAATTAATTAATTTTTATTTGCTTAATTGAAAAAGTGAAACTCTCATGCATTCTAGATTCATTACATGTAAGTTTCAGCCATTTCTGTTGGTTTATTTTGCTTTTGAGGAACAACCTGAGCTTCCTGTGTGAATTAGTTCCTGTTTTCAAATCATTTATTGCAGGTTTCTTGCTTGTACAGTATAAGCAATTAAAACTGCTTTTTCTCCATATATGTCAACAGGTTTGTTGTTTTTATTTCATTGCATCTTTCATTTTTCCATTCTGCCTCTTTTTCTTTTTTTTTTTCAAAGAACGCATTAGTTTCTTCATCTAAAGATTGCAAACGGAATCCATCCTCACCAGATCTGTCTGGAATAATATCAACAAAACCCCAACTAAGGTATGTTAAAGCTTATCATTGTAAATATTCAGCTTGTTCAGTCTCTGAGATGCGGGATATTTGGGATTCTTCCTGTAGTAATCATTTTATCTGCAATAGGTTTTTATTAGTTAGCATTCTAATGGAGAAGATTGTAGAATTATAGGAACGCATCCAGACTTTACAGAGGGTTATCAAGAGTGAGAGTACTGTTGTTTCTGTAGGGAATGTCTGGATGCCTTAGCAGGAGATAGCAGGTAAGGTCTTAGACATGCACAGGTTTCCATATATAGTCATACATATAGGAGCTAATAATATACACCTTTGTCAGTCAGAGGTTAGCAGACGTAACTTTGTAGAGGTGTGTAAATTGGCAAAGGCGAAGTCTGGCCCAATCCCAATGTGATGTGGCGACAGCTCACAGCAGGTTATGGTCGCTGAACTGCTGGATGTCCAGGTTGTGCTCTGAAAACAGTGTGGGCTTAATAGATAATTGGATTGCTTCTGGGGGCAGCTGGCGTGTTAGGGTATGATGAAGTCTATTCCACCCGGAAAGGTGCTGCTCTCATTTCTTGTAATATGGCTCATAGTCTCAGAATAGGCCTAGTTAATGACTATTCAGAGCCCTCTCCAGGGAGCAGAAAAGAGGCTCAATCCACCATCGATCTGCTACACAAGTCATCACCTAGGTTACATCATATTGAGAATAGGTCTGTTCCCATAGCTAAACAAAAAATGTAATGTAAAAATGTAGAAAGACTCGGAAAGTCTGTCTAATAATATAAAATTAGTCCACACCAAGTGCACAGCCAGCCAGCAACACTAACCTGAAGCTAGGTATGTTAAATATTAGGTCTATTACATCTATAGTGCTTATTGGAAATTAATAGATCACTGATCAAGAGTTCGATATACTGTGTTTAACAGAAATATGGTATAAACTGAATGATTGTATAGCATTAAATGAAGCTTGTCATCTTAGATAAAGCTACGTACAGTACCAGTCAAAAGTTTGGACCCAAGTTTACTTGAGATTTCAAAAATATGAAATAACCCATATGGAATTATGTAATAAAGTAGCAACAACAACAACAGTCAGTTGTTATTTTAAGACACTAAGAATACTTCTTGCAAGAACAGTATTGTCAAGCGCATTTGCAAAACCCATCAAGCACCATGATGAAACTGGTGCAACATGAAGAAGACGTTCCCAGGAAAGCAAGACCAAAACTTACCTCTGCTGCAGAGGAGACGTTCATTTAGAGTTACCAACCTCAAACCAATCACCAATTATTGGATATTGGAACCAATAACCAATTAAAAGCACCTTAGATAAAAGCCATTATGATTGTTGCATATTTTTCATGCTGTCATAAATTTAGATGTGCAAAGCTGGTAGAAACATACCCAAAAGACTCGCAGCTGTAGTTGCAGCAAAATGTGTTTCTACAAAGTATTGACTCAGGCAGACTAAATATAAATGCAATCCACACTTTTCAGATATTTATTTGTAAAACATTTTAAAAACTATTTATCATTTTCATTCCACTTCACAATTATGTGCCACTTTGTTTTGGTCTATTACATAAAAAACATTTGTGATTGTAACCTGACAAAATGTGAAAAAGTGGTAAAATATTATCTTTAGACATATTTTAGTTTTATATATATATATATATAAACTATTCTTGCCAATTTTAGATATTTACAATTTAAAACATTTAAGGGTATTTAAAATAATGCATAATACTGTAAAAAAAAAAAATATATATATATATAAGGTGGTCTTATATTAACTATACTTTATATTAACTTTAATCCATTTCCTATTATAAAATTATGATTTTGAGTCTGGTTCCTCTCAAGGATCAGCAGAGTGCTATAAGGAAGCATACTCATGGGAAGATGACTGGAAGAGAAATTTTTGTGGTAGGAAAAGGTGCACAAGGAACAGGGATGATTGCAGCCATAAGAAGATTGTCAATTAAAGTCGATTCAAGAACTTGTGTGAGCATAAGGGGTTGAGTGAGTCATTGCATCAAGATCCTCCATGCACAGATATTTTCAGGCAATGGGCTTAGTGCTGCATTCTTAGTGTCACGCGACTCCTGAAATAGAGAAAACATCAAAAGCATTTTATAAAACCTTTGCTCAGAGGTCCAAATTCCTTATTTCAGATGAAAGTAAATTTTGCATTTTATTTGGAAATCAAGGTCCTGGTATCCCGGGGACGTGTGGAGAGGTACAGACTCCAAGCTGATTGAAGATTCCACAGTCAGTGATGATTTGGAGAGCCATGTCATCTGCTATTCTTCATCCACTGTTTTTACCAAGTCCAAAGTCAACGCAGCTATCTACCAGGAGATTATAGAGCCCTTCGTGTTTCTATCTGCTGACAAGATTTATGGAGATGGTGATGTCCTATTACTTCAGTTCATAGCACCTGACCACAGTGCTAAAACTACAGTAATTGGTTTGTGACCATGATATTACTGTGCTTAATTGGCCAGTCACCTTGGCTTAACTGAAGCTCATATCTGTGATGTGTTCTCAAGAGGAAGCTGAGAAAAACCAGACCCAGCAATACAGATGAGCTGATGGCTGCTATCAAAGCAACCTGGTCTTCAATAATGCCTCAGCACTTTTTGACTGATCTTAGGAAAATTGGAATATTTGAGTAAACCATAATCATCAAAGATAGAACAAAAATGCTGGAAATATTTCGCTTTATGATTATTTAATCTAAAATATATGAGAGTTTCATTTTTTGATTTAAATAAAAAAAAAATCATGAACTATTTTTTAAGATGCACTGTGTGTGTAAACTTTATCAATTGTTGATCTAATTTACTATGAATATTTAGTAGTATGTTGGACTAGTTTATTGTTTTAGGGCTTGACTTATAGTAGTTGTAGATAAAAAAATTGTGAAAATATCCATTTATATGAAATTGTTCTTTGACAAGTTATTAACATTTTGTATTTGTATTTTTACATAATCTATTGTTAACTTTATGGTTCAAAAGGATGCTTTATATATTAAAATATCTTCCTTATTTAATAAAAGGGAGTAAAGCATTTTTTGACGGAGCGGGGGTAACCTAAGAAACAGATAGGTCTTTAGTAGTTGCTTAAAGATTGCCAATGATTTGGCTGTACTGACATCTAAAAGAAGTTAATTCCACCACCTAGAAGCCTTGGCAATAAACAGTCTATATGCATGTCTTTCTGAGAGATGATGGGAACGTTTCCGTTAAAAACACTGTTAAATATGTTAGAGGAAGTTTTTAAATCAAGGTAAGCCATAATGAAAAGCATTAGGAACCATGCTTCTTAGAAATATTGAAGTATAACAGTGCCAAAATTCCTCAGAATGGCATGTTGAATTAAGTGAACTGAATAAAAATCATAATATAAATGTTCCACAACAATGGAAAAAATGGAAATGAAATGGATTTTTTAAATGGAAAAAATGCTTGAAATTTTTGGCATTGCAATTTATTGTGATTGTATGTTTTAAAATAAAAATGTAATTTAAAATTCAAAGCGAAACTATTGACTCTACTAAATTGCTAAGTATATTCAATTGTCTAAAAAACATGTTTAATATTTTTTAGTCTCACAAATCCAGGCTGCCAAAAATTGGTATTAAAGTTTAGGTCTTTAGATCTTTGCTTCACAAAGAGCAATGGATTGCTGAGGTCTGTTCCATATTTTACTTTAAAGTGTGCTCCCTTTCCATTGCTCCTTCTGCAGTCTACTTTGCAGGGAACTATTTGCCGGTTGAGCAGCTGAATTTTTTTTATGTTTTCTGACGTAAAATAACCCCTTTGGCCCGGACCATATTAGAAAGCAAGTTGGTATGGTGAAGCATAGTTGTACAATAGAGGATGCCCTGCTTTCCTCTCTTGTACAAAGTGACATACAAAAATGTCATGATGCTGCCAAGATTCAAACTCAGGTCTCATGCTGAGAAGGCAGAGATGATGTCCACTGGACCATATGTATTATTATGGCAGTAGTACAGTAATACAAGGGGCAACCTCAGTTCTAAAAAACAAGTGCAACGTTAAAGTGCCAAAAAGTGCAATTCCACAAACCACCACTTGGAGCTTCTCCAAAAGTGAGCCAATCCCCACATATTAAAATGTTCAACTAAACAACAGAAATAAACATGTTTGCATCCCGGTACAAAAACTGTTTTGGTTTCCAAAGCTAGATTTCCCATTCATGATAACTGTAAGGGGATGAATTTTTATGTAACTCATCAGTTAAAGTTATATTACATCATAAATTTATGCATAATGAGTCACTGACGGGAAAAGAGTTGTTAGAAATAGTTAAAATTCAGAAGGGGGTGCTCTCTAACAGTCTGTGTGGACTGTTACACCATGCTTGTTTACTACTTTGCTGTTAAGTCATGATAAGCTGGTGAGGACTGTTTACAAAAGTTAGAAAAACTTAGTTTTTGGAAGTCTGTACAATACAGTGGAACCTCGGATTACGAGCATAATTCATTCCGGGAGTGGGATCGTATTCCAAAACACTCGTAAACCAAATTTAATTTTCCCATAGGAAATAATGGAAACTCAAATTATTTGTTCTACAGCCCCAAAAAATAAAGACATAAAAATAATTAGCACAAAATATAAAGTAAAAATAAAACAAATTAACCTGCACTTTACCTTTAAAAAAACGTAAAAATAAATCCCGACAGATAAGTGTTTCCGTTTGTGCACGCAGGCGCTGTGTGTGTGTAATGTGCGTGCACACACACAGACACACACACTCGCCTTTACAGCCCCCCTCCTCTCAGGTTCCCAAACAAACACACACACTATCTGCCTTACACAGACACACACACACAGACACGCACACAAACACACACGCACACTCAGAAACTCTGCAGTTTCTGTGTGTTTGTGTTTGGAGCCGAGAGGAGGGGGGCTGTAAAGCCGAGAGAGAGTGTGTGTGGTAATAGGTGATAGGTAATCGTCTCCCCAGCTTGGTCTTAGTGCTTGCAGAGTTTCTGAGTGTGTGTGTGTGTGTGTGTGTGTGTGTGTGTGTGTGTGTATTCACCCAGCAGGGGAGACGATTACCTACACTTCCGCAGCGCAAGAGAAAGAGAAAAACCATTGGCTCAGTTGTGATGACGTGACGCTCAGCGCATGCGTGATACATGATACTCGGTGCTCGTAAACCAAGACAATGCTCGTTTTTCAAGTAAAAATGTATTCAAAATCTTTGCTCGTCTTGCGGAACACTCGTAAACCGTGTTACTCATAATCCGAGGTTTCACTGTACATGCAAAAACTTTATCTGCAAAGGCATTTTGAGTAGGGCCCAAATGTAATGATAAACCATTTTTCTTAAAGTTTTTGATGTCTGGGAAACTTTAATTGTGTGCAGGATGACCTGGGCCATCGAAAACAGGTGAAGACTGGTTTCAGTGGTGCTCTCCATCAAAGTATCAAGTCAGACAAAAACATTTTACATAACAAGAGGACTGCTCACCGTGGATGTCACACAGGTGATGCATAAACATAATCGAGATAATTCAAGACAAAACTTGAGAAGTTACAGTTTTGGCACCTTATGTAATGGTATCCAGTTTAAGGAAGATGTATATATGACATATTTACAAAAAATGCACATCTATGACCATATTAGGAGATGGTTAAATGGACTTGGGATGCATGTGGTGACTGGGGATGGTTCCATTTTACCATGAAGCCGGTCTTGACCTCAGCTGATGCAGACAGCTGCTCTCTGAGGAATTATGTCGCTTAATAGTTCAGGACTGGAATTTGCCATAGTTTTGCACCTGAGCCTTCAAAAATGAACTGGACTCCATATTTATTTAAACACGTCCTATTAAAATGAATTCCTGCTATCTGTTATCAGCCAAAGGATGGGTTCCCTGTTGAGTCTGGCTGCTCTCAAGGTTTCTTCCTATTGCCATTTCAGGGAGTTTTTCCTTGCCACCATCACCATTCATCATTTTGATCCTTTCATATTTTCTCACACACGATATACTGATTTCCATAATTTCCCTTTTATTCTGCGAAGCTGCTTTGCTAAAAAGCACTATACAAATAAAAGTGATCAGGGTTGTGAATAATTTTCCCTTTTAGTCATAAGTACCATTACTGTTGTATCTGTATATATGATATAAGCTTGTAAAGTTAGATATTACCTTCTTTAAGTTTGAAAATTTCATTATCTCTTCTGCTAATTTACAAAGGCAGTAGTGGGTTATTACTGTAACTATATTAACCTTTAATTTTACTATGGATTTTAATTGCTGGTACTGAAGGAACTGTTCTTCTCCAACTTTGTACTGTACTTCATGATGAGTGTATTGAATGATATGAACTAAAACTGAAATTTTGAAAAAGGTGATGGTGAGTGACACCTTTACAATGCCATGACAAAAAAATAGAGAGGGTTGTCTTTTAATTATGCAGCTGCAAGTTACATTAATAGTGATGATTTAGTGATTTTGTTTGCTTTCATCCAGGCTGATAGAGTTGAGTTGATTGTAACAATTACAGTAATCCACTTTTCTGAACTGACTGTAGTAGAAAAGCAAAGTCGGCAACTGATGCATATTTGCACTGAATTTGTTCTGAGTTTTGTTCTGGTCACTTTTATTCAGTTCCTTGTGATTAAAATGTTCCAGTTTGGCAATGATGGGCCGGAGTGTTTTGTTTGTGCGAGATCCAAGAAAGGCGGTAAAAGGTGATTTGATTTACAGTGTCAGGTGTTTTAGTCTTTAATCAGGAACCTGGATTAAATCATATTTGACAAACCAATCCTTTTCAATCAGCCTTGGTGGATTTTCAGCTTCCTCGAACCATATGCTCTTGGTTGTTCCATGGTCCAGACTCAAGCGCAAAGGAGTTTGCTCCAAAATTATGGAAGGGTCTACTTCTCCACATTACAGACAAATCACCATCAGTAATAACTAATAGCCCAGACTTAAAACCCATCTTTTTCAATGGCATTCACACCTTTTTTTTTTAACATTTGTTTGGTTCAAATGCATAATAAAATTTTTAGTGTGGGACTCAATAAATATACAACATTATTTTTCCTTTCCATCTTATTGTCTAAAAGATATACATATTTTAGTTTGCACAAAGTTGACTGTCAAATTCTTTCCAAAAATCAGTTTTCTCAGTAATTAGGTCATCATGAAAAATCAGGATAGTGAAGAATTTGTGTGAGGGGTGTGTTGGGTCGTCCACAGTGCTGGTGGCTTTGCAGATACATCGAGTTGTGTAAATGTTAGTGATGGATGGGAGAGAGATAATCTTCCCAGTGTTTTTTACTTTACGTTGTGATACAGCTGCTTAGGATGCTTTCTATAGTCCCACAGTAAAAAAAACAAGGGTGTAAAAATAGAAAACTGAAATAATGTTACATAAATATTCACACCCTTAAACTAATACATTGTGAAGGTGCTGCTGTTGTAGTCTTTTTGCGTAGGAGTCTATCCTTTATTCTTTGCCCACTTTTTCTTTGCCAAAATGCTCAGAATCTGCTAGCACTGGGTTCTTAAACCATTCTATGTTGAAGTAACCCTCACCTAGCCATTGGCATCATGCAAGACTGAGGACTGGAGGCCTGGTCTCATGCTGGATAGAATTAGGAACATGCTGGATCCAGAGTAGCCACTGCATGCTGTTACCATGCCACCATCTGGGATCATAATCATATTTTTTTATTCATTGTACGTCTAATAATTTCTGCCTTTAATATACCTATCAGAACTAACCAGTCCCTACTTACAACAAGTCCTAGGATTCGTTGACCTCTCGACATGTCTTTTGATATGTTTTGAGTTTTAGACTGTGTGTAGTAATTTCCCATACATTTTGGTACACTTGAATACAGGTAATCAAGTTTCATGTCTGTGTGACTTATGGTGTGATTTATTCATTTCAGAACTAAAAGAGAATAAGAAAAAAAAGTTAAACAAAGTCCTTACAAAAACAATAGGTTTCCAGCAATTTGAACACCTAAAATCCTAAGAGTTCAAACAAGGCTTCTTGCCTTCCTAAAATCTTCAATCTGGATACTTTTTTTAATACCCTGAACAACACATAACCCATTGTCTTTTTTTGGTCCACAGACAACTTCTCATCCAGTGTGGTATCCAAGCATCGCTCACTTTCTCACCCCCGCCTGGCGTCTAGCAGTCCTGACAGCTGCATGTGTAAGACTTTGTCTCCAGTGGAGATTTACTATGAGATGAGGACATGCCAAAATGCTCCCTCTAGCTCTATCAGGTAAGCATGGTGTTATTTTGCTGGCAGCACCTTGCTTTACATCTTTGTGTTGTAGTTAGTAAAAAACACATGATTATTAACGTAGCCCAAGTCATTCCCTGACAAGAAGTGCATCTAATGAGGATAGCAGAAGTGTTCCAGCTACACCTATACCATCTCAAAGTACGCCAGTCTGCGTTCATGTGAGGTACAGCATTTGATTTCTTATTCCACCTAAACTCTCCACTTTTGTTATATAATTTTAATGAAGTACTGTATTTATACGTTACCTGGCCAAAAAAAGTTGTACACTCTAATTTTGCAATATAACATCATTTGTTTGCATTACGGTATACATTCATCGTGGTATTGTGTCGACAACATTTATTTCACTTCACAGTTGCATAGTTTTTGGGTCAAGATCAAGTATTGATAACAGAAGAGTCTAATATCACCTTCAAATTTTCTACTACTTCCCAAATTTCAGTTGTGTTAAGGTCAGAACTCTGTTGACCAATTCATGTATGATGATGATGCTTTATGCTCCCAGAACCAGGTTTCCCAGTTTGAGCCTGATGCATCTTGATCAGCTGACTAATCATGGGAACATGGAATACGTCTCTTAATATGATTGTTTAAGAAATAAGCTAGTCGTTACATAAGATATGGTTAAAAGCATTGTTGATAGCAGAAACATATTAATTACTGCAGTAATTATTCAATATGATGCTCTTAAATATTTGCTTATTTAAATACAAATGACTTTTTTTTTGGCCATGCAGTTTTACATGCATTTTATATTGAGCATGTGTATAGAATGATTACTAAATATGGATTAAATCCTATCTTGGATTAAAAAATATGGATATCCTCCTTCTGAAACTTTTATTCATGGCAGCATCTCTCTTAACATTGTTAGGTCTGGTGATATAGCACTAAAGCAATGGGACGGAAGTGCAGATGTTTCTCAGTTTGTTCCAATGGCATCTCTGGAAAGTTTCTCCTCAGAACCTACAAGTTATACATACAACTCTCTTGCCCGTCGCAGTAACAGCTCTGACGCATTGCTTGACCGTTCCTGCCATCCTCAGCTAGTGGCTTCCCGAAATGTCTTGCCCCCAAGAACTGGACGTTATAAGAGCTCAGAGTCCTTGACTGACAACAAGCTGAGGCACATGTACCATGGGAGCCCAGAAAGGCAGCTGGCTGCATCTAAAGAACAAGGTCATATGCATTTATTGATTAACAAAGGAAGTGGGGCAGGCTACAGTGAGACATGTATGGACTGTATGAGAACGCTACAAAAGAGACCAGTTCAGTCACAACAACACTTTTCAGATCACATATGGCCTAACCTTTCTGCTGTTCCCAAATCTGGGACCTCAGCTCATTGCAATGTTTTTCCTCATTCCCAGATGCAAGTAGCCTCTGCCACACCTTCATACAGCCCCGCATTTGTGCAGAATTACCAAACTAAACCATGTCAAGCCAAAGTCACACGAACAAAATCCTGTGGGCCCTTTACCCCTCTCCAGCAGCACACCTTAGACCATTTACTAGCATATGCACATGAGCCTACCAACCTTTTATCCAACTCCACTTCTTCATCCTTTCCCAATCTACTGCACCACCAAACAGAGATGCCCAATTCCCAAGTCACTTTCAGTAGCAAACCTGGACCCTTCTCCCTCCCTGCCATTGATGACTCTGCTCGGAGCCTACACAAGGCTCTTGCATTGGAGGGACTCTGGGACTGGTATCTAAGGAATGCACTAGGTTACCCCACTGCGGCCAGAGGGCAAGATGGCATTCGCTTGCGCACCCCACTTCACCTGGTGAAATTGCCATGGTCTGTCCCGCTGGGCCCACTCTACTCGCTCCCACAGATTCCCCAGTTGACATCCTTTCATGGGCACCCACTGCATGGCAGGTACATCATAAATCTTGCTTACTTTGTTTTTTTATATAACAAATAATGTCTAAATCTGGTCTCTCTTTCTATCAGGTATGTGGAGCTCTCTCAATACTCAGAGCACCTAGCCTTCAAGGAAACTGCTCAGAAGGAATCGAGCTTAGATCCCCCTTCCTCTGGAACCCTGGTATAATTTAAAGATGCATTAAATATGATATCTACAATATACTATTGAAAACCATAAGTCTGTATGTATTTTTTTAGAAACTAAGCTAAAGGTGTATAGCTAGGTTAAAAAGAGTTTTAAAAATTAAAGATTAGTCTTCTGCATATGAATACTGCTGAAGTACAGTATAGCTATATATATAAATATCTACAATACCTACAGTTTCGTATTTGCCCTCTTCTTGATTAAAATTTTTTCGCATATTTGTCATCACACTTAAATGATTCATATAATTAAATCATATTTTAATTTCACACATGAAACTGAATCATGTGCGACATTTAGATGTTGTTCTGAGTTCTTTTATGAACTCCCGGAGAAGTCGTCGTGGTCCTCTCCTCAGAAGGTTCACAATTGTTCCAAAGTTTTTTTCCATTTCTGGATAACAGCTCTCACCGTGGTTCGCTGGAGTCCCAAAGCCTTAGATTTGGCTTTGAAACCTTTTCCAGACATGCCCAAGACATGTCAATTACTTTGTTTATCATATGTTTTTGAATTACTTTATATTTTCTAGTATTGTTTTTAGCATGCGTTACTTTGTCAGACAGGTTCTATTTAAGTGATTTCTTGATACAACAGGTCTGGCAGTAATCGGGTCTGGGTGTGGCAAATAAAATGTAACTCAGCTTTCCAAAAATCACAGTTCATTCAGGATTTAGAAAGCAGGCAATTACAGTGGAACCTTGGATTACGAGCATAATTCGTTCCGGAAGCGGGCTCGTATTCCAAAACTCGTAAACCGAATAAAATTTTCCCATAAGAAATAATGGAAACTCAAATTATTTGTTCCACAGCCCAAAAAAATAAATACATAAAAATAAAACAAATGAACCTGCACTTTACCTTTTAAAAAAAGTAAAAAAAAAAATCCCGGCACGGTGTCAAATTACGCGCGCGAACAAACATAAGAGAGGATGAGGGAGTAAATGGATTTTTAACCTTTAATGACACAGTAAACCTTTCTTATTTGAATTTCACATAAACACACGCTAACGGAGAAAGACTGTTTTGTCGGAAAAAATTAGCAAGGAACATCGCTAATGACACACATGTGAGCGCTTAATAACGGAATCACTGCTGTAACGTAAAACAAGCAAACAAATGAACCTGCACTTTACCTTTGAAAAGAATCGCGACAGAGCAGTGTTTCTGTGTAGAGCAGAGAGTGTGTGTTTGTGTGAAGAGGGTGCTTCATACACACACAAAGACACACACTAACAAAAAAAAAAAAAAAGGCGAGAGAGAGAGTGCGTGTGTGTCAAATTACACGAGCGCACACACACAACGCACATGATGATCTCCATCATTTAAATATGACAAATATGCAAAAAAATCAGGAAGGGGCAAATATCCTTTAACTTAAACTTAATATCGTGGATTAATTTTTTTTTTATTTAATTCAAAAAGTGAAACTCATTTTATAGATTACACATAAAGTGAAAATGTTCACGCCTTTTTTATTTTAATTTCAATGATTATGGCTTACAGGTTATGAAAATCAAAAATCCAGTATCTCAAAATATTAGAATACAGTATAAGTACTGTGTTTCTCAGTGTAGTACAGTACATGCATGTCTAGAAGATGATCATTCTCCACAAGTATGGTAAACCAAAGAAGGTGGTTGGAAGGTTGACTGCAATGGAAAAATGTAGTTGAAAACGGTGCACAAGCAACACCACTGGGTTAAAAAAATTATCAAGCAAAGCTGATTCAGGACCTTGGGAGAGTCGAGTGAGGCTGAAGTGCATCAAGAGGAAATGGGCATTCCTATTTGGATACCTACTGTAATATCAAACCACTCGTGAGACACACACCAGAGACAATTTCAGAGGTATCTTAACTGGACTAACTGTAACTCAGTGGTCCAAAATCCTTTTTTCAGATGAAAGTAAAGTCTGCCTTTCTTTTGGAAATTATAGTCCCAGACTCTGTAGGAAAAGTAGAGAGGCAAATTGTTTGATGTCCAGTATGATGTTTCTACAGTTGGTGATGATCTGGGTTGCCATGTCATCTACTGGTGTTGTTCAATTGCATTTATCAAGTCCAAAGTCAAAACAGCCTTCTACCAGAAGATTTTAGAGTACTTCATGCTTCAGTCTTCTGACAACCTTCATCTTCTTCTTCTTTGTCTTTCGGCTGTTCGAATCATCCGCCTCCATCTAACCCTGTCCTCTGCATCCTCTTCTCTCACACCAACTAACTTCATGTCCTCTCTCACTGCATCCAT
>JAQMYJ010000016.1:13839281-13849463 GCA_030014305.1 Clarias laeviceps | reverse complement strand
TTAATTCTAGCTTGCATAATTGGACTGAACAGTGTCTGGGTTTTCCTCTGTAATGGAAAGCTGGTGTACTTTCTTTGGTCACCCTGGACTCATCATGCTTTTCACTAGATGAAGAGGCAGCTGAGAGTGCAAATGGACCTGTTGGCTTTCAGCAGCACAAGATAGGCATGTAGATTTTATAACATAATAACTGTGAGGAATTCATTGAAGTCTATTATGAGAGTTCTTTCTTCCACAAATCACAGGGAATGGGAAAGGAGCTGTCAAGAGATATTCTCTTTATGTGCATCCTATGACATTTCTGTCCCTCTGTCCCTCTAATTCTGACAGCCTGAAAAAAAGAGAGTGTAGACATTTTTCTATGCACTAATTGATACACTGATTGGAGCTTATGAGAAACATTTCTCAAACGAATGAATGCAAATGGTAAATAAAAACATAAGCCACTGAGCCACCCTCTTATCTAACAAGACAATGTTTTCCACATGTGGCTATTATGTTTCTATTCTGCTGAAGGACTGATTGTTCTACCATCCCTGGACAGGAGTATTTTTAGGTTAACTGTTAGGTTCTTACTTATTTCCTTAACCAAGCTCCTTTTATTTCTGGATGGAATGGCGCAGACAACTTTATGAAGGTTCGAAGTTGCCAAGCCATGAAGCCCCCACCACAACTTAAAGGATCTGCTGCTAAGATAAGAGTGCCAAAGTGCCAAAGAGTGGTACCAAAACAAATATTTAGAGGTCTTTTGGATTCTATGCCTAACTATATATATTAAAAAGACTTGGAGGCGCGGATTTAGGAGGTTCTCAGCAATACCCCAATCGATTTCCTTTAGAAAACTGTACATTCCAACCCATGGATGTTTGAGGAAAATGCCTTTTTAATGCCTAGTTACTTTTCACCCAACCTGTATATACAGTCAAGAACAAGAAAATCTTACACCAATTAATTTTTTTAATAAATAATTTAACAATACACACAAGAGGAAGAACATTTCTGTTTCTTTTCAGGCTGATAAGTAATGCCTGCTTTTGAGTCTTAGACGTTTTGAGTTACACAAAGAAGAGGACATTTTATCTTTTTGTCAATTAAAGTTTTTTATTAAAGCTTAAATCTTGATTATACTGTAGTGTGACCAGGTTCACAGGTTCAGTATGACTTGACTAACTGTTTTTTTGGGCATGCCAGCATAATGTTCTGCTTCTAAGACCACCTACACAGCCTGTCCCTTAAACAAACCCCTGTGACCCAGAACAGCATTATTTACCAAAGATGTCTTAACTGTCATATTTTCTTTGATGCAATTTATTTTTATTTATATTAAACCAAATATTAAGAATGATATAAATGATATAAATCCCATACATACCCACCACACATGCCTGAATGTAAACTGTTCATTAGATTGATGAGTGAGTCCAAAGCACCAAAATATTGGGATGGGGTTATTTTGTTGTGTTGAAAGTGGGCTAAAAAGCATCACTTTTACATTTTCAATTTTCATAAAAATGAACACTTCTGTGTAAGTACCTCTGTGCAAAGTCTTCTCCACCACATCTCAAAGATTCTCAGTGGGGTTAGGGTGTGGACTCGTACTGGTTTTAGGACCACATGCAGCTAGAAGTAAGCTTTCTGATCACACAGTAACTCTGGATGGCCTGTCTGTTTCATCATGCAATTCTATTTTTTTAATAATTTCTAAACTGAACAGTTTATTAGCAGACAAAACATGTGATAAGGAATGATATTTCTGTTGGGTGCAAAGCAGCTTATTGAGAGCTCAGGGTTCCTGGTTACTTTGTACACCAGGTACTAATTACTGTTGACAAGGTCTCATTCTGAACACTGTTAATCCTTGCAGATTGATGGTTCAGGTTAGGGAAAGCTGGGTTTACCTGAAAAGCATGTCATGGTCAGCTTTTATCCTTTACCGCATCCTGCTGTGAATGATTTGTCACAAAGCAGTTGTTGTTGTTGATGTTGGTGGTGGTGTGTGTGTGTGTTGTGGGCGATTGTTAAATAAGGACTTCAGGTGAGAATATCACAATAAAGAGGACATTCTGATAACAGTCTGTATACTTTTTAATTTTATTCTTAAGATATTTAATAAATATTTTTAGATATTTTATAGATATTTTATAAAAAGACCCATATGTTAATGAATTAAATGAATAATTTTTTTATTCTGCTGAGTTTATGTGCATTATATGTCTTCATATTATAGTAGTGTTCACTGATTAAAAATGTAAGTGTTAAAAGTTTAGACTAACGTAAGGTGTTCATCTTTTTTGATGATGATAATTATTATTTTTATTATTGCTGTTATTAATCATAATAATAATAATAATAATCATAATAATAATAATCATCATCATCATCATCATAATATGTTAGATGTTCACAGAAAGCATTAATAATATTAATGGCAATGGTAATAATAATAATGGTATTCTTATAATTCTATAATAATTTATTTATCATAAGTACATTTGTGAGATGCCCTTATCCAGAGCAACTTACATTTTACCTCTTTTTTTTTTTTTTACATCTGAACAATTGAGGGTTAAGGGCCCTTTGCTTAAGGGCCCAACAGTGGCAACTTGGTGTTGGGGTTTTGAACCCGGCACCTTCTGATCAGTAGTCCAATGATTTAACCACTAAGCTACCCCTGAGTGAAGTTCACTCATAGTTTCAACAGAAAATAGACTCATGACAAAGATCAAATTTTGCTGCTTTCAGGAGACCAAACAAGTGAAAATCTGATGGAGTGAGATCATGACCTACACATGGGTGAGAATCGAACATGGACCCAGAAGTTTCAAGGTGATAGTGCTAACCATCAGAACCACCGTGCCGCCAGCAATTTATCAACGTTTTTTATTAAAATAAAAAATCTCTCCTGCCTCCACTAAAATGTAGGAGAGCTCCGGAGTTGTCCTAACTGATTAGGAGTTGTGAGGAAATGGCCTTCAGGCATTTTGTGCAACAAGTTTACTTTCTCAAGCACTTGGTCAACATTTACATTACGGGTGAGCTGAAATGCTTAAAACTGCTTGATGCCAGGATTATATAACAGATACTATAGAGCAGATACCTGGGCCTATATTAACTAATGCTCTCAGAATAACTCCTAGGAAATGTGCTCAAAGTTCATTTAGGACTGAAAATATTCCTAGCTCAGAGTAGAATGGAAAAGTTCTTAAGGAAGCTTCCTACTCTCACTTTCAGTGAAGAGTAGGACTGCCCCAAGGAAAGTATGTGATGTCATTGTTTACACCACTGAGAGTCAAAGCAGGCTTCACATTATTGTGGGTGTTGTAGTTTTGGCAGGTTTTTGTATTTTAATGGTGAAAATGCTAAATGGTGAAATCAGTGCCAGTTGTGTGGTAGCTTTATGCTCATAGACAAATCTTATAGATGATGCGTGACTCGACTACGTGAAGTTAACCTAATCAGACTGCTCCAATCACAACTGCTCCAAGCCCCTACAATAGAGCTGTGTAGGACTGTCGGAATGGTTTTCTGGAGAGAGAATGAGACTGTTTTGTTTTTGGAGGAGGGATCAAAATGTAAAGAATGACTTAAAAAAAATTTTTTCCTTACTCTTACCTCTAAGGATATAAAGTGTGTGGACGGCAATTTGTGAAAGCATCAATGCCACCTATCAGTTTGTCACACATACCCCTGAGGAGTGTGAAATGTAGTGTGAAATGCAGTGTAAATGAAATGATCAAAAATATCAAAAGTACATATAATTATAATAATATAATTATATTTTAATAATGATATAATATATAATAATATTTTAATGTGTGTGCCATGGATGATGCCCACAACTCCATGAATGCAGCCTGTTTTTTGTTGATTTCACAATGCATGGTGGGGAATCTGCGGGGCTGTAAGTGCAGAGTTTAATTTATTATTTCCTTCATTGTCGGCTGTGTCACTGTTTCAAAGCATCTTCACAGTTATTAAAAAACATGAAATAGGAGTCAAATGTGGAGGCAGCATACAAAATGTTTTACTCAATAAATTTTACTCAATTTTAGTCCGAACGTATTTTTTATGAGCTCTGTCTCACTCAATGTTACTAAAACGTCTCTCCTCTGCACTTGTATCTGCCTAAATGCCATTTCCTCACTACTCCCAACCAGTTAGGACACCTTTAGGAAATAGGAGTGATTTCCTATTTAAAGAATGTTGAGAAATAGCTTTTATTAATACTTATAGAAGTACGATCAAAATTGTGTCACTTTGAGAATTTTTATCCACTTAGGAGTGACTTCCTACTCTGAGACACTTAATAAATATGGGCCCAGGCCTATTTTTCCCATTTTCCCATCACACATATACTAATTTGCTTTATCTTTAGTTTATTAATCATGTTGGTATTCTTCGTACTTAATCTTTTTGAAAGTAACTGGAGAAGAATTGTTCCGCTCTTTTCAATCCTTGATTGTTGGCCTGCCCGTTTAAGTGTTGAGGTTGGTTTGTATGTAGCAGGTTCTTTGTCTCCATGTTTCCACCATTTTCTCCTCTGCCTAATAAACTCCTAGTCCTCCTCACTACTCCTAACATTTTTCACATTATAAGCTCGTTTAAAGGTAAAGATGCATTATGATTAAATTTTATCTTTACTAGAATCTAATTTTTAATTTTAAGGAGAATTCTTGGGAAATGTGAACAATTCTAAGGTTTTTCTAAGAATTTAGTCACTAGAAGCAACTCTTTGCACAAGGAATTTTTTATGAATACAGCCTCAAAGGCTTAAGCCAAGGAAAGATGTTTTGAGAAAAGGTTAGTTAGTAAACTGTGAGATGAAGAATTAAACCTTAAAATATAAAAAAAAATATATATATTTAAAAAAATTAAAATACCTGTTTAATTGAATGAATAAAAGAAGCATCAACAAATCTCTATACCAAGCTTGTGCTGCTTGTATCTTTATTATGGAAGAAAAAAAAAAAGTAAAAATCTGGTAAACAGTAGTCAACAGCAATACTCAGCACAACTTATTTCAACATCATAAAAACAGCAGTAATTTTTTATATTTTGCTGGCAATAACCACATAATTATTTGCACATCACTTTCACAACATATTTTATTACTGTTAAAGTAATAAATATATAATAATAATATAATAGTTCACATGTGAGACAATTGGCCTGAATTTCTTGTCCCAGTCAGGCCCTGCCTTTGTCTTAAGTCAATTAAACAGATCTATCTCTGTTGGAACCAGAAAATTATAAATACAGTAGATGACTTTGAAACTGAATACATATAGTAGTCATTTAAAGTTTGCCTATTCAAATATAAACCATAAGACAAAATGGCAAAATGTCATAAAAGTGCTCTGCTAAACTAGGTTACAAAAAAGAAACTATCCACGTACCTTCCATAATGAAGCAGTGAAAATATTAATTTACAAAATGCTACAGAAATGTAATTCATAATTTCAGCTAATTCCTCATTTAAACAAAATTGCATAACCTATTACATTTTAAAAAATCTCATGTCAGTAAGTGTCATGTTTTATCAAAATCCAAAGTGAACCTTTTTTTACCCCCTCCAAGAAGTAATACATGGTGTACCAAACCTTTACTTGAGTAAAAGTAGATAGGTAATATATTACTCAAGTAAAACTGGAAGTCCTCCATTAATAAAACTTTAATTAAAACTTATTGAGCTTGAATTAGCTCACAGTAAGAGTCTGTTTTCTAACTGTGAACCTGCTTTTTTCATCATTACCTGCAACAATTTCTATTTCTCATGTTCAAACAACTCCTTTTAACGGAGAGAAGGGTGATCACACAATCATACATAATAATAAACAGGTGGAGATATTCCCTCTTCCAGTTTTACACACCACTGTAGTTATGTAACACAACGCTGAACAGAAATGTAGTGAAATAAAAAAATAGAGTTATTTACTGTAGGATGTAGTACAGTAGAAGTAAAAATCTTCTTTTAATAAAACTACTCAAATAAAGTACAGATATGTGAAATATGTACTTAAGTACAGTAACAAAGTAAATGTATTTCTTACCCTCCACCTCTAGTTTTATTATTAGGATATGTATATATTACCTACCAAACAATTTGGGTTTGCCAACCTGTTTCTCCGATTTTGGATAGTGGTGGCAGAGAAAGCAGTAGAATCCCAGCATCTCAATCACTCTGTTTGCTTACAATGTTACAGACGCTGATACTCTCCCATTTAAATATAGAAACCTACCACTAAGAAAACAATACTTCTAAACTAGAAATCAAAAGAATCATTACACATTAATCACCTTTAAAAGAATACATAACATAGGAGAAGTATGATGGCAAATGTGGGCACAACATTTTTTTTTTGTAATTAACTGATATATGTCCTCTTCCTCTATAGTAATTTTCTCTTCTGTTCACAGAAGGCTACAGAATGTTTATGAAGATGACACCATTGACGAGCAATATGCACAATATGGATGAATAATAATAAAAAAAAACACACACACACACAATGTGAGACCATCAACCTCAACAACAAATGTGGAAGTTTGTACAACAGTGCATTAATGAATTATATTTATTTAGAGTTTTTGAGAGTTGGGTTCAACAATGCATTGCTTGTGATTGAGTTTGTATAAAGGGAGAGTTACTCTAATGTGCAATATTAATGACCTTTGTCAGTAAATAAAAAAAGTTATGCCCACTTTTGCTTTACTGTCCATATAACCCTCATAACATCCACTCACTAACAAAAAAAAAAAAGCCAAATTTTAACTATATCTGGAACTTTTTTTGTCTTGATCATCCACTGTATCTCTTGCTCTCTGAATACTCATGCACGCACACACATATACATATACACACACACGCAATTGTATTATTTGTTAACCGTAATTGCCTACCATTACTATTTGGTCCAAACACTTATAGTATACACATCATTCTGTTTTGTTCTCTGTTTTTGTCTCAGATGCACTTGGTGTTGGTTTGTTGGT
Source organism: Clarias laeviceps (assembly GCA_030014305.1). Classification (NCBI taxonomy): domain Eukaryota; kingdom Metazoa; phylum Chordata; class Actinopteri; order Siluriformes; family Clariidae; genus Clarias; species Clarias laeviceps. The sequence goes on along the minus strand of JAQMYJ010000016.1, from coordinate 13,842,470 downwards.
TGTTTGTGTTATTTTGTATATATAATATATTAAAATATAAAAACTAATTCTGACAATATTCAAAAACTAAACAAAACGGAAAAAAGAATGATTTACCAATATATTGCTATATATTATTTGTAGGAAAATTTGTTTATGCTATTAGCGTAAATGTATTGTTTGCACATTTACTGGGTTCAGCGTAAATATGTTTCACGTCAAAAGACTTGTAATTGTACAATTGTAAAAGTATACTGTAATTTTAAAGTACCACAAGATATATATCACAAGACCAACTTATACATAAAGTGACGTTTTTGTATTGTGATATATTCTCAATAATTTGTGCAATAATCCAATTCCATCATGTTAGACTGGAAAAATCTAAATACAGTAATAATCAATTGTGAAATTAAAATCGGAATCCTTTTTTGCAATATTCCGCAGGCATTGTCCAATCGCAATAACGTAACTAACAAGCATTATTTGCTAAAACTCTCCATGGAGTTTTTTTTGCTGAAAGACTACAAATGTAAAGCTAAACATTCCTGTATCAAAATTGCTTCACGGCAGACACATTGACCTTGGCCAGGTCCCAACCAACACACTGTCCTTCACACCGTGGGGCGTTCTGGCTTCTGCTTGTCTCCTGTAGCCCACATGCAAACCTGCAATATCCACCAGTTCCCTCCTGTGGGACATCAGTATTCTCATGTTTTCCAGCTTTGAGCGAATGATGGAGAAATGGTAATGGCGTTCTTTTATCAGTTTAGAGACGCTATCCCTCAAGCTGCTGTCTGTAAGGACAGCACTGTGGTGGATGAATGGGCAGTGTTGACTCTCTTCTTGTGTAGAACCAACCTTGGGTGTGCTGGTCGTGGAGGCAGATGAATGGCTGGGGCTGTTTGTCCTGGAAGAGCTTAGTGCTGTGGTGCAGGAATCCTGAGAGGGTGTGATTGCTTTTATCTGCATCATTTCCTCTAAATTCAGACAGCTGGTTTGTGTGGAGGTGTGGCAAAACAGGGTAGCTGAATGCGTCATAGCGTCCGTGTTTAGAGTACTAGGAGACACATGAGCATTTTCACCATCTGGAAGGTTTTCTTCAGCAGCATTCAGTTCATGTCTAAAATCTGACCTCGTCTGCTTGCCATTAGGAGTTATGGTGCCAGATATTGGAATGCTCTCAATTTCCCTTTCTTTGTGTGCTCTGTTGGGTGTGCTGGTCAGCCACAATGGTTTACAAACCGCTGTTGTGGAAGAGGAAGTTTTTGGCTTGAGCTGCAGGTAGTCGTAGATGCCACTGTTTTGAACACTAGCGACAACTTTCGTGTTGAGTGGAAGAGACTGAGCATAGAGAATACGGAATTCTTCATCAAACTTCTCTGTTATTTGGCCAGATAGCTCAATTAGATTGCTACTATTGAGCTTACCATCAGTCCAGTTGAACCTAAGGATAAAGAAATAAATTAACACACCTTTCCTGGAAAGTGAAATGCGGAAAAATCAAAGCATTGCAATATTTAGGGTGCTTTCACACTTGGTACTCAGGTACAGATCAAGGGACAACTGACCCCAAGTCCGGTATGTTTGTGTAGTGTAAACACTTCCTACCATGCGCGAGCACAAATTAGCATACAATGCTCAAATCCACTTCAATAAGGTTGTCTTGGACAAGGTACTCTGTACCTAGCCATGGCTCGAAACAAATATCAAGACTAACTGTACTAAAACACGGAAGTGGACTGCGATTTAGAATGGGCCGTCTTCCTCAGTAATCTGTTTATGCGTGTAACACGTGAATTTGACTGACTACAGCTGATAAAGTAAGGATGCAGGTTGGAGGCGCATTCTTGACACTTTCTTCAGAATTTAATATGGATTTAATATTTAATTTAATTCAGTTGAATATTAGCCATAACAAAACGGTTGGTAAACACTGATCTTACAGTAGGTGTCTTAGTTAGCTAGTTAGTTTTGTTAATTTACATTGTATGTTTGTTGCACCTTGGTCCTGGAGGAACGTTGTTTCGTTTTACTGTGTCCTAAACTGTATATGGTTGAAATGACAATAAAAGCCTACTTGACTACAACGACTTAACTTGACTTCCTTGTATGCTTCTATCTTGTGATATCTGACGGAAACAACCTACTATACGTGCATACTGGCTTTGATGTGCCAGAGAATGCAGGGTAGGGAGGGAATACGGAGCGAGGACAAATATTGACCTCTAGGACATTGCAAAGCAATTGTGCCTAGTGTGAAAGCACCCTTCATGTAACACCAAGAGCTGTTTATTAAGGTCATGATAGGCAATTTTATATCAGAATTCAATTGGCTTGGTAATTGCCTGATAAATTGATAAATTTTTATTTTACCCATGATTCAAATACTAAAAATGCATCTACAGCTGGGAGGCTATATTGCCCAAAGAGATATGTGGAAAAAGCACAAAAAATTTCATTATAGCAGCAAATCAGGACAGTAACCAGTATATCCTTATATATTATCATTATATTAAAGAAAAACTGTTTTATATTTCTGTCTGAATGTCTTACACAGTATACACATATAGAATAATTTAATTTAACTATTATTACTTCATATAAAATGTATTTACTTCTGAAATTATTCATAGGAGCTTTCCACCTCACATTTTGCTGACAGTATATACATATGCATCATTGAATATTGTTCTTTACGATGCTAATGCAAAATTTAAGAAAAAAAATCCAAATGTACTTGTCTTTTCTATTAATGCTTTACCAACTTAAAGTACATAACTTCTGTAAATTTTTCTGTAAAACGTCTGCTACATGACGGAAATGATTAGTTTAACTGATTAGTTTAACAGGAAAACCTGTCAACTTAAACTATGACTACTTTATCTTTAGTATAACCTAATTATAGCTCAAAAACAGGGGAAGTAAAATTAGACCTATTGAAAATAAATATACAAATTATTTGGGTTGATTGTACAAATGTACTGCCTTTGTGCATAAAAACAATTAATTGAAATTTACAATTACAAAAAAAAAAAATCATTTTGCATATCCAAAGTCATTTCCCTACGTTAATGAGTAGGCATTAAACAATGACTATACTTTAATATTATAATAATATTATAATAAAAATAATATTTTTATCATGCCCTTATTTGTACAGTTTATTTTACTAGTTAAATTTATCTTCTGTATTTCTTTTTATTAATA
>JAQMYJ010000016.1:13826673-13836815 GCA_030014305.1 Clarias laeviceps | reverse complement strand
TAATCAACTACATAAACACGACAAAAAAAACTAGGACAGAAACATGAGATTTATTGTGACTAATAATAATAATAATAATAATAATATATATATATATATATATATATATATATATATATATACTGACAGAATGAGTTTTGATCATGTGTCACTTTATTTTTACTTTACAGTTAATGTGTGCATTCTTTTTATTATTATTATTATTATTATTATTAGTCACAATAAATCTCATGTTTCTGTCCTAGTTTTTTTTGTTGTGTTTATGTAGTTGATTAAAATGAAATAAAATTCCGTTCATCATATTGCTTAGGCTGTGCTGAAAAATCTGCTCTATATTGCACAAACCTGAGCCTACATATGTTTATAAAAACATAGTAATGCAAAGAGGCGGCACGGGGGTGTAGTGGTTAGCACTGTCGCCTTTCACCTCCAGGGTCCAGGCTCGATTCCCGTCTCTGTGTGCATGTTCTCCCCGTGCTTGGTGGGTTTCCTCCGGGTACTCCGGATTCCTCCCACAGTCCAAAGACATGCAGGTTAGGCTGACTGGAGTTCCCAAACTGCCTGTAGTGTGTGAATGGGTGTGTGAGTGTGAGTATGTGTGTGCCCTGCGATGGATTGGCGCCCTGTCCAGGGTGTGCCCTGCCTCATGCCCTTAGGCTCCTGGGATAGACTCCAGGTCCCTGCGACCCTGAATACAGGATGAAGCGGTACAGAAGATAGCTGAGTGAGTGAGGTTTTGAGGGCTACATGCTCTGAATTCAGTGCCATCTCTGCACTCTTCACCTATGGGCAGAAGGGAGAGGAGTGTCTGTAGGCTGGATCTCTGAAATGTGAAACTAAGAGAAATATCAAATAGATATGTATTTGTTGTTTGTTGTATGTAGAAACACACAGGTAATGTCGGTTAGCTCCGCTGGCTCCACCGCCGCCAGTATATTTCACACCTGTGGGAAAACACTCCAGAAACAGACTAACCTGCCGCAAACACTAAACCCCTGACACACACACACACATTGCTCACTAAATATAGTTACAGACTTTGAATGTGACTATTACCTCCTTTGCGTTTTTTATCATCCTTCTTGCTGCTTCTTTGCAGCTGTAAATGCTTTCTCCATAACTTGGCTGGAAATATGCGACAGCACGCGTGACTCCACGGAACGATCCAGCAGTGAAAGCGGGCCAGCCGATTTCCAAAACCGGGGGCTCCAGGTCGGAAATATCCGGGAAATACGTGACAGAAGAACAGTCCAAGGTGCTGGAATGGTCTAAATGTAAATCATCCCCAATGAAGGAAACGCATCTCGGTACAACCGCGGCACGGGAGATCTGTCTGATCTCGTCATCGGAGAGAAAATTCGGTATTTTCTCTCTTTTTAAGAAGCCTATAAATGCTTCAATTCCTTCAGAGATCAGTGTTTCCAGCGCAAGTCGGTGCCTTTCGTTATATAATTCTTTAAGGCTTGAATCCTGTTTTATCACCTCTGACCTTCTCCAGCCCGGTGAATCCTCTAGACACTGCGACAGAGCCATAACGTTACTTGAAAAAGTTTTGCTTGTATCATAGAAAATGTCCGTTCAGTAAATGAAGCTGAACAGAAATGTTAACTGTAACCGGTGTTAGGTGACTAAACGTTACCCGCCGCGTTTGCTTAACGTTTATTGGCCACGAGTTTAAATTTGTACGTAAACAGGGTTTAACAGTCCGGCTAGACCTATCATGCTGCCCCTGTAAAAATGCGGAATGAGAAAGTAGGAGGAGGTGGAAAGAAGGGGAGGAATGATTCGCGGGAGCTGCTCACTGATTTCATTGGTTCACCAAGAGCTTAAATTTTCTGCAGCGGCGTTTCAGAAAGACGTTTCACTTTTCAATCATTCCGATTGTGTTTCTCCAGTAAATTTCCACCTTCTGTTTTGAAACAGTTACAGCTACCACAGAAAAACAAAAACAATCAGGTAAATGAAAACACACACACACCCAGAATGTGTGTGATGACCCGTCTCTTTAAAGTCGCTTATAACTCGTTTAGCACATTGATTGTATTTAACTGAGTTTGGCCAAGTTTTGTAAAGTAGGACATTTTAACGTATTGAACAGAAATCGTCGAGAAATAAGTTTACAACTAATGTAATGCCTCAGAGAAGTGGGAATAATAAGTGCACAGCCGTTAAGGTGATAAATGGAACAAGTCAACAGATACTGGCAAGTGAAACGTTCACATTTGTAAAATAAAAAAAATAGGCAAATTAACTCATAACTAGTAACAATAATCCATAAAAATACACTTTAGGAGCACATTTATAAAAAATATATATATATATATTAATTCATTTCTTTTTTTCTTTTTTTTATCAGACTATAAGTACACAATAAATAAGAAGAATATTCATAAAAATTATGAGTGATACCATTATTGTTAATGGTGATTGTTAGTGATACCATAATTGTAATTTTTAGATCTTTCAGCATGCATCATTTTGTCAGACATGTTCAATTTAAGATTTGTTTCGATTCAACAGGTCTGGCAGTAATCAGGCCTGGGCTTGGCAAGTAAAATTGAATTCAGCTTCCTAAAAATCACAGTTCGTGTGTAATAGGTAGGTTTTGGACAATTCTTTTGCCTTTAATAAGTGCATTTTGCATTTACTCAGGTTATCTTTGTGTAATATTGGAATTTGTTTGATGATCTCAATCATTCAAGTGTGACCAAAATGCAAGTAATTAAGTGACTTCTAAAGGCAATTGGTTCCATTGGATTTTAGGTAGCGGTATCAGAGTAATGGGGGCTGAATACAAATGCACGCCAGACTTTTTAACTGCACAAATCTGTGTTTAAAACTCCTGATATAGACAATGTGTTTTCACTCCAAATTATGACTGTTTATTTTATTACTCTTTATTGCTCTTTATAGAAGGTTCTTTTATGCAGAAATGTTTTCAAAAGCATCTTTTGCTTATGCCATATTTTTGCATGTGCACAAGACTTTTGCACAGTACTATAAGTAAAATAGTTGAGAGGTTTTACTGAGCATACTGGAGAATACGAGTTCTTCTGGTAACTTTGTCACACTCGCTCCTTTCTATTTTTATGCAAATCCCAGGAGAGTACATTAGGTTTTTTGTTTCCATCTGAAAACTGGTCTGTCTTGTACTATATTTTTTTCTTTACACCCATGCATATATTCTCCTGTAATGTTATTTATTTATTACTTTTTAAGTTATATATGGAAATACTGAATGATTTTGTACATAATTATGCAGACGTGATAAACATATACAACAAAATTGGTATAGCATATAATATGGTGCCTACGACTTTTGCATAGTACTGTTAATGTTCACCACAACATTGCATTTGAAACTAAATAATCAAGATGTGAGTAAACTCAAGACTTTAAATGAAGGGGGTTGACAAAAGTCTGGAATTAATTGTTCAGGAATTAAGGCCACTTTCATACATTCACACCCATTTTTGGGGCTCATAAATAAGGAACAGTTCATGATCCAAAGAATACCACATCATCTGTCAAACATAATGATGGCGTGTATGGCTGCCAATGGAATCAGGTCATTGGTGTTTATTGATTACCTGACTGCTGATAAAATTAGTGAATTGTTGAGTTTATAGTGCTATACTCTTTGATCCGATTCCACAAAATGCTGCAAAACGGATAGGACAGCGGCTTCATATCGCAGATGGATAATGACTCAAAGTTTCCCCAAGAGTTTCTCACCGCAAAGGAATGGGATATTTTTTATTGGCCAAGTCAGTCACCTAATCTCAGTTCAATAGAACATGCGTTTCATTTGCTGAAGACAAGACTGAAGGTAGAAAAATCCACATTTGTAATTGTTACCTTGTTCCATTATTTATTAGCCACCTACACATAGTTGTGTATGAAAATGGCTGCAAATCCTGAGTAGTTAATGCCACACTTTTGTCAAACCCCTTGAATGAAAACTGAACATCTTGACTTCATCTTGAGTATGGTGGTGGTGTAAAAAGGCCAAATGGCAAAATTCCAAAAAGCTCTTATCCTGATATGCCTACTGCTCTGGTATAGGGTCAATCTGAACTCATCAGACCACATTACCTTTTCCATTGCTCCAATTTCAATCTTTATGCTCCAAATCAAATTCAAACACTTTTTCTAATTAGCCTCATTAACAAGTGGTTTTCTTATGGCCACACAGCTCTTTAGTCCCAATCTGGTCAGTTCATACGGAATCTGGTCATTGTGTACATATGGAAATGCTCATACTTTCACTATTAAACCATAATAATTACCATACAATTTTTACCATGCTACTTCTGAGTTGTCATAATTAAATTTTAATAAAAACACACAAATCATCACTTAGGGCCTTTCTGCACGGAGCTGCATTTCTCTTGTAATAAAACGGGGCTAGCCCATCTGACTGAATTGTGACGCATCATCCCTAAACATCATCTCAGTAAAAACAAGGACACTACATGAAAACAAAGATGGAGCAGTCCCTAGACTCACATCGAATTGTCCGCTGTAGTCGGTTGTACTCCAGTTTATTTTCCACTAAGCAGACATTAGAGTGCAGCATGAATTGGAGAGCTGGTTGGTATCATTATCTTTTTAGCCCATCATGGACACCCACCCACTGGCCACGCTTCCGCTTTCACGCACACTGCTTGCAACTTCACCTCCCCCATCCCTGGAATTGGGTGACCGGTTTGAAGACCTTGTCTTTGCAGCAAGCTGAGCTTGCGTAGCTTTATCAACAGAATTATTTTGTAGCTTGTTGCTGTCTGTAGTTCACAAGCTTTGAATTCTTAAATCAATGTCTTGAGGAGTAATGAAAATAATTTTTAATGGAGGACAAGTTATAATCGGCACCTAGTAAAGTGCTTTTATGAAAAGGTAAAAATGTGACTTTAGTGTACAGTAGTGTCATTTGTAAAACCAATGTTGCAACATATCTTTGCTGAATAAAAAGCAGAAAACTTATTTTAATTGACAAAAAAAAACAGTAACACATTATTAGAACAGAATATTCAATTATTTGTCATGTACTTTACAGCACAGTGAAATTATTTTTCGCATATCCCAATTAGGAAACTGGGGTCAGAGAGTTTACAGAGCCCCTGGAGCAGATAGGGTTAAGGGCCTTTCTCAAGGGCTCAACAGTGGCAACTTGGCAATGCTGGGGCTCGAACCCCCGACCTTCCGATCAGTAACCCACAGCCTTAACCGACTGAACCACCACTGCCCTTTATTATTATTACTGCCTTGCACATTATTAGGCAAGATACAGCATGTTCATGGTAAAAGAAAAACAGAACAAATGAAAATGATCACATGTACATTCCTAACAGCAATTTAAACCCATTTAACACTGCCTATTTTTTAAAATAACAAAAGGTTTCCATGGAAGGGGGGAAAAATAATAAAAATAAAAAAATCTATTAATTCTTTAAACCCAAATGCACACAACATTAACCAAACAGAAATGAATTTATTTGCCTGGTCTCTTTGGATGATCTAATATACACTGTGGGAAATCGTACCGAACAAACCATGCACATCCTCTGTAATATTAGACAGAAAAGGTATACAGTCCTAATTACAACAAATCAAAGCATATGTACCTCATTTGAAAATGTTATGAGTAATCAATACAGTATTTTTTTATGGAATGATCGTGGTAAGTACCACACACTGCATGTAGTCTGTGCAGCACAGTTCTAGTAGCATTATTCATTATCACTGGGTAACCTTTTTTCTTTTAATTTCTTATAAAGCAATTCTATCAGCTTTCAGGATTTCGAAACATTTACTGGTCCTGGTTTAGATCCTGATGTTACTTAGAGACCAATCTGAATTAGTAGGAACAAGGGTATGTTTCCTGTAGTAAACCAGCAATGCATGTTCAGTGTTTTTGTTGTGCATTCTTACACCTGGCACAACATTGGGTCTCTGGCACAACAAGGAACTCACAGGTGGCTGCCCGGACCTGGACAACAGGCTCAGAGCCAAACGGAGACTCACTTTTAAAGCCTTGACACACAGAGTAACGCTCGAGATCTTCTAGAAGGGTAACAACCTGCGTTACTGAGGTGAGTTGGGCTGGGTGAGCATGATACAGCCAGTGTGTAGGGAGCAGAGGCTGTCCCTGAACACTGATATGGTAACGAAAGCTTGGTTCAATCTGCACCATTGTGTCTGCCATGGCTGAGAGTTTGGAGCACTGAAGGAGCTGCAGGAGTGGGCCCTCAGCCAGCACGGCACACCATAACACAGGCAGTGGAGCGTCGCGCAGGGATGCTAAGAGCTCCAGGAGCTCCAGGTCCAGGCCGTTGTCAACAGCATCGTCACCTCCCAAGCTAAAGATCTGTGTGATCTGCAAAAAAAAAAAAAAAAAAAAAAATATATATATATATATATATATATATATATATATATTTAAGTTTATATATGTATAAGTTCATAAATGTTTGTGACAGACAGAATATAAAAAGATGAACATGTAACAATGGATCCCCAAATTCTTCCCAAAATAACCTGTTTAAAAAAAGAAAAAGAAAAAAAAAAAAGGGGGGGTTCCCAATAAATCGCAGGGCGCACACACACCAACTGCAGGCAATTTGGGAACATCAATTAACCTAATCTGCATGTCTCTGCACTGTGGGAAGAAAACGGAGTACCTGGAGGAAACCCAACAGGCACTGGGTGAACATGCAAACTCCATGCACACAGACCCGAGACGGGAATCGAACCCTCAACCTGGAGGTGAGAGGACACAGTGCTAACCACTATGCCACTGTGCCAACATAAGCATTAATTTATGTTCAAATAAATATCTTTGCATGCATTTGTAAACTAATAAGTGAACCGGAATATAGCACATAACACCTATCCAGGGTCTTTTCTGAGTCCCGTTCATCAAAATATCACATCCTTGCTGCACAGTGCATCGGTTTAATTTACGGGTTTGTTGTTTAAGTGCTTGCAGATATGAATGCAAAAACTAAAACAACAAACTAACAAAATCCAAACCATAAGTGTTTTTAAAATTTGTTGTGAAGTCTTAAGGTAAATGGAAGCCAGAGTAAAATCAAGTCATTCCTATCACTGTTTTGTGGGTAGGAAATCTTACCAATAATAACAGCCACATACATTTCATTAAGTATCAGGACATTTTAGGATAAAATCTTGCATTGGATTGATCTTGTAACTAATCTTCTCCGAACATCTATCTTTATTTAGCAGAGAAAAGTCTGTTTGCACTGGTGATTAAACACAGATTTAAAGTTTGAAATATAGAGAGAAATCCATAGGAAGGGACCTAAATGTAGTTAGTGTATTTTGCGCTCACCGTTGGCTCCATTTCATCCTCATCTATCTCCTCTGTATGATTTGACGTTGCTAGGGAGGGTCTCCGTTTTCTGTCATTCACTTTAGTCCACTCATCATAGAACAGATGCAAAAGATGATCCTCGGAATGTGACTGGCTCGTCTCAGTTTCTGCATCCTATAGAAACAAAACATGATGACCAATAGACCGATAACACAATGCAGACAGAGATTTACCAATACTTTAACTATAACTTTAAACAACAACTTAAGTCAGATGTTTCTTCAGTACTTGGGCTTTTGTCGCAATCGGCCCACGGAGAGAGTACACAAGCTCAAATTTAAATAGAAAATGCCCATATATCATTTTGCCAGATTGCAAGATCCCTAGATCCCCATACCCACCCCTTTACCAAAAATAATAATATCTAACTGTTATGTGGTTATTGCTACCCATACATACACGGTGTAGGCTTGTTGATACTGAATTAACTTTGCACAACTAGCTAGCTGCATAGCTACAGAAATAATCTGAGATATTCTGTCTTTAGGCAAATCAGTCTATGAAATGCTAGAGTGTCAATAATTTGATACCATCATTACACCTCAGGCACACAGTTAAAGCAACACACACCAGTTGGTTTAACCTGACTCCAAAGAAACGGCAAGCTCTCACAGTCAACAACATCTAGCTAGCAAGAGATGGATGAAGCTGCCCCACATTGCTGCATTAACAGTGTTATAAATTTGTTGCACACCGACAAGTTCCATAAATAAACATACATTCTAGTGTTATTCTTACTTGTAATATATTTAAACTGTCTGCGTTATATTGTATTGACTAAATACCTGCCAGCTTAAGAGTGTACACATTATACTGTGCTGGGAGAAAGTCTGGGCTCTTATTATAAAAGGGAGCAAAGGTGCTTGTTTTTGTGTGTGTGTGTGTGTGTGTGTGTGTGTGTGTGTGTGGGGAATATGGCAGTCACAAATAAAGGAGTTCCAAACTGGTATTACATAGTTACATTACAGTATTATCTTCCAAGCTGGTGGACACTGTGTGCTTGAATTTGAAAGCCTGCTCATTTCTCACCCTGCAAGTAAACACTCACTTTCACTTTATGTTGTAAACTGAATCGTTAAAAAACAAAAAAGAGCGGGTGCAATGAACAGTGAAGTTTTCATGTGTTCATGTGCAGTCGGTCAGTTAATATTTTTAAAGCCAAAACACGGCATAGTACTTGCTCATTGAGATTTACTCCTCGGGTGTAACCCCTTAGGTAGAGATGTAATAAGAGAATCAGAACATACTGTATCTAAATGTAGAAATTATGTGTTAAGAGCCTTGGCGTAATTTTCACTAGCACCCTGTCTTTTAATGCGCACAATAACAGTATCTCTCGCTCAGCGTTTTTTCATCTGAGTAACATCGGAAGGAGGTTCGGTTGTTGACTCTCTCAGGCGGGCACTGATTTAGATTCTACAACCACAATCTCTGCCTTAATAGCATTTAATTTGAGATAGTTAGTCGACATCCTGGCATCTGCTGTCCTGGGGACAGCAAGTAAGAATCACTGGGAAATAGGATCTAAGGGATTAACACTCATAGGAAACTGGGTATCATCAGCATAGGGTGAATTTGGACACCATAATATTAATGGGGTAGACTACGTCTACTGCCATCTGACATCCACCTTGTGTGTGTTTTCAGACTTGGTTCCTTTCAGCTCAAAATGACCTTAAAGCGATTAGTCAGCCTTTGTTGCATATATTCAAACAAACTTCAAACAAACTCAGACCCCTCTGAAACAAACTGAACTGAGTTCTGGCATTTTGTTTCACATTCTATTCGTGTAAGTTATGAACATACAATACACCAGGTTTGCATTGCCCTTTGCTATTGCATTTTTGCCCTCTATGATCGCTGTAAACAGACGTGTGTCAAATGTAAACCAATCCACTTACCGATCCATAATCCACTCCACAGCTTGCGCTGGACCATGAACCCGCCGTAACCTAAAATAGCATAAGATGAGACACGTCACCAACACAGATTCTATTCCTGCTAAAGATTTAATTTTAAAGACAATACGATTTTTGCTGCTGCAATTTTCCTAAGACTTGGAAAACCTTTTTTTTTTTTTTTTCCCCATCTGATAATTATGATTTTGTTTTTGCACTTTATTCTAAAAATTTTATTTTAATTCCTTACACAGTTTTCTTGCTGCTGCGGTTTTCCTAATATTTATTCCAGTTAGATTATGCAGCCAAGCTAATTGTTGTGATTAACATTATAGAAAGGTTTTTTGATATTTAAGATGTTTATTTCAGTTTTGCATTTGAAATACAGCGGAAACTTGGATTGCAAGTAACTTGGTCTGTGAGTTTTTTGCAAGACGAGCAAAATTTTTTAATGAATTTTAACTTCTTAAACGATCGAGGTCTTGATATACTGTATATGAGTACTGTAGCTCACATAGTATACATGTGATCACAACTGAGCCAATGATTCTTCTCTCTCTTGCGCTTTGGGATTGTGGGTAAACATTTCGGTCTCAGTGCGTCACTCGTATAGTCAAGATACTGTTTACTATAACTTTGTGACCTGGGGTCCGTTCTTCGTACGTCGCTGGACACATCCAAGATGAATTGACACATCTAAGATGAGATCATCGTGCTAATTACGATCCGGCTAAGTTGGTTCTTCGAGGACACCTGTTGTTGTTGATTAGTATTGCTGGATTGAGTTGTCTAGGATTACTGCGCGTTCGTGCGTTGGTTTAAAAGGCGATATGCATCGACAGTAGAAACAC
>JAQMYJ010000016.1:13805654-13826573 GCA_030014305.1 Clarias laeviceps | reverse complement strand
CAGCAAATGCGAGAAGCGCATCGAAGAACAAAACAATCCAAGATCAGGACAAATCCACAACAATCAAATCCAGCTAAGTTAGCGACGTACGAAGAACGGATCCCATCTGTATATGTGCGCACACGTAAAGCATGTTTTATTATTTTGTGTCCAACCATAGTGACTGTTCTTTAGTAACTGTACAGCAACAGCTCTCGTGAAGAAAAAAAAAAAAGGTAAAATAAATAAATCTTTTTTTAAAAACGTAAACATTTTTAAAATAATTTTATATGAATATTTTTTGGATGTGGAATGAATCATTGGAGTTTCCATTATTTCTTATGGGGGAAAATTCACTTTAATATACGAGTGCTTTGATATACAAGCACGCTTCCAGAAAGAATTATGCCCACAATCCACGCTTTAATTGTATTTAATTTGAATGAAAATTTTACAGGTGCCTGATTCCTCTGGAATGCATTTGAATGTGATTAGCAAAATCTTCATTAAGTTACACAGTCACTTTGTAGCTATTTATTAACAGCACAGCACTTTTTGTAGCCAGTTAATAACTAAAATGAACACACATGGAAATGTCAGACATGATTCTGTTTAAGAACAGGAAAATTGTTTGGTTGCTGCTTATTAGGAAGATTAGAATAGAGCCGAGAGAGCTAAAATGTAGAACATGTACTGAATTGGGAGAAATTAGTGCTCAGTGGACTCCTACCTGTCCTACCTGTCCATTGTAATCTGAGATGCGATGCTTGTCTCTTTCCAAATAGCACCCAACAACAACAGAACCTTTTGATACCCTTTCCTTCTCACATTCATTGTCAGAGAACTCAAAGTCCCACTTTTCTCTGTTCTGTTGCAGGATGTTATGGCTATAAGTATAATGCAGTCTTGGTCTGCCAGGCGTAGTCCATCCCTGAGGAATATAAATAAGAAATAATCAACAATGACGCAAAATAGATGAAGCCACTTGCATCAATATAAAAATGTCCAAAAAAAAGGGTTATTAACTTTCCAAGTTAATATAGTTTGCAGACTTGCTGAGAGAAAAACTTACCTTAGCTTCTCTTTGACACTGACGTTGACGGCACTTCTGTCTTTTTTTATTGCTTCCACCAAATTTGGGTTTGTCTATGCAGTAATCACAGGTTCCACAGTCTGCCTTGGCCACACAGCCTTTACATCGCCCGCAAGAGCGCCGAAACTTCCTCAACAATCCCTGCAGAAGGCACACAGATGCAATGCCCCAAGACCTTAACAAGCCTACATCAGAATTAAGGAGTATCTGATTTTTTAAATATTATTATTCATCTTTTTGCCTTTATTATTAAATTATACATTGGACACATTTCTCACATTGATTGCCTGTGAGAGCTGTGGTTTTGCAGGGCTAACATGTATACACAGGGCTATATACACACACACAGACATACAGTATATACACTTACTTTCTGGGGGCTGTTCCCCTCACAGAGCTGGTGCTCATATAAAAGGCTCTGTAGGAGATAAGAATTAATATGGCAAAAAGAAGCGGTGCTTTGTCTCTCAGACACAGTCATAACTTCCCAATTAATTTCATTCTCTAATAAAAAGCTAATTTCTTTAAATGTTGAGTAAGCTTAAAAAAAAAAAAAGCTGTGCAACTTTACTAAACTTAAAAACAAAACAAAAAGAAATAACTGCGAGAAATAACTAAACTCAGGCCCTTTTGTCAACCAGTTACTGTTCAAACTTCATCGAAATCAAGATGGGCAAGTAATGTAATCAATCAATAATCACTGAGACATTTAGGGCAAATACACCAAGTTCAAAGCAAATAAGCAAGACTTTTTCTTTAACAAAGTTTGTTAATCGCCACTATGTTAGTTTGGTTAGCTTAATACCACTAGCCACTTTATGCTTTATTGAGGTACTTTGTTGGGTTGCGTGTGTGAAAATCTCCCGCCAGTCCTTGCCCAATTGCTTTACTTGAAAATCCTATGTATTATAGCTAAAATGTATTCTTATGGTAAGTCCTACAGACAACTAGTCTGTCTGAAGAGCATGTTTTATTTTCCTTCTTAAATATAAACCTTACCTCGCTGTCATTTTCTTCATAAACTGGTGACTGATCATCTGAGTCACTGTACTGTGGAATAAAATTTGATTATAGATCAAATATGCATACAAATATAATTTTTTTTAATAATCACAGTTAAGAACTCAAAAATTAATGACCATCACCTGTGACTCTTTAAGGTCCGTCAGCGACTGCTGAAAAAGAATTGTAACAAAACATAATATGATGCATCAGGCAGATGTTTTTAATGCTTTTAGAGAGTTCGCAAACTCCATTCCTGTGAGTTAGGTAGATGATATGAGGCTATGGCTATAGTTTAAGTACGCCTTTTAAAATTTATTTTCTACATTCTTGGAATTACCTACTTTTACACATTTTAATGTATAGTGAATATGCATTTTAAAAGGCATTCTTAAAAGTAATCTGCATACTTGAATAAGGCTGCTTACAAAATAAGAAGGCTATTGTTATTTTATATATATTTAAGAAAATCACAAACACTGCTATTTACCTTAATACGGACCAATTATGCAAAATTAACTTTTGGATAATTTTGGATCATCACATGGGTCTCTATAGTGGTGGTGGTGGTGGTGTTAGTCTTTCGCAGTTCCCGCCAAAGGGTCACCACAGCGTAGCATGTGATCCGCATACAACTTGGCACAGGTTTTACGCCAGATGCCCTACTGGCGTTTTTTGATACATTTTTCCGGGTTTTCTGATACATTTTTTAAAATTTAACCCCTTTATTAAATCTAACGGCCATTTTTTTTTTTTTAGAACTTTAAAATCATTGAATCAAGGAATTAACAATAATATCATACTAGTCATACATACTTGGACGGCTGAACCACACTGTGCCAGAGGAAGCACATCATCTGCTCTTTTCTAAGAGAAAAAGAAATGAGATGAAGGGACGACAAACCAAAATGCAAAAAATATATAATCTAAACATCTACTCTTTTTGCAATTATCAGCACCTTGAGGGATGGGCACAAGCACTTGCGCCTACGACACCGAATAGGTCTTCGATTCTGAGGGTTCAGCTTCCCATTCCTGCAGCTGGCACAAACCCCACAGTCCTCTGTGAGCTGACATGCTCGACAAAACCCACAGGGAAGCCACTGAGAACAGAGTGAAAGTTCACATTTGGATCTTAAAAAATACAAAGACAATTAGTATACTAATGACTTACGATTACTTGCCTTTCTAAATGTAATTTTGCGGGTGTCTTTAGCTACACAAAGGAAGAGAGAGACAAACATTCAAAACGTTATAAATGCATCAATTAAAAATGCTAGAGATACACTAATTTTTATTAAATCATCAGCTTTATTCTGATAACACTTCAATAAGGATGTATTTCACAAGTCAACTATCTGTACTTTTCTAGATAAAATGGCATCATATAAAAAAAATGACTTGTTGCATTTTTATAAATAATTATTTAGTTACTTACAGGCATTGCATGCTTTGCTGCATTTTTCACACATAGTCTGTCCCTCTACACCCGTAAATGAGTTTCTACACCTTACACAGATGCTGAGAGAAAAAATAAATAAATAAAGAAAAAAGGTAAACTTTTGCATTTTTTTTATATTCCCAATTTAAAAGCATAACATATATTATGCTACGTATGTAACCTCTGGCTTCTACGTGATACAATATGATTTTGATTCGATTCATCGCTACCATTAGAAATATATGTATTCCACTGAATTTCCTATGTTACGGTTTCATTTAATAGCCTTGAATCAATAGCTTTGTTCAGAATTCAGTGTACGCCTACTCCTATCTTGTAAAAATATAATAACACAGACTATTTTTAAAGAATAACAGTAATAGCCAAATAAATATTCAAAAATGTTTTAAAAGTTTTTTCTTTTAAATAAATGATCAAATTATGAATGGCATTAATCAGTTTCATTCAATGCCATTTCATTACACTAAACTACATCACAAACTAAGGAAGCAAATGCATATATAACCTGGAGGAAGCATACCCAAGACAGGAGTTAGACGGAATACAGGAAGTCCCGTCCACCATTTTAGCAGGTACTTTTAAAGTCTGTGAAAGAAATCCTGCCTTTGAAGTGACATTCTGTGTTGGTTTAGCTGTTGGGTGGGTTATAAATGCCTGGGTGGGGTTTGAATTAGATGTGCCAGGACTGGGAACACTGGAAACATCCTTTTGACTTAAAGGACTTAGCCTCTGCTGAGCAATGTGACTGAGGCTGTATGGTGGGCCTGGACTGTAGGTCCTGTCATAAGTCTCTGATGCTTCATTGTGAAAACTGGACTCTGAAGAGAATCCACAGTCAACTGGGGAGGAGTGGTCCATCTTCCTCCTCTATATGGAAAATATAAAGAAGAGCAACTTATTAAAATAAAATAAAAAAATGTAAATTAATATAAAAGTTTCAAAACATTTATAACACTTTAATGCACTAACATAGTAATTAAATTAATCTATTGTTGAGATATCTGAGGGCTCCCAAATTGACTCCCAATGTGTCATGAACTCATGTCGCTTTGTTTCATGAATTTATGTTACAGATTATTATTATAGGAAATTTTTAAAGATAGTGTATGTGGTGGTGAGGTTATTTTTTTTAAAGTTTAAAATTAAAATAACATATTTTGAGTCATGCCAAAAATTTAATCAGCGTGTGCGATTTTGGAATTTTCACTACATGGATATGATTTTGAAATTGACAATAGAAACTTTTCTTTCTGGGCATTTAACGCTGATAAGCAAACCAACACATTATTAAAGACACACTTACTTACTATTCCAGACTATCAAATAAGTAAAAATACTAACCAGCCTTCCTATTATAATAAGTGTTTTAATAAAAATAAAAAATAAAAAGAGAGGAAAATCTAATAAGTCTTTAAATTATATTAATAAGTCTTCTCTGGATTTTCTATCTAAGACCAGAATTGTTTTATCTGCATAATCATGCCAATAGTTAAGAGTTAAAAAAAATAAACAGAATGTTTAACATCACTGTGTATTAAATTGCTAAACAACTTGGAAACCAAAAAGAAAAGCTGCATGTGCATCCCAACACCACAACTGTGGTCAGAACAGCTCCTGATATACATAGGGCGATGTCTTTTGGCACGCTGACTTATAAATGTCTGCACTCCCTGACTATGCATCTCTTGGCATGTTACAAAACTAGTCCCGAAACATTTTGATACCACCTCTTATTATTAAATATATGCAACAATATATAATACTTAATGATATATGACAATAACTAAAAACAGAAAAGCAAGTGGTAATATCCTTAATGACATAAAGATGAAATAAAATAAAAAATAAAAAAAGTATTTTAGTCCCTGACCTAGTGAGCTAGCATGAGGATGATTTTATGATTTTGACAGAGACTCCAAAGTGCTTCTGTAAGTTGCTCTAGATAAAGAATAAACATCTGCTTTATGCTGGAAACATAATAAACATTTGAGTAACAGTATATTCCATATATCAAAGTGCAACAATCCATGCAAATTGCATGATTACGTTCATCAAGTAAAGCTTTACGTTAGTCTTTTGTCTTCTCATGTGTACCAGGAATAGGATGAGATATGAAAAAGATATGAAACTATGTGACAATGTTCTTGTGTAAACATTCATACTTTCAATCTACACATAAATGCGTCCATACACAAAAGCAATCATAAATTAACAACAATGTGAATGCACTTTACTATAAATACATTTTTGAGTGAATTTTTTAATTTTTTTGTGCATGTTCAATATTATCACACTGGTTATAATATACATTTTAATAACTTTAATTTAACTGCTTTCTTTATAGTCATGGATGCATAAAAACATACCTTCATCCCTCTTTTTGGAGGGTGACCATCAAAAAAACTCCCTGTTTTGAAGTCAAAGTTGGTAAGGTCTACAGTATTCCCAACGGATTTGAGCAGCTCAATCTTACTTCTTACTCGGTCACCTTTAGGGCTTTAAAAAGACATTACTAATTAACACCATCATATTTTTAAAGGCAAATAGTAAAGAACATGGGAAAATTACTGGAAAATAAAACTGACAAACATACCTCAAGTAGTAAACATCTCTCTGTCCCACACTCACGCCAGAACGACGCAGAACCACCTTGCGTTTCCAGCCCTCTCCAAGAACAGGACATTCCTGCCAACCATCATCAGAACCGAACCGCCACTTCCTTTTCCTTTTCCTTTATTAAAAAAAAAAAAAAGAAAAGAAAAAAGGAAAGGGCCTGTATATTTATTTGCTGAACATCTAACACAGCAATAATTTTACTTTTTACAGTATTGGTGCTGATTTTATTTTATTTTTTAGATTTTACATATATACATATAATACGGAAAATGTGTGTCAAAGAAGCTACTTCTGAAGTTTATGCTACATGAAAGTGACCAATCTTGCTTCCCTAAAAATTTGCTAACTTTAGCAGTTTGAGAGAGAATTTTATATATGCTTAAAAATGGCCATTTTTCAATGCATATGATTCATATTTCCTTATGAGTATTGATACTAAAATTGATGTAAGCTTCCAGAAACAGACCTGTAACATTTGTGCTTAAAAAGCAAAATAATCTGTAGTGTCCGTAACCATGTCAAATTCATGTTGCGATATCTTAACAATTTTGTATTTTAGAATATTTTTTTTAGGTTTATATCCTTTCATGTGAAATCTAAATTGGCCAAATTACAGCTGAATAACAATTAAGATTTGAATTTAAAAAAAAATTACAGTACACTACATAAAAGGGCATGAAATTGCATTTAGCAAATGTATTTCTTTTTATCTGATAGAAATTTGAATGTGTATGCATATTTGCAAAAAAACCCTAAGTGTTGATTGGGGGGGGGGGGGAGCATTAATTATTATGAAAAATGGCATTATATAATACTATCCTATCTAAATTCCCCTTTTCACCTAGGTGAGACACTTTTTTAGCACTAATACCATGTTTTGGCTGAAAGTGATTTTGTGTGTGTGTGTGTGTGTGTGTGTGTGTGTATGTATGTATTAGAGAGCAAATTCACCTTAAACCAGCATGAACATACCCCACAGCACCTCCTCCTCCTCTTCCTCTGTAGTTTCTCTCACTCCCAGCTACACTGCCACTTCTCTCACTCTCTCCAGCCAGACTTTCCATCTCAGCATCCCTGACACCATCAACATCCCAGCTGTGTGCATCGTCGTCGGCCTCACAGTCCTCTTCCAGGGGCTCAAACCAATCCACAGGAGGATCATCCAGGCTTTTTACTGGCTCACTCAAACTTCCGGCTTGTCCACCACTGGTCTCAGTGCTGCTGAACAGCGGCTTGCCTTCCTTTGCCACTTCCTCCATCACTAAACAGTAGTTTGAAACGCTGGTCTATTCCACACAAGGCTCAACAATACCATTTCAAGCTTTACAGACTGACACTTATCTCGTTACATATACATATATAACAATTAAATGAAATTAAAAAAAAAATCTCTGTAATAATGTTAGCACTTGATAAATGTTTGCTGGAAGGAAGTTATCCAAGTTTGTCTAAGCCATAACAGAGTTTAGCTGCTAGCCTCGACTGCATACTGATCCTCCTGCTGCGAACATTAGACCAAGAAACCGTTCAACAAACGCTTAAAGTCAGGAGCAGGCTAACTACTCAGGCAGCTTCCATGCAGACAGTCGAGTCGTCGATTGGCTGTTCATTTAAACAACGCAACAAACACATACAATTTGCAGCAACACGGTGTAAAACGACGTCGTGTAATCTTACCTCGCAGTTTACCTGTGGCAGGTTTCTAAACGAGTTAGTTAGACCATGCTGCTCACTGAGCCATTAGCATTAGCAACACAATTGTCCGAATGTACGCCTGGAAATGGTTAAAGCAGGAACTTACGTTAAAAGTTATCTGACATACTAACGTCATAAAATCAGATTCTTACAATAATTCACAATTCGGAATGCAACTGCGTTTAAAATAAAAGGCTGCATTATATTACAGTTCAAGCGTTTCACTGAGATATCCGGTAGTAATTCCAAAAGACCGGAAGTGGATTTTTTTTTTTTTACTCTAGGGCTGTGCTCAATAATTAGAAGTCTCAGAAGTTAAATAATAAACTTTCAGAAAACAAACGTAAAAAGGGAACTTAATCAAATATAGCTATATGAATAAAAAAAAATGAGAACGTTTGAAATGTATTTGTTTTACTCTGATAATATGAGGACATAAGTTGCATTGGTTAGGGTGACACTATTAAAGCTCAATAGATTGAAAAATATAAAACATATGACTTACTTTTAGTCTACACATAAAATTTCCTCTTTGTCATGTGACTTCGATGCAATATATAAATAATTAAAATGTTTTTTTTTCCAATTACAAGAGGTATCCATCCATCCATCCATCCATCTAAGAACCTGTGTGGTCCAAATACTAAAAACAAGGGTGTATTTTTGGTAATCATATATAATGTTAAAGGCATACAAGTAGGGATATTCACTGGAAAATCATAAAAGGAAAGAGAGACAAGTAATACTACCAGTATTTTAGATATATAAAAAGACAGGTTGTGGTCTAATAGATGGTGATATACATCAATTACTCATCAAATAATGGCCTTGAAAAAAAAATAGACAAAATTACTTTGCATCCTGTCTTAACCATTAAATTTCAAATAAACCATGTACTTCTTGTGTATGCTTGCCCTGTGACAAAATGTAAATGAAGTTGTAGGGAAACAAATATATTTCAATTATCAAATAGCTCTCAATCACCACTAATTATTTTTTATCTTGTCCCACCTTCTTTCTAAATAAATTGTCTATCAAATCTATTAAGTTAATATGTCTTAAATCAATTTTTGTGTCAATCACAGTGGCTTAGTACTCTTGCCTTGCATCTCCAGGGTCCAGGTTCAATTCCCGCCCTGGATCTGTGTGCATGGTGTTTGCATGTTCTCCCTGTGCTTTGTCGGTTTCCTCCCAAAGTCATGCCTAAATTGTCCATAGTGTTTGAATGTTGACTGGAGGTCCTGCTATGGTTGTAAAAATGTGAATAAATACTATAGTTGCCATTGTATTTATTCCCATTGTTCCTAGTTGGACTGCAGAGGCTCCTATGTGGATGGATGCATAACTCTTGTAAAAGGAAAGATATTTTCATTTATTTATATATTACATTTCAATGTAATTTTTTAACTGAAGTCACGTGACAAAGAGGAAATACTATAAAGCCAGTTGCAAATTTTACAGGTAGACTAAAAGTAAGTAATATTCTGTTTCATATTTTTCAATCTATTGAGTTACCCTAACCAATGCAACCCCTGTACTCATTTTTCCCGTTAGAGGGTGCTGTGTACTCATGTTGGTACTGCATTCCTTATGAGCGTCGAAGAAACGTTGGCGCATGTGTAAAGCTGCGTTCCATTCCGAAGTATACTTCACAGGGTGCTCCCTACTCCCTCCTCCGTCTGCATGGAATGCCGGTTAAAGGGAATTTCCCTCGACAAAATTCCAGTATTTGAAACACCCCGCAACGTCACAGCGCAGAGGTCACTTCCTCCGTAAGTTGCCCTGGTAACAGAAGCACCATGGATACCTGTTGCTGCGAAAATTTGACACTGCGGAAATTAAATATTGAATATTTGTTGAAAGAAAACTGATACCTTTATAAAACGTATGAAGAGTTTTTTTTTAACAGATTACTAACCTACATAATACTAAAGATTTATTAATAAAATCAAAATTATTGTGTCCGATAATATGATGTCGTCCTCGATGATATAATTTTACAGTTATATGAGTCATTTATCCCTAAAATTCTAATAGTTTATAAAAAAAAATCACTTAATACGTTCCAATTATTTCATAATTACATTTTTTAATACAAGCTTAAAAATGTAGCAATTATAAAGATTACATTTATTCTAAAATAGTTATGCTCCTCCTCCTTCTTGTAGTTTTATATACACACACACACTAACAACTTAAACATATTACACTGAATGCAGCAACCAAATGTTGTTTAATTAATTAGGATAGCTAAACAACACCATAACTGCTGGTAATGGTAATTATAGTTTACCTGACTGAATTATATTTTTGTAAATTTTTTCTTGATTTGCTACCAAGTTAGTTTTGTGCCTATTTGGTTGCACCTGCATTTATCAATTTTACTAGCATTAGTACCCGTCGTTGACGGATAAAGAGTTTGAAGAAATAGTCAAACGGTTAAAGCTAAAAATAAACTGATCAGCATCTGGCAAATTCCTGCTCATAACTTCTTTTCCACACAACATTTTGATTTACTATATGATCCAAAATTCAGTTTACATAGTGTACGTCAAATTTTTTTGGAGTAAGCCATGCTGTCTCCTAATCCTGGGTTCAGTTCCCACTCAGTTTCCTTCTTCTGGTCCAAAGACCACCATGCAAGGTTGGCTAGCTACACTATCCCCTGCAATCACCTTACAGTCTTTAATCTCCTTCATATTGCATACTGCACACCAGATAGTCTGAGTACATCTTTCACCATTCTTATATGTCGCCCTGTGTTACAATTTCTTATTAAAACATTTCCATTCTTTTCGCAAAATCTACAATAATCTGTCACATTCCTATTCTGGACCCCATACCTATCCATCACCAAACCATCCCATTTGTTTCCTTATCCAACATGCCCATTAAAGGTCAATCTTTCTTCTGTGGGGACACTCACTACCACTTTGTCTAAGTCACTCCAGAAATCTTCTTTCTCCTTCAAATCACATCCTACCTCCATCATATAAGCTAACTCTCTCCCTTTACCAGCCAAGTTCCTATTTTAACCTGAATTCAGGATTAGATGGTGGAGACTGTATAGCTAACTCCAAAAAAATTGGAAGTACATTATGAAAACTGAACCTTGCACCATATAGTACATCAAAATGTTGAGTAGAAGGGAAGTTATGAGAATCTATTTGCCAGATGCTAATTAGCTTATTTTTAGCTTTAACCTTTTTTTTAACCCATCAACGATGGGTACTAACACTAGTACATATGTACAGGCAAACATACAGACAGACAGTCTGGTTTCACGTCCTCCAATGTATGAAACATAAAGATATCATTGAAGGAGCAAGTTCTGACTAATGTACAGACAAAACCTTTATTCTATTTTTAGAGATATAATATTATATTATTATTATTATATTCATTAATATTTTTAACAGCACTGTAGAGCAATATGGGTTTTTTTCTCCTGTTGCCCCTCCTGTTTTCACTTAGGGCTACTTAGTTGGCTGAACCTAATTTTCACCTCTTCTGAAACGAAAAACTGAGTTTGTGAGGTCGGGGTTAGTGAACCCTGAACTCAGGATTAAATGTAAGGTTTAATACCACTATGATGTACTATCCTGATGTAGACCTATACAGTACATCTAAAAAAAATTACAATATTGTGGAAAAGTTATATTTTTTTTAAATACTTCACATGAAAAAAAAACTTCACATGAATATGCTTTGACACAGCACTCTCTGAACAGCCAGCCCTTTCAGCAATGGCATTCTGTGGGTTACTCCTTGTGGAGGGTGTTGAGGATTGTCTTCTGAACAATTTTCAAGTCAGCAGTCTTCCCAGTGATTGTGGTTACATGTGCTGAACTAGACTGAGAGATATACTGTATGAATAGTAATTTATTCAACCAATATTCTAATATTTTTGACATACTGGATTTTTTTTTTATCAGATCTAAGCCTCAATCATTGAATTATTTCATTTTACGTGTAATGAATCTACAATATATGATAAACTATTTTTCATGCACTGTCAAAAAAGAAAATGTGTATTGTAACTTATATTTTTAGGATTATCTTCCTATTATTATTATTATTACTGGCTGAATTTTCCTGATGAATATCTGGCAACCGGCGGCACGGTGGCTTAGCACTGTGGTCTTGTATTACAGGTTCGATTCCCGCCTCGGGTTCTGTGTGCATGAAGTTTGCATTTTCTCCCCGAGCTTTGTGTCCAAAAGACTTCAAAAGACATGCAGATTAGGGTAATTTGCATTCCAAAATTGACCGTAGTGTGTGTGTGTGTGTGTGTCATGCGATGAATTGGCACCCCCTCCAGGTGTACACCGCTTCGTGTCTCCCGAAATAAGTTCCAGCCATCCAACCCATTGACCCTGTATACAGGATAAAGCGGTATAGAGTGAGTGAGTGAGTGATATCTGGCAACCTTGTTTGCAGCACACTTTTGCTATGGCGAAATCCTGAACACGACGGGCTTGAAGACCATGCAGTAGCCGGACCCCGAGCTCCCATTGGCAAAGTTTTTGTTGCTTATTTACTAATCTACAAAAAGAAACCACACCTGAAGAAGAAAATAAATAGTTTGTACATAAATTACCCGCTGAGTGATTCAAAAGAGCAGAGAAAACATAATTTTTTTCTCTCTTTCACTTTTTGAAAACACACCTGGTTCAGGTAGTTTGGTGACAAACCTCCGAGGGCGTTGCATCGAAGCCACAGGCATTGTCAAGGTAATGTCATTAGTTTGTATTTGAAGTAACAGTCGTTTGTCGTCATTGCCCTTTTTAATGAGTATACAATCGAAAGATAATGTTTGGTGTGACTTGAAAAGAAAGATCTGCGGCATCATTGATGTTACAAGGCGTGTAGATGTAATTAATCAAAAAAGTTGCACGCTTCCGGAGTTTAGGTAACCTGAGGTATCAATGGAAGGTTAAAATATTTGGATGGTTGTTTATCTGCCTGTTTTAAGGAAATCTAAAAACGATAGTGTTCCACCGTTTTATGAAGTCATATGCACAAAGCATTGTTAGTCTAGAAGTAGAGAAAAACTCTTAAAATTGTCATATTAAGACTTTTTTTTTTCTGTCCAAGAGTAATTTACAATGCATTTTAGCTCCCTCCGTTGCTACTAAAACCAGCGAAAAATCTAGGTGACTGAATCACAAGTAGTGCTAAATTCTTATTCTCAATCCTGATTTCTAAGCATTTTTTTCTCAGTGGCGTTTCCCCCCGGAGGCCAGCCTTCCCCTTTTTTTAGACGTCACCTGTCACTTGCACTTCGTTTAACACTTTTATTTCGGTAATAAAGTTTTGGTGCTGTGCTGTCAGCCATCTCTTTCCTCTTTCATTGAGTATTTAATGAGCGAAACAGCGCCACTTTAAGTGTTATGGTGTGAATGTGTGGTAAAACACGGTATTGCACTCGTACCGTAGTTGGCTAATGTCATGTCCGAAAGAAAGCTAGGACGACGAGGCTGCTGAGGGTGCTGTCAGGACGATACCAAGGGAAGCCAGGTGCACTTTGGCTTCAAACCATAACGGCATGTTATCAACGTCACCATTAGCCATCTTGATTCCAAATCACTGTTAGCAACCATAGGAAGTGCAGTTTAGGGTTTCTCACATTTCTGAAATACACTTGTGGTGGTAGCCAGATGAGTCCAGCATTACTTCCCAGCACAAAAGTCTCCAACAACATACAACAAAATAAATGCATATGACTTTTAACACATTTTTTAAATGTATTTGATATTTCTATTAATTTCACATTTCAAGCCTTCCCCTCCATCTCCCCATATGTGGAGTGTAAGTTGAAGTTAAAAATAAGTTAAGAACTAAACACTCTTTTGTTGCATAAAGATGGCATTGTTTTTCAGATCAGGTGGCCCTTAAAAACAGAGCTTTTGAGAAAGCTTTTGCATTACTATGTTTAAATAAAGGTCAGGATTGTGCAGTATAGAGTTATCCTTAGACCACCTATACACACACGACTGAGCAAAAATTAAAAAAAGAAATAGAACAGATCAAAAAGATCACTTGTTTTATGATACAGCAGACAACAACTTGGCACAGGGTTTACGCCGGATACCCTTCCTGACGCAACCGTCCCATTTCATCCGGACTGGCACTGCAACTGTGACTTAATAATAATAATAATAATTTTGTGAATGTCTTTACCATATTCCGGGAGCAGTATTTACACGGAAAACCTTGTTTCTACATGACATGTCAGAAAACCCAAATACAGTTTTGTGTCTAAACATGTCGACACACTCCGGCATGACAGTTTATGAAGAATGTCCGTTCACCGTGTGAAACCGTGTGAAACTGTGTGCTTCTGCAGAGCATGCGCGGCCGTCAGTATGGCTTTTACCACTCGCGATCGATTAATTAGTAGCAGCCATTACACCGCTCTCACACTACTGCGCATGTGCCTGTTTATTCTGTTAGCGCGAGAACAAACTGTCTGCTACTAATTAATCGATCGCAGATGTCATCGTTCTCCAGGACAGCGTTTGAGAAAGGTCGGCAAGTATACTTGGGCAGCCGTCAATTTACCTGGGCAGCTTGTCCAAGTATACTCTGTGTGGTACTCTCACTGCAGATAGATAGATAGATAGATAGATAGATACTTGTTTCCGAAAGAAATTCCAGACATCCAGCAGCAATAGAGACAGTAACACTAAGACAGATTGTACAGTACGTACCTACATATAGTCAGTATACACAGGGTAATGTGAGAACTGACCAGAAGTTACTAATGAAATGCAAAAAAACACAAGAAACAGCAGGTTGCATAAAAATAAAGCATATAAATCACAAGTTAAAAAAAGAGGAACTAATAAGAGAAATGAAGTGAATTGTAGTGCAACCTTGTTGTGCAATTTTATGTGTGGCAAAGTGACAATAGTGCAAATAGAATTAAATGTGCAAATAACTTGGTAGTTGTGCAAAGAGCAGCACAGAGTCTCTGTGTAATGGCAAAATATGTAATAGTGAGAGTAACTGAGAATATAACAGATAAGAGATATGTGTATAACACTGTGATATATATATAGCAGACAGTTCTGAAAGATAGAGATTTTGAGTTTTTAGTTGGAAAAAAATATTTTTTTTGACTAAACTGCTACTAGATTGGCAACTGAAAATGAAACCTGATTACGTTGTGAGAGCTGTGTACATTTAGGTAGGAAAATTATGTCCAGACTGAGTGGCTTACTGGTAACTTACTGCTAAACTTCAGCAGTTGTTATGAAGGCCATGACTTCTTATACTGCGCATTCCTTGCCATGGATTTGGCCCCACGTGTTAGTTTCCTGTTGTGTTAATTTTATTGTGGTTGTTTAGACACATAAATTATGCACCATGTACATAATAAACATTTGGACTAGCTTTAAACGTTGTCCTTGCAAAAATGTTGAGCTTTTATCAAACACCTGAGACGAGTCTCCGCCAAAGTATTTGAAAATATGCACCAAAGGCATGTCATTTTGACATGGAAATTAGATTTATGAAAACTTGTTCTATACATACTGTATCTTGTACTAACATTGCGGGAAACCTATGGTGACCAATTAATTAAAAATTCTATTATTTGCCACAGGTGTGCCAGAAGGTGTGTAAATTTGCGGCGAGTTCATATTTTCATATGCAAATTAGGTTTGTGTCAAACTGGGTAACAAGTTATGGCACATTTGTGCTAAATTAACCTCTCCCAATCCTCTTGCAAGCGTTTCTGCAAGGTGAGGACTCTTAAAATTTAAAAACACAAATGGACTTCAGATTAAAGACAATATAATTGATTTAATAAATAAAACGGGAACAAGACCACAGTATAACACTACAATACAAACAGTGTATTATTATTATTATTATTATTATTATTATTAAAAAAACACAAGTCATATCAACAGCTGTAATAAAAATTTTAAGAAATAATTAAACAATCTGGGATCAGAGTCATGCTGAGGAAACAGAAGAAAAAACATGTCATTACCCTATTAAATAATATAGTTTTTGCTTGCACACAAACTCTAACATGTAGAATCACACCATGCAAAACTACAAACTAATTCTCTGACTTGCATGCAGTTTTCTACTTCATTTAACTTTTTTTTTGGTGCAAAACATTAAACCATGATTCACCATGTCAGACAGGACAATCAGACCACACTTAGATGTTTAAATAATATTGAAATCAAAATTAGCTTTTAGTTTTGCAGACCTAAGCCCGTATTTGTGTCCCAGAATCAATCCTAGGTGTCATGCTCAAAGTTAATGTAGGACTAAAAATATTCCTAGCTCAGAATAGAACATAAAAGTTATTTATGAAGAGTCCTACTCTTACTTTCAGCATGGAGCAGGACTGCTTCTAGGAAAGCGTGTGAGGTGACTTTCTTTGACAACCTTCATATTATACTGGATGTTGTATTTGCCATCTGTCATTTTGCCACATGTACCTCTGTGAAGTGCGCCATGTTAATGCTGCAATGAAGTGCTGTTTATAACAGGGAATGTCAAAAAACAGTTGTGTAAACTGTCAAACAATTTAAGACAAATATGATAAAAGTCATATATTTTTATTATATTTATATATTAAATAAATGATGATTTATCATCATGATTACATAAGCCTCCTCATAAGTGTTCATAAGTGTTCAGAATGATTATTTTAATGTGTGAGCCAAAGATGATGCCCACAACTTCAGGGAAACAAGCATGAATGCAGCATGGTTTTTTTTGTTTGTTTGTTTGTTTTTACCTGTGTAGACAGCATATCAAATATTCGTTGATGGACCAGATGCATATGGCACATGATCCTTTACAAAAAAAAAATAAAATACATTTTTGTCCAAATTTATTTGGACAAAGCTCATAAAAATCCTATATCTCAAAAATATTTCCAAAGAATATTGTATTTACAATACAAACATTAACAAAAATGTTAATTTATGCACTCAATACTTAGTTTGGTACTTGGATATCATGCTCAGCAAACCAGTTAGAGGCAATTCTGTTGAGAAAGGAAGTCAGCATCTTCATAAAGCTTGTCAAAAAACAGAAGCAAGTACAGTACTCTAAAAACCCCTGGTAGATGGCTGTGCCGACTTTGGACTTAATAAAAATCAGTGGACCAACACCATGACATGGCACCCCGAATCATCACAGTCTCTGGAAACTTCACACTGGACTTCAACCAACTTTGATTCTGTCCCTCTCCACACATCCTCCAAACTCTGGAGTCTTAGAGTGAATGAATGTAAAATTGACTTTCATCTGAAAAGAGGACTTTGGACCATTGAGCAGCAGTCCAGGTCTTTTTCTCCTTAGCCAAGGTAAGATGCTTCTGACGACATCTGTGCATGGTTGCTCTTGATGCACTGACTATAGACTCACTCCACTCCTTGTGAAGCTCTCCCAAGTTCTTGAATTGTCTTAGCTTGACAGTCTTGCGCCTGTCGTGATCCCTGAATGAAAAGCAGAGGAGGAAGATCAAGACCAGAAGGTGGCGATAATGGAACATGGTGGATGTCAACTGCCGGTAAACACCAAGGAGACAAAACAAGAAGATAAGACAACAGTCTTTCCCATGCATGTACTGAACTAGACAAAGAGATTTGTACTGTTTGAATAGTATAATGGTATAATACTGTTTGAATAGTAATTTACTCAAACACGAAATGAAATATTCAAATAGAGTGTGCGCCAAAATATACAGTACTGAAATGAAAAAACAAACAATAATACCTTGTTGTCATCTGTAGGTTTATTTCTCCTAAAAGAAACTAACATACACACTATTGGCATGTTGATTTACCACAGTATGCGTAATGTAAGTGCTGAAGTGTGTGTGCACCGACGTGCTGTACACCGTGTTCATATCGATCACGCAGATCTTCAACCTGGATTCCTGGAAAGGTTGCTGCAGACTCCTGCCAAAGGCGACGATTTGCTGGCGTAATGCAGGCACAGTTCTTGGCGGATCTTCACAGTTGAACACACTCTCCTTTAACATTCCCCACAAGTAGGCATCAGGTGGTCTAAGATCAGGGGAATGGGACGGGTATGGGAAGGAATTGATCTGACACCTTTGTCAAACTTTGCCCCCATTCACGACCGTGAATGCACTTGAACACTTTTTCCTCAGTTAAGAGACCCATTTCCAACAACAAATGACCAACACAACTTCCTTTTCACTACTAGGAACACGTGCGGCTGGAGCTATGCCCCGGCGACAAACGCAAATGAGATGCATGAGCTTCAGTTCTGTATATTTTGCCACATACCATATTTTGAGATACTGGATTTTTGATTTCATGAGCCATAATCAGTGAAATGAAAATAAATCACATTTAATGAATCTACCACTTCGAGTTTTGTCTTTTTGAATTAAATTACAAAAAGAAAACCAAATTCCACAATATTCAAACTTTGAGATGCACTGTACACGTACTGATATAATTGGGCCCTTAAGTTTACATGCTGCTGGCTGAAACCTATCTAACCTTAAACTTTCAGAACTCCAAGCAACCCATATTGCACTATATATTTTAAGGGTGGATCAGTGTCTCATTTTGGATATGTCTGATCCAAGACAAACTGCAGTTTGCCAATTTTGAATGTAAGCTACATTTTTGTTCTAAACCTCACACAAGGAATATCAATATATTTCTGTGTAGTCTGACAGTGTAACATTGACGACTTTGTTATGGCACTGACAGATTATTTAACTATATTTTATTGAATGTCTACACAGACTACACAATATCTGTTGTAGGGCTGTTTGGACTGCCATGTGTCTTAACAGCACAGTATCTCCCAAAGATCCACTGCAGTTGAATACATGTGATGTCACCATGTGCGTTCATGTTCAAAAGTCAGCACTACCTGTTTTAATTAAGATAAGATATGCCTTTATTCGGCTCACAGTGGGGAAATTTCTACATTACAGCAGCAAAACATGAAAGAAAATGTGCAAACATAAACAAACATTATTAAAAACAATGTACTGTCCCAACATTTTTTCTTTCTCTTTTATATTTAAAAAAATCTGATCATAGCTGGTCTCAGTATTGGGCAAATACAACCTCAGATGAACATCACTACAGTATCTACCTTTTTTCCTTCATTCAATGAATGAAGTTGAATGACGATAAAATGAAATTGGCATGTTGACAATACTAAGTCCCACCCATAATTCAATAGCTTGTAGATCCACCTTTAGCCACTTGAAGTAATCCTATCCTGTATGACATTATCAGTCTGCCACATCATTGTAGAGGAAGTTTAACCTATTCTTCTTTACCACATTGCTTCAGTTCATTGAGGCTCCTGGGCCTTGGCTTATGCACGCCTCTCTTATGGTCGCGCCATAGCATTTCAGTTGGGTTGCGGTCTGGACTTTGACTAGCCCATTCCAAAACCTTGATTTCTTTTATTTTTCAGCCATTCTGATGTAGATTTGCTGGTGTACTTCGGATCATTGTCCTGTTGCATGACCCAGTTTCAACTAAGCTTTAGCTGTCGAACAGATGGCCTCTAGAATACTCTGGTACTCTAGAGAACATTTAGAACATTTGCCTCTAGGATACTCTGGTATACAAAGGAGTTCATGGTCAACTGAGTGAATGCAAGGTTCCCTTGTAACCTCGTTATTCCCCTGATTCTAATTTTTGTTAGGCAGTGGGAATGGCCTGGGAAGATATCTCACTCAGGCATACGAGACAGGGAGAGGGGGGGTTAATGGACATAACCTCAGGTCGACTGCAGGGGGAGCAGAAAAATAGCGCACATCTAACTATGTATAGCAATGCAACTAGTAAAACCACTCGCAGTATAAAATGCCACTGAAACAAAACCACAGATCATTCATAATAGTGTGAATAGATACTGTACTGTTCAGTTTCATTGAACACGGATGTTTCATACTTGTGTGAAATTAAGAATTATATATAACCAGTCTACACACCTCCAAGGTGAAATGGTTTAGTGCTGACGTTTTTGAATTAAAAATAAATAAGAATAGAGCAAACCCATTAGGGTCACATTTTAGGAAAAAAAATAAAGAACAGAAGAAACAAGGAGAACAAATATTAAGGTATGTAGCTTTTATATCTTTTATAATATGTAGAGTATGTAATAAAATAGGTGAGTGTAGCACTTATGTAAGCTAATGACACAGAAAGTTAAGTTAACATAATATTGAATATAATCGCATATTTCTTTTCCTAATTTCACTTCAGAAAAGTTAAGGAAAAAGCTGTACAATCAAGCAAATCAGTCTGCAATAACTGATAAATACAGTATAATTAGCTGGATTCCTCCCTGGCCCTATGTGATAGTTACTAAAAAAGTAACTGGAACTCCAGCAAACCACGGTGAGAGCCATTATCCGCAAATGGAGAAACTTTGGATTGGTGGTGAACCTTCCTAGAAGTGGCTGGCCTACCAAATTACTCCAAGAACACTACAACTCACCCAGGAGCTTATAAAAGAACAACAAATGAACTACAGTTCTAAAGATTTGCAGGCCAATCTATGTGTTAAAATGATGTTTAATGCTCCCTGAATTGTCTTTTACAATTTATGCCTGGTGAATTCTGGAATTGTCATCTTTGAATATTCTCGTGCCATAAGGGAAGAAAAAATATCCATTGAGGGGAAAAACTTAGTCATTCAGTATATTCAGTAACCGAAGCAACCCCAGATCATAACACTGCCCCCACAGGCTTGTACAGTAGGCACTAGGCATAATCACTTCATCTACCTCTCTTCTTAGTCTGATGCACTTGTCACTCTGTAACAGGGTAAATCAGGACTCATCTAACCATATGATCTTTTTTCAATGCTCCACAGTCCTTTCTTTGTGCTCCTTATAACATTTAAGGCTTTTTCCGATTAGCCTCACTGATAAGTGGCTTATTTAAAGCTACACAGCTGTTTAGTCCCAATCCCAATGGAAATGCTTTTACTATTAAAATTCAAATTAAACATACAGTTGTGTTCAAAATTATTCAACCCCCACTGAAATTGAGTGTTTTGGCCAGTTTGACATTGATTTTGATCA
>JAQMYJ010000016.1:13772648-13784508 GCA_030014305.1 Clarias laeviceps | reverse complement strand
AAAACTTGTAGAAATACTAAAGTATATTTAACTAAATGTCACTAACCCGCAGTGCTACCACCTGCTAATGGCTACCAGTACGCATTTCAAAAATTCCCGTTATTCTGTGTCACCTTGTATATATTTAATATTTTTTGCTTAATTAAAAAAAAATCTTTTGATTCATATTCTTATTACTTTGTTGGAATATTCCAATTTTTAGTTTAATTGTATTCTACAGTGCAATTTATTTCTCTGCTAATCTTTCTTCTTTTTTTTAGGTCAGGGCAGTTGAATAAGAATTAGAATTTAACAATAATACATTGGGCAATTATAAGATTATGATTTGACAATTATAAGAAA
Source organism: Clarias laeviceps (assembly GCA_030014305.1). NCBI lineage: Eukaryota > Metazoa > Chordata > Actinopteri > Siluriformes > Clariidae > Clarias > Clarias laeviceps. The sequence goes on along the minus strand of JAQMYJ010000016.1, from coordinate 13,784,166 downwards.
ATACTACTACTACTATTATTATTATTATTATTATGTCCTGAATAACCTTCGGATAGATCTGTAGCCTTCCAGAACTTTCCGTCTGCAGTGAATTGTCTGCAAGTACATTCCTTTTAAAGTCTAATCTGGGTGAGTGCAGTAACTCCACCCTTCCTGTCTGCTCCACTGCGGCGGTTTTCAGTTTACGGGAAGAGCAGGAGAGAATCCACGACTCGGTTCTGCGCTCGCACTGCTTTTGCAGCTGCTGGGGCAGCGGGGGGAGGCACAGTTGTTCATAGAACAGCCAGACCGAGGAGTCAGTCACATTCTTGGCTGTGATTCAATGACTCAACCAGACACAAACACACACACACACACACAGGCGGGGGGACTTGCTGGATCAACGGAGGGAGAGACAAACACTTGAACTGTGCACACAAGGTTTTTTACACCAGGTACTGATTGTCGTCTTGTGTGTGTGTTTTTTTTTAAATCGGAAAAAATCGTTGTCGAATCGTTGATCGAGGTTTTTTTTTTTTTTTTTTGCTCCAGGTTTCAGTAAGCTGCGAGGCTGCTTATTGTTTTAATATGAAGCAGACGCTGGAAAGAGAAAAACTAATCGACTCCGTGGCGCTTTTGGCTTTTAAAAGTTGCCACAGATTTGCTACAGACTTTTCAGAATAGACGATTTTCATTCCGCTTCTTTCATGTTCTTTTTCCCCCCCGAATTGACTGGAAAAGTTTGAGTTTTTTTTTTTTTCCCTCCCTGTACTAGCGCTTATAACAATAGAGAACATGGAGGCAGTGTCAAGCTTCCGACCACACGCGGGACTTCGGCAAACTCTCAAGCAGTTTCACTTGAGCTCGATGAGCTCACTCGGCGGCCCGGCGGCTTTTTCGGCTCGCTGGCAGCACGACGCACCTTTCGACAAACCGGGGAAGAAGAGCGCGGATCTGCCGCTGGTTCCTAGCCAGAGGACTCAGACGGCGTCAGTCCTGTCCGGGCCGCTGCTCATCGCTCCGGATCGCTCCACGGAGCGCTGCGAGACCGTGCTGGAGCGAGAGACCATTTCATGCTTCGTGGTGGGCGGCGAGAAGCGCCTGTGTCTGCCGCAGATCCTCAACAGCGTGCTGCGCGACTTCACCCTGCAGCAGATCAACGCAGTTTGCGACGAGCTGCACATCTACTGCTCGCGGTGCACGGCTGAGCAACTCGAGATCCTGAAAATAATGGGCATCTTGCCCTTCTCGGCACCATCGTGCGGACTTATCACGCAAACCGACGCCGAGCGCCTGTGCAACTCCTTACTGCACGGTGGTGCATTGCCGCCGCCGCCGCGCCTCGACAAGGAGCTCGCGTGTTCCTCCGCCGAGCTCGAGTACACCGCCCGGGCCTTTAAGGTCTACCACGAATGTTTTGGTAAGTGCAAGGGCGTGTTCATGCCAGAGCTGTACACGAGTCCGCATGCAGCGTGTATCCAGTGTCTAGACTGCAGATTGATCTTCCCTACGCAAAAGTTCGTGGTGCATAGCCACAAGCGCTTGGAGAACCGGACGTGCCATTGGGGTTTCGATTCCTCCAACTGGAGGGCCTACATCCTCCTGGATCAAGATTACAACGAGAAAGAAGAGAAGGCCACACTGGAGCAGCTTCTCAAAGAATTAAAGGGGAAATATGACCTTATGAACAAACTCAAGAGCTCATCTGTCAGGGTAAGTTCAATGACACGAATTTACTTTGTTAAATTATGTTTGCCTGTGTGTGTAATGACTAATTCAGTGTTCTTTGAAGTCTGAATACAATTAGAACAAAACATTCTTTTTTTTTTGTCAAAGTGTATCTAATATGTTAGGGATGTTGCTTTATCATCACTAGCAACTCAAATAGACCAATAGTGTCAATTATTAATAGTAGAAGCATCAAATCAAATAAAAATCAGAATGATCAGTCAGAAATTGCTTCTAAATACTCTGTAGCAATTCCTAGGTCTTACCTTTGCTTTTCAACTAACATCAAGCTTTTTGAAATGTCTTCTCAATAGCATTTTAAATATTTGAAATATTTGCCCTAGATTTCCTTACATATCTGTCCTGACTGCCTTCGGGTTATTGCGTCTGGAGACCGAGGGAGTCACAACAAACCCTAGTCTCAAATTGTTTTATCTCGATTGTGAATTACGCTTCCGATTGTTGTGTTGAGACTGAAATCCTATTTTTTCTCTACACGGATAGATAACCGTAAGGGGATGCAAACTTTCGCATTCATGCGTATGTAAACCCTGTTGGACTTTTTGCTGTGTAATGTGTACATGTGTTTTAATCGTTCTTTTACAAATGACATGTTTTAAGCACAGCTTCTGGATATTAAATTATAGTAAGATTTTTAAGTTAAATTGCATTCTGCAATAAATACGGCATTGCCAACACTCCCAATAATGAGAGGTTAGTGATTTTAATTCTCTGATTTAATTACTAATGCTTTAGTACATAGTTCTCAAGTGTTTATTACATACATATCAAAAAACATATTTCAAAACTTGCCTGTACTTGAACTAGAAAGTTTTTGCAGGAATCAAATTATGTTTAGACACTTGGATACCAGATCCTTTGTTTGCAGTCAGGAGTTCATTGGTTGTCCGTGTCCCATCATGTCCAAGGGGATCTACACAGAACATATGAGATAGCTAGAGAAAGGGAAACTGGAAAAATAAATAATGAGCTCTTGGTTGGATTGGGATGAGAGAAATAGCAGTGTTGTGTGCGATTCAGAAAACAAATCCGGTCCTTGAGGACCACCTGCCCTTCACATTTTAGTGTTTTTTTCCCGCTCCATCACACCCACTTCAATTAAGAAAAGGCTGTTAATTAGCTGATTAATGAAATCAATGGCTGCTGTGAGCAGATAACATGCTAAAATGTGCAGGGCTCTTCCACACGGACCGGATGTGGAGAATCACTGATGTAAGGGGCAGAGAGGATTAAAGGTCGTCACCCAAAAGCAGTGGCACCTGGAGTCACTGCTGACTGGGGGTGTGTGTGGGGGGGGGGGGGCTTATTTGTGAGCAACAATCACAGCAGGCTTGCAGCTGCCAGGAGGAGACAATGGTAAGAGACACTGCTGTCTCCACATGGCAGCTGCTGAGTGTGACAATACTACCAAGGCTACATGCCTATATGTATGTTGTGTGTCACCAAGTGTTACCGTGGTGATAGCAGAGGCAAAAACTGATTGCTGTGTAATCAAAACAAATCTGTAAGAAATGTTTATTCCCCTTTACAGCTTGAATTATATGTTCTTTTATATTTAATAAGAAAAATTTAAAGAAGAATTTGTTCTTCTTTAAGGCATTAGGAAAAAAAAAACAACAGTTTTTGTATTTAACTGATGAGCCATTTTTCCATTCTTCCCACTTTGTAAATACATTATCTGCTAATGATCCAAGAGACCATATGGTTATGAGGGAAGGTTGTTGCAGTACATTGTCAGAAGTGTCCCAGGATATTAGCCAGGTCCCAGCGTACAGTACATGTGCATCGTCCTTCTTAAAAGAGCAGACGGGGCCACTAGTAACTTGTTCTCGCTCATTTACCAAGGAAACAAGTATCATACGAAAATCGGTCTTCGTGTGAACAGATCATGCGTGTAATGGATCATGAATCATGAATTCATACCTGGTATTTTGTGTCACAAATGCATTTTTGCTCATCGCTTTTGAGTGCATTTTAAGCAGGGCTGCCAAATCTGCCGTAACACCCTGACATTTCAAAACCAGTCTATGTACTAGCCAATAACTATGCACTAAAGTAATTATATTTAGCTATCAAAATTTTATTTCATAACTTACTCATGCACTGTCATCTGTTGTTGCTACATTTAATGTAACCATTGCTTGGCTTATCAAGTTTGATATACTTTTACCAATCAAAAAAGTTTCAATATGTGTTGCACCCTTTAGGGACTGCCGGGTGGAGCATGGGTGTGCTGCTTGAGGATTAAAAATGATATATACATTATATTTGTGTGTATATATATTACTTTTGTCATTTCTGAACATGACCAATGTTGTTGAGGTTCTTGTTTTCTGACTATTTCTGCACTGGCTCGGCTGCTTTAATGTACAAAACCCATTAGAAAGCAAATGACACAACAGCAAATTCGGTAAACGATGGCAAATTCATGAATATGGCAGGATTTGAAAAAGAACAATACTTCCACGCTGTAGACAATTTTTTTTTTTTACATGTATGAATACCGTGTTCGAACTGTGTGAAAATGCTTATTTCATACAAATTGTCTTAGCTCACACTGGTTCTTATACATACACATGCAACTACTGGCCTTGTATGTTTATAGGCTGGAAAACATCTGGAGTAGTCCACACTATTTTCAAATTTTTGAAAAAAAACTTTTTATAAGGAAGTCTGAAGCTAGATTATTTTTATATAAATAAGTAATGCAATTTGAATAGATTTTTAGCTACTTTGCTTGAAAAGTCCTGAAGATAAAACTGTATATCTGCACATTTTCAACCTTTAGGCTTTGCAGATTAATGATCCAATTCATTTCAATCCTGTTTTCAATTATCACATGAAAGGATTCTCCTCTGAGTCTCCAGTGAAACTTGGTCTGGTGTGCTGCTTCAGTGGGCCGATTGTTTTGGAAAGCACGGCGCAAAGACACTCATTGGGAAAAGCTGACTCAGTCACTGGGGCCTTGATGTATAGTCCAGGGGCCGTGAGCTGGGACCTCTATGCAAAGCCAAAGCCCCCCCCCCCCCAACTTTCAGATTGGCTATCGAAGCAGAGCAGATGGTCTGGTAAGAGACATAAAAAGCTGAAATTACTTGACTAGAATGCATAAATTTGAAATGGACAATCTGCATTAAAAATACATTTAGGGTAAAAAATTTTTTAATTACAATTATTGACTTATTACTCAGTTATTATGAAATTATTATTCAAGATTTGAGAGTTAACAGTTTTTTCATTTTCATATGTTATACATTTTTATTTATTATACAAGTGGAAATGGAAATTACATTCTCACTCATCTCACTCGATCATATTAGCATTCATCCTGAGACCAAAACAATCAACTGCCTATCACACATTGCATAGTGAATGGTAATCTTTCGTGGAGTCTGTAAATACAAGCATGCATGCACAATGCTGCGCCAGTTTTTTTTTTTTTTTGGATATGGGGAAGGAAATGGGGTTGTATTAATTTGAGCTCGCTGCTTTTTTTCAGACTCCCGAAACATTCTGATTTGATCAGTTGCATGTCCACTCGGCCGCGTAGGTCGTGCTGGCTCCTTGCTCTCAATTTCAATATTGCTGGCTTTCAATGGCTCCTCAGGGATGCCTCTGACCCCCCATCCCTGTTGGGAAAGACACGAGAGGTTGAGCCTCTGTCAGAGGTTGTGCCCTCTGTCAAGCAGCAAAGAACATCTTGTTAAAAGGGGTGTCAGCAGGAGTTCTCTCCTGCCTGATGTGAGGATGAAGACTCGCCGTTCCCTTTGTCTACGAAAAAAGGCTGACAAGGTGAACTATGTTGGTGCTTACCATTGTTTGCTCCTACTGTGCCAGCCAAAACATCACCACACATGACTGAGAATTCTTAGATTGTTGTCTGCCCTTGTTGGAACATGTGTTCTTGGTCACATCCACGTGGTCCACTTTATTAGGAACACCATCGTGAAGAAGGTATCTTCTTATGTCTAGTATTCCGGCTTATCTTCTACCATAGACATCCATTATTGTGCTTCTGATGGATGTGCAAAAGGCTCTTAAAATATCCAGATCCGAATGCGACAGGATGCTATAATACTTTGGCCATGATTACAAGACTCAGGGCATATTCTTTTACTGTGGTCTAGTTACTGCTTTATATACCTTCAGGCTTTTTTTTTTAGCCTGTGTGTATTGCTAGATACGATTACGAGTATTTATGTCGTTCTTTTTAAGAAACAAAATGAGGACTAAATGGATGCGCATGTCACGTGACAACACAGCGAATTGATCATTCACACTACCTGTCTGGAGGTCACCCCACAGCAACCATAAGCATTACCTTTAGCAAACTGAAGGGAATGATAAACATCACTGATCAAATGATGCGCTATATAATGGATGCACTGATGTCACTTTTTGCCATACAGATTACAAGAACTTCCATTTGGGTTCTTGGCGATACTGAGGACTGATACGAGCACTTTGCGTTTGTCCCGGAGCAGAGTGTGGTCGTAATTTTTACTAATGTCCCTCTTCTGAAGCATACCATCAAATCTACATGCCATTGCTTTGCTAGTGCATGATTAATTGAAAGAAGAAAAAAAATTGTCTCGATTCATTCATACATGCGATCTCATGTCTGATCTCATTACAATGCGATTTACTTGCATGTATTTCCCTTCATTCAGATCACATTCCCTGCATTCCCTCGTTTGCTTACTTACATGACGACAATCCCAGATGCTATATCATTGGTCAGACTCTTAACAGTGTAAAACGAAATACTATTATTTAAACCAATCAGCCTAGAGATTAGTAAAGAATTCAGTCATACCACTCAATCCCGTCTCTCATCACGCTTCCTCATTTACCTCGTTCCAGTGTCACTCACATGACATGTAATAGGAAACGGACCTGAACAGACTAGTCGGTTTACTTGTTGGAGATATTTTCATTTCAAAAACTCAGCGTAAAACTCAACAAGTGGGGAAAAATATGCTAAGTATATTAAATGCTAGCATGCCAAAGCATACTTAAGTGAACTTGCACCCAGACTAATGAGTAGTATGTTCAAAGTTTGTTATTTTGAAACAACAAATTTTGTCCTAAGTGTATTAGGTTGACTGCGCACCAGTGCACAAAGCAAGGTCTATACAGACATGGATTTGAGTGAGTTTGGTGTGGAAGAACTTGACTGGTCTGGACATCAACCCGATAGAACACCTTTGGGATGAATTAGAGCTGAGACTGCGAGCCAGGCCTTCTTGTCCAACATCAGCGCTTCTGGAAGAATGGTCAAAAATTCCAATAAACACAGTCCTAAACCTTGTGGAAAGCCTTCCCAGAAGAGTTGAAGCTGTTCCAGGTGCAAAGGCTGGGCCAACATCATATTAAACCCTATGGAGTACGAATTGGATGTAAGTTCATGTGCATGTGAAGGCAGGCGAGCGAATACTTTTGGCAATTTAGTGTATTTGTAACACGCTAAAGTGTGGGTAGGTTTTCTACACTAACTGTCATTCTGCAATGAAAGTGAGTCATTACGGTCCGCCATTTAGACTCGTGTTCAAAACCAGTCATGGATGCACTTTTAGCAAGAAAACACATCTGATAACATTGTCAGTTTGTGAAACAAACTTTGTCTACGTAATAGTTGTTTCCAACTTGCCTCAGTGTTGTTTTATTGACGCCTAAGGCGAGTTACAAAGCTAACGAACTTCCCAGACTAGGCTGAATCCCAAATTTTTCTGTACCCCTTGATCAAGGGCACTACTTTATTGGTTTATTGGTTTGTACACCCTAGCTTTCCATTTAATGCTGTTTGGAACTTAACCCCAGAACCTGGAATTTAGCTGATATTATAAAGTGGAATAACTGGAAATATATTTAAAAAAAAACAAGATTTACAGGACCGTCTACCACCTGCATGGTGTATTCTCCACATGGAGGCATGGAGTACGTGCCTACGATGGCATCACAGCTGTGCTGATATCCAGCACAACAGCAACCCCTCTTCTGGGATGATGTTTAAGTAATAGTTAATTAAAGCTGACGCGTTGATTCTAGCCCTTTCACAGAGACTCTGAAAGCAGATCGAAAGCTATGTAGTGTACTAGAGGCATACTAGAAGTATATTAAGCTTGAGCACTAAAACCTTCGAGAACAATACATTCTTTGCTGTAAAGTATGTACTGAATTTTAAACTGTCCAACAAGCACTGTGACATTTACTGTAGTTGGCCTGACACAATATCAGTGATGAAGCTAAAGACCGAAATGTCCTGCAACAGACTTTTTACAGTCAAGTCAAGCAGCTTTGGAAGTACTTTCTTTTTTTTCAAGTCTTTTATTGGTATGGAAGATGTACAGTATATACTCTTACATGCAATGATGCATGCGAGGAAAGTAATACACTATTACTCACTCACCATCTATACCGCTTTATCCTGTATACAGAGCCGCGGGGGGCCTGGAGCCTATCCCAGGAGACTTTTGGCACAAGGCGGAGTACACCCTGACTGGGGTGCCAATTCATTGAAGGGAACACACATATACATGCTCATTCACACACTACAGGCAATTTGGGAACGCCTGTTAGCCTAATCTGCATGTCTTTGGACTGTGGGAGGAACCCGGAGCACCTGGAGGACACCCACCAAGCACAAGGAGAACATGCAAATTCCATGCACACAGACCCGAATCGAACCCATACCGTGGCGGTGCAAGCCGACAGTGCTATCCACTACGCCACCATGTGCTATTAAATATTTGCTTTATTGGACAGAAAATTGCCTCCTCTGCCTTCATGGTCACTTTGAGGTCTCTCGGTACCATGGCAACTGCTCATAAACAACAACAGCTTCGCAATGTTCCTGCTGAGGTTGCAAGAATTATGCAAATTATTTTGCATTTAAAGGAAGAGGATTCTGATTGTATCTTTAAAAAAAACAGACAGACAGACTAGACAGAGAGAGTACATCGACTTAATGTTTCTTTTACTTTCTGTTCTCGCAGTTCACTTTCATGGTGCTGTTTTTCCCATAACAGTTCCACTGCATCCTTCATCAGAGACAACGTTGATGCTCATGTTGATACAAGAGAGGGGTGAGGCCTGGTGTACATGTCTTTATCAGTGCATCCCTACTCAGTAGTATGGCTGATGTTTACATATTTTACTGATTAAAATGAAACTAATTATTATAATCGCTCCATGGCTTCATATGCAGTAATGCTAAATTATATTTTATTTATTAGTAATTTTTTCTGAAAGAGTGATTTTGTGTCCCTAAGCAGTCTGAGTAACCCACTCCACACCCAGCATGCATTAGCCATTAAAGGTTCAGTGATTGGAGAAGCAGTGTAGTTGCTAAGCAAATCTTCTTCTTCTGTGCTAAATAAGAACTCACTGTTTCCTGGCTGGTGGGTCAAGAGGAGCGATCTTTTTCCTTTTCCTGGCTGTCTATCACTCTCTCAGGGCGTTTTCACATTAGGTACCTGGAATGATTTCCGAGATGACCCCAACGTCTGGTTCATTTTAATCAGTGAGAACACAAGCGTTCCCGGCTCGGGGACTCCACTGGAAAAGGTGCTGTCGAGTCTAGTCCAGCATACCCGGGCACGGATCGACTCAGATATACCGTAGAAGCCGATCGTACCTGAACTCAGAACTGTTTAGAATGCGACCTCAGTAGAACTGTCTCTCTTCTGAAATCTCTGTATATGCATAACACTATATTATCCAGCTATATACATAGCTATAGCTGATGAAATAGGAAGGCACGTGAGAACATTGCTCTGGACGTTTCTTTTTTCGAAATATTAATAATATTAGGGATGGCGCAAGGATTGACTTCCTTGTTCTTGTCTTATCTTTGTGGTTAATGGTCCTTCGCAAAGCGACTAGGTGCATACTGCCTCCTGCTGTATCGGAAATGAAAATATGCAAGTTAACCAGAGTACGGAAAATAATAATAATAATAATAATAATGCTGGCCAGTGAGGAGGGTGGAGCAATCGTTCCTGAGCATGTTACAAATCGTTTATGCTTAATGATTATTAAGCGCCCTTGATTACTCTCATCAGCGCTCTCCCTTGTTCTCTCTCTCTCTCTCTCTTTTGTTTCTGCTCACTCAGAGAGAGGCACATTCACATATACTGTACCGTCTCAGCAATACAAACACTCTCAGACACCCACGACAGGGAATCTTCTGCTGAGGGGGAAAAAACGTCGTCAACCGAGCACCGCAAAAGAACAGCAGAAATGATATCAGAGTGAACGGATCCGCGGCTCCCGTTTATTTACACCAGAGAGATGAAAATGAAACGAGCGTTTCTTTATTTCCGCAATCTTTCCTGCACAACCACTTAGAGCATCTGCAGTTGAAAACTGATTTATGCCTCCAGACCTTAGACAGCTGGCAAGGCCTCCATTTTCCTCTCTATTTTTGATCACAACATGGTGTTTGGGAGCTCACTTAGCAAGATGGCTATCCAAGGAAACAGAGGCAACCTGCAGGAATGCATCTGCTCTGAGGTCATGTTAGATTCTCTACATTATGTCTTACTGAAAAGGGCTGTGATGTTAATGGTTGCTATAATTTCTCTCCTTTTTTTTTTTTTTAAAGGAAATTAGATGTAATACACTGATAATCAGTGTTGCTGTACGGACTTTATTGAATGAGGAGAAAGACGGAAAAGGTCAACGACTTTCTAATTTTTCTTCAAGTTAAGAGAATTATTTTTGCTATCGTCCTTCCTCATCTGTCTGCCTGAACCTCTCCCTTTCACCAACTTGTGCTGAAGCTCATGCACACACCTCGTGGGAGAAGCATTTTTTTAATATATGGGCTTAATGTTAATTGCAATGAAACAAAGAAACAAAGAAACAATGAAACTGCTACTTTTAAATACCAGCCATGTTTAATTGCCAATTGTTTGACCGTGATGAAATGCTCAGTGAGCCTTGGGTGGAGCATCTGAACCTAAAAATATCTTTGCTCAATCTCTAGCTTCATTTACATTAGATAGTGAGCGTGCTATGGGAAAAAAGGAGTCAGCAGCCCACACCCATGATCTGCCCCAAAGCAAGTTTCTTCAAGTTACCTCAACAGGAAGTTCTTTGCATAATTAAAATGGGAAATCACTGCAGAGGAAATGGTTTGTAGACATACTTATGCCAGTAATACTAAGTTCCTTTCCTTGTTTTGTCTTTATCCATCTAACGTGCGAGACCTAGCTAGGACTTTTTCCTCACTCGCTGGAATGTGACAGAAACAGAGTGGACCAATGAAAGTTCACAATTAAAAGGTACAATTATCATTAAATATCATTAAAATTTGGAAGCGGACCGAGACCCACCTGTTGAAGCGGTCTCGGTTCGCACCGAGGTTCGGATGGCAGCGTTCGGATTCGTCTAGTGAACCGAACTAACAGAGCTTGACGACTTGCCATACCAGACTTGGTTTTAATCAAACCAAACATGCAAAGTGTGAACACACCCTAAGAGTCCCTAAGGTCCTTTTATGTCTCTTTGCATAGAAGGAGGTAGATGTTGATGGGGACTGGTGAAAAGGTTTGTCTTGTTGTTGTACCTTACTATACAAACTCAGGAACACCCTGTTACTTCCCTCGACTGAGTATTCCCACATCTCAGTCATGTTGGGGATCGTGTCGGGAGTGGCATGCTTTTAAGCTTACAGTTAAAAACTTGGTAATCAAGTCCCCAACTTGGCCATCACTAGGGCTGGTCCGAATACCATTTTTTGAGCTTCGAGTATTCGGTAGTGATCAACATCGAATATTCGAAGCTT
>JAQMYJ010000016.1:13753210-13767504 GCA_030014305.1 Clarias laeviceps | reverse complement strand
TATAAATGTATGTGAAAAAAGTGAAGGAAGGGCCCCCACACCTGTTGAAATTTCAAGTCTGAATAACGGATTGAGTACTGAGGTCATTCTTCTATTGGCAAATGGACATACATCAGTAGATCTGCTAGGGACATGTGTGGTGCATTCCATGTCTTCAGCTGGGGCTCCGACTCTGAAAGCATTTAATAAATCCTAAAAATAAAACATTGATGTTTTTGAGAAAACAGTGTTGGTTTTAGTAGGGGTGTAACAGTATGTATATTTATATGTTCGCCCTTGTGATGATTGAATACAGTCTAGTTTTAACCACGAACATGATATGACTTCATTGTTTTTAATGCGCTGTTGATAAGTAAACCAATACGTCTACAGTTCTGTGTGTGGAACCAAAATTCAGAACCTGGTTTTCTCTCTATTTCCATAACAGGGTGATAACTTGAGGTAACATTACATAGCTGGGTGGAGTGCTGCTGCCATAATCGACCTTCCTTTTGTATACACTCACTATGTTCTGTGCCTAAGGCCCTGCAAAATAAACAATCCCTCTCCGACACACAAAGTGGGTCCAGGCAAGGTATTTTCCAAGCCCAGGATGCTGATGTCACTGAAAATGGAATAAGTTCAAGGCATAAGTTCATGAGATGCGTCTTTCTTCGGCGATGACATCATAGTTTTGTCGTCATTGTGGTGATGTCATAGTGCTTGGGCCCTAAATAATAATAGTAATACTCATTACTATTATTTTAAAATTAATTATTTAAATAATTATCCATAATTATTATCCAAACCTTAAGGGTGTGGTGGATTTATTTGATGGAGTAATATGTGAGCAGTATTGTAAAGGACAATCTTCTGAACTTCTTGTATCTCGATAACTTGGGATTTCATTGGTGTATTTTTTCCCATCTCTTTCTTGACCAGTCCGAGAGCACTTATTAAAACTGGTATTGTTGTGATCTTCATGCCTCACATGCTTTCAGTCTCTGTTTATAGACCTTTATATTTGGAGATATTTTCTGTATTTTCAAGGACATGTTTTTTTTTTTTTCCCCCCAGATTTTTTTATGTTAATCAATTTAGTCGTGTCCAATTCCTCCCAGTCACTAGGGGGCTCCCACATTAAGCTTCTACTACCACTCAGTCGGGAGGGCCACAGACTATCTCGTGTTTCCTCCGACCCACGTGATGTCACCGACCGCATCTTTTCAAACTGCTTGCTCACACACCGTTGGGAGCGCGGTAACACACTCGGAGGACAGCGCTATCCGCTCCTTCCGCTTGCGTAATTGGATGTAGAGCTGTCGTTAATGTGGGAGCCCGAAATACCTCTCATCCCTCCCCAGTGAGAGAGCTCGGCCAATCAGCTCTCTCTAGGTCTCCGGCTGCGAGAGGTTACAGCATCAACCGGGGATCGAACTCGCGATCCCCGGATGATAGGGCGAGCACTTTTCTACTGCGCCACTTGGAGGCCCGGCATGTCTTTTTTTTATTGTAAGTGTGAGCAGACAAGCAGAGCTTTCTTTATTTTTGTTTGAATTTGCATGTCCCAGAGTATAATAACTTTATTGTTTTCTTTTACAGTTGATGTATCCTGTTCATAATATTTATGTGCGACTTTGAAGTTATAGTGCTTACATATTGCCCAACAGAGGAATGCTGCTGTTGTGTTGTGCCATTTGTATGTATTGTGTTTTGGCCAGTTGTGAGCAGCCAGAGGTTAGATTATCTATTGTCTCTTGTTCTTTGTCGCATATCTTACACGTTGGGCTGGTGTCATCTTTTAACACCTTGTTCTGATTATAGTTGGTCTTAATATACAGATCTTGAGCAGTGATGATGAGTTTTTAGGCCAGCTGTTCTTGGCCCTTCAGTCTGTTTGGGCTTGATCCACATCTCTACAAAACGTACTCAACTAAACAATACAAACTGACCATTCTCCTTCAGGATTTTCTGGTAGAGCGTTCCATCAATTACGGCAAGCCATCCAGGTCCTTAAGCTGCAAAGCAGCCCCAGTCCATCATACTACCACCACCATGTTTGACTGTCCATCATACTACCACCACCATGTTTGACTGTTGGTTTGATGTTCTTTTTATGTGAAGTTGTGTAAGTTTTCACCAGATGGCGAAACAGCTGAGACTGACCAACAAACCCAAGTTCTTTTTATTTATTTTATTGAGTTACAGCATGTAACACTAAATCAAGCATTTCAGCTGACTTTAGATCCTTACTCCACCTCTTTAATTCTAACAGGTCACAAGCAGTGATAGATTGTAACTGTTCACATTATAATTTATAATTGGTATTTCCAATGTCTTAAAGTGTGAATAATAGCAGAAAAACAAAAACCCATAGGAATAACAAGAATAATACGTAACTCTGATAATAACAAGTGTATTATCTGCCTTAAACTAAAAGATATTTATTACCTTAGACTTCTTGGCCAAATTTTAATATATTTTATTCATGTTAATTTTGAATCAAAAAGTACTCAAAAAAGTCCAGATTGCAAAACCTCTTTACCTTCTCTTCTTTTTCTCATAATGTCTAGTTTTCATTCTTATAAATGAAAAAACCTTAATCCCCAGCTTGCACGCCATTCCTCCACCTGTTTAATTGCTTCTTGCAATTTCTGGGTAATGTGTTTTGCATTTCTTCATCTTTTCCTCAGTGCGCTGTTATATGCAAACAGGGATTTCTCTATACTATTTGGAAGATTCTCAAAAATATCATCCATCAATTTTGTAAAAAAAACAAACAAATATTGGGCTTAACACTCCCCCGCGGAGTCCCATTTTATACTTTATATTGTTTAGAGACCTCCGATCCTATTTTCACCTGGATTGTTCTATCCTTCCAAAAAGTCCATAATCCAATTAAGCACGTTCCCTCCAATTCCCACTGCATAAAGTTTGATTAACAATCCCTTTTTCCATTACAAATCATTTGCCTTCTCCACATGAACAAATACTACAATCACTGCCTTTTTGTTTACTTGGGCCCTCCTTATCTCGTTTAATAAACACAGCACTGGATCCATGGTGTTTCTTCCTCTCATAAAGCCACTTTGGTAGGGTGCCAGCTTACCTCTTTGTTCCTTTCCTAGCAGGTATATTAATCTGTCATTAACCATACATTCCATTATTTTGTATATACGAGATGTTTGCTGGCACCTTTCCTGGTTTTCTTACTGGTAATATTACTGCCTATTTCCAGGATTATGGTGGTGGTCCCTCTTTCCACACTTGCTATCTTCGCTTAAGTTTTTGAACACACTATGGCATATGTCATCTGTCCCGGGTGATATGTCATCTGTCCCTCGTTATATCCGGTGCTCTTTAACTCTCTCATGCTAAATGGGGCATCTTGCACAATACATTTTTCTTTTCTGCTTAGCAAACAGTGTTTTGCCTCTTTTCTCTTCCGCAGAGAAGTTATTGGAGCAACTCACCTTTGCAAATGTGCTTGCCAGCATCTCTTTTCTTAGCATTTTCACATCCGTTGTTCAGTACTGGATAAACCCACTCACTTACAGTATATCTATTCCCCTATCTGAGTTTTCGTTTTCTTTCTATTGTGTCACAATTTTCTCTCCAGTATGCCCTTTTTGCCGCTCTTATTGTTCTCCTTACTATCCACGGGTTCATTTGTTGTTTGCATTGAAATATGCTTTGATCTAAATGCTTTTAATCCTGTTTCTTACTTCTTCTTTGCACTGTTCATTCCATTCCATGGGACTTTTTTCCTTCCCTTCATGCCTTTACGTTTTTGATATGCTCTCCATCATGCCTTGCTTTATTTTATCCATCCTTGATATGCTAAATTACATTTTATCTGAATGAGATTTCTATCACCATTATACTGAAATTTTTCCCAGTTAGCGTTTGCCTCCACTCTACAGGACATCCAATCACATTCTGGGGCAATGTTACTGTTTACAAGTGTCGTATCTAAATCTAAAGCCCAAAATGCTCTGGGTTTTAAGGGATACGTGTACACCAAAGAGTGTTTAGTTCTTAATATTTTTTACTTTTGATGGGAAACTAATAAAATATTAATCAAAATATTGTGTTAGGTAATTTGTAGTTTGTTGGCTGTTGTAGAATAAAATACAAAGCAATAACGATGGAGACAAAAGTGGATATAATTGAGAGAATCAAGTGAGGTGAGAAGATTGACTTGTTGCTCGTTCTTTTAACATGAATCGTTCAACCATCAGCACGATTCTAAAGAATAAGATCATGGAACTCGTTAGTTTTATACTGTGCATAGCCAATTGTTATTATCCTAGTACCTAGACAATGTTTGTTGGACTTAGGAACAAATTTGACTTACGAACAAGCGCTCGGAACGGAACTCGTTCATATTTACGGGGGACTTACTGTATCGCATTTTTTACTATGCAGATCATCAAGTGTTTAACTGATCTCCAATTATGGTTATTCAGGTTTTTTTTCTAATTACGTTTGCTCATAGTTTTTAATAATACCGTAAACAGTTGTTAACCCAATTACAGTAATTTGAGCAACCTCCTTAGTTATTTAATTTGCTTTTCCACATGCAAATTAAACCACTAATACAGTATGTGTTCCAACATGGTTGTTTAATCTACTCGCTGCATCCGTAAGAGCTAAAAGATTTGTTTCCAATTGAAGCGAATTCATTACTTATTATTACATACAAACCAAGACTTTTTCCGTCAAAGTATTTTGTGCACTTTAGTATTCCACCCCAAAAAATGTGCTAATAAATTAGTACAATAATATATTTTTACATGTACATATTCTTCTGTTGATGTCTGACAGTAGGTCATGTATTAACTATAATGTGATGTGTTTTATTTATTCCCTTTTCTGTCAAATCTACATATGAGAGAAATTGCAGTATATCCACAGTATAACCATATTTGCCATAGAATCTCAGACCTATATATCACACCTATAAAGTCACACCTATATGAGATAAATATTACACCTACTGTATATGAGAGATACGTTTCTTGTGGTTTTTAAATAAAGATTAATACAACATGGTGTATATGTAAGGAAAAAAAAGTTATTTCACTTAAGCCCCCAACCCTCCCATCACTGTCTGTATAGAGATCTTGCATGTGCTGTTAAAATGTAAAACCGAACCAGCTGCCATTTTGTCTGCTAATCTTTCTCTGGGAATGCCACAACATGCTTTCCATTTTTTGGTTCCTCAAGTCTGGAATTAGGTCCATTTATTTTTATTTTCTTCATATTTTATTGTGGCAGCAGGTGCATGGTCAGACGTCACCTGCAGGTAATGCTTTTCACCTGTGGATTTTAATCAAGGTTAATGTGTTGGTGTTTTTGTTGGGCAAAGAGAAGCCCAGAGAGAACCAGGGGGTCAGGGGTGGCTCATTGGCTAAGGCATTGGGCTACAGCTTAGAAGGTCGCAGGTTCAAACGCAGCACCCACAAAGTTACCACTGTTGGGCCCTTGAGCAAGGCCTTTAACCCTCAGCTGATGTATAATGAGATAATGTAAGATGCTCTTGATAAGGGCGTCTGCTGAACGCCGTAAATGTAACCAGAAAAAGACATTCACTCACAGCGCCCTGAGTGTGTGGCAGCATGATTGTCAAACCAAATTGAATGTTTTGATTTTGAATGATGTGATTACAAGGGCTCTGTAAAATCAGGTATTCCCCTAATATGATCCCATAATAAAGCAGAAAACACCAAAAAGGTCTATGGAAGTTTCTCAAATTTTACAGTCTGTGTATATTTTTTTCCTCATTGCATTATTGCAAACAATTCAGTTTCTTGCACAACAAGAACGTCTTACCATAATGGCTCACTCAGTTTATATAAAAACATGAGTACAACCAATGCCGACAAGATGACTAACCTTGTAAAAAAAAATTTTTTTCATAAGACATGCCTGATAGCATTCCCAGGGCCAATAGAATCTTGAATCTTGACCCTGCACCAACACTTTTCATTGTGGGCCATGATCAATAACGCAAATCCCTATAATAAGCATTATATTATAAACATCATAATAAATGTATACACATTACAGGAGGAGAGATCCGTAGTTGATATGCCAGAAAATCTGTCTAGACTTGGTATTCTGTAAAGTGATTACATTATGATATTTTTGATGACTTAAGTTATGAGGCAAGAGAATTTTGTCCAAGTACCTTCAAGTAATATGCAAAGTCTAGTAAGTAGAATTTTAAAAATCAGAAAGCTTTTGTCTGTTTAAGCTGGAACAACATTTTTATTTTGTGTATGATCGGTCAGTAATCAGTAAATATAATAAATATGTAAAAGCAGCATCTTGTAAGTCCTGTAGATATTATTCATGAATTTGCTTGTAACAAAGATTGTAATTTGTTTTACTGTATTCATGTGTGCTTGACCTTTATGTGGACATCACTTCCTGTTCCATCACAGTTCCATCGCTACCATCTTTTGATTATGCTATTGTTGATTTTTTTTCCCTGATACTTAGTTGTTTGTTTGATCACATTTATGTGTGTGTACAGTATGTGTGTGTACACTGTGTATATGTATGATATAGGTGTTGTCAATCGATTAAAATTTTTAATCTAGTTAATCATAGTCAGTCTGCAACTAATCACGATTAATCACAATTTCTGATTTATTTGTATTATAAATGTGTTGGAATTTAAAAAATGCATAATAAACATCAGAATATCACATACAGCCATGTAACCGCGCTGCGATTTTGGGAAGCCATTAGGGTTTGGCAAATTTGGTCATATGATTAGGAAGGAGTTAAAATTTCTAGATTAATCAAATGCGTTAACACGTTAATATTGACATCCTTATATTTAGTCAACTGATTTATTATTTAATTAGCTATTATATTGTAACATTAGCCACTGCAATAAGTATCTTTCAGATTGAGTGCCTTGTTCAGCTGTGCTACATTTTCAGCCTTGCTGACACTTTGTTTTCTGCACCAGGTTGTTTTTGTGTTTTGCTTGTCAAACCGTCTTTGTGTCAGTTTATACTGCCAAGGTCAGCTAGTTCCACAAAAGTTGCAGACAAATCCATAGGCAAAAGAGTGCAGTAGAGTCCATTTCGTCCACCATCTGGCCGCCGTGAATGGTCTGAATGTGCTGAATTTTAATGCCTTGGTTGATGCACAGGGAACACTGAGATACGGTTTAGATGCTTCCAAGCTGCTGATAGTTCTTTATTGCAGGTCAGAAGTTCATGGCCTTTCTGACACTCAGCCCCCAAGCAGCAGTTGGTTAGCAGTGATTAGACTTTGCAGGCTTCTTTTGCAGAATACGACTATGAAGGGGATTTAAAGGGCACAGATATAATAACCTGCACATTAGAATCATGTCTGTTGTGTGCTTAGATTTATTGATTTGTATTTTTAAAAAAATTTTTTAGAGAGTAAAATCTATCTTTTGGAAAGATATTCTAAAAATACATGTATTTCAGTGGAGTGGGTCAGATTATATAACTATATACAGTATAATGCCTCGTTAAAGGTTCCTTGTTGACAAGCAGTCAGTTTTGTTCTTCGCCTAGTCTTTTTCTTGGCTCTGTTTGTTTCTGCCTTGATTTCACTCGAAATGTGGGCTTGTCTCCAGCCTCTTTGCCACACTGCACTGTACACGGAGAAGGAAAAAATGCTGACACAGGAGAATAAAATAAACATGTTTGGCAGGCACACCCTTGAAGGGTTCTCTGTTGGTCAAGCCTATTAAATCTTTTATTATTTCCTCTGTGCAGTATACTGTCTTGCTTAACTGAAACAGCTGGCTCCGTGCTGTCTGATTAAATCCACTGCTAGAAACTGCGCTAGACATCCGCGGTTATAGTTCTGCCCGAACACCTACTGCAAACAGGTTCTTCTTTTCAGCGCTAACCGTACAGGCAAATTGCAATGACGTGCGAGTAAGATTTCCTAAAAGTTTCCAGAAGCAAGGGAGAGCATGGCCGTCTTAGCTGCTAAGAAAGCATTACGCACGACTACATTGGCCGCGTTTCCCAAACGGGCTGCACGACACATACAGCACTTATGAACTCATTTCCGTTTCTAAGTGCAACTTTGTCTTTCAGCCTGATGCACTTAGCATCCAGATCCATTATTATTTTCAGGCCATGCCGACATCCATAATACCATCCTTGTTGATTCATAGTCCACATCCCAGCTTGCTGCCAAAAGCTGCATTCCTTTAACTCGAATTGGATTTTCCTCCAATAGTTACCATAATAATGACTTCAAATTAGGGCCGGGCAATGAATCGAAAAATTCATCAAAACCGACATGAAATCTTTTCTATGTCCATTATTTTTATTTGTTTAGTTACTTATTTTTTTTATGTTAGAACATCAATAAAAGCCTGTTAATACTTTCCTCACCGTGTGCTCATGTAGAACACTATCGTATGTGAAGTCACATGTCTCGTCCAGTCACATGGAAGCAACACGGAGAAGAACTCTTTCGTTAGGGAAAAATACCCCACCTTTTAATTGTTGAAAACAAAAACAAAAAAAAAATAATAATAATTAATCATTCAATAAAGTGTGATATTAAGTTTCAGGTTATCACTCAACACGACTTCACATACATTTCCTTGGCCAATACCTCTTGACCAGATGGGAAACATTCTCGACTTATTTTCTCCTTTTTTTTTTTTTTTTCCAACAATGTTAGAAAAAAACAGATAAAAGCCCGAATGAAACAAGAGGAAAGACAGAAAGGGAAAAAGCAGGCGAGAGATCTAAATGAAATGCTGTAAGGACTGAGCAGTGCTCTGAGGTTGTTGCATCAATGGGAATGATTCATGAGAGAAAAATGTAGCTTGTGTTTCTTTAAGAGCACTGGGCTGTCTGCAGAATGCATTAGTCCGACAGAGCAGACACAGACTGGCGTGGAGGGAGGTGCCTGACCCAGTTGGTGGTGTGAGGGTGGGGGGTGTTAGGAAGGAGGCTGGAACAGCCAAGTCTCGCCTCCTGGCTAGACTGCTGAAAGTTATTATTGAGTTCCTGTGCAGAGGGTCCCCTCCCTTTGATACTAGTGTCTCTTTAGCCTGTGCTTCCTTGCTCTGTGTAAGTGTGTGTGTTGGACTAGCACTGGACTTCTACAGTTAATACTACATTACTTCTGACCCATAAAGAATACTTAGCGTTTTGTAATTTGAATCTTAAAACTCTTCGTGAATTGAATCAGTCTAAAATGATCCGTGCTCCGGTAGTAGAATGCATTTTAATGACATTTTAGAAAAGACAAATACGTAATTTTTCCACATAGCCTGTCAACAAGCTTATGTATGCCTCCGTTAAAAAAACTTAAAACATATATATGCGAGCCACGAATGCACCGCTGTCTTCACTTCTTCATCTGAAGTGAATCTTTCTCCTCGTAGGGCTGCTTCCAGGGGACCAAACAGGTCAAAGTCTAATGGAGCGAGATCAGGACTTTAGGGGGGAAGCTTTAGAACCTGTGTCGACAGTGTGAGCAGGAGTGTGTGTTTAATCCGAGGTTTAGGTTCTTCAGTAAGCATCTCACTGTAACGAGCACTGTTGATTGGTGAACCTTTTTCCTGATAATGTTCCAATACTGGCCCTCAGGAATCCCAGAAAACAGTGAACATCAATTGTCCATCAATTGATGGTTGAATTTAGAACTTTTGATGAATCCATGTCTCATCACCAGTAACGATTCTCTATAAGAGACTTTCACCTTCCTTAGAGTATCAGTCCACATTCGGTTTGCAGATATTCAAACGATCTCGTTTATGCTCTTCTGCAAGTTGTTTCTGCACCATCAGACCACAAAAAAACAAATCAATGCACGCTGCTCGGCTTTCGTGCAAATCACAAATGGGGCATCCATTTTTGCTCGAAATGAACTGATATAACCTGTTCACACCTGCACAGCGGTGTCTGGGGAGACAGTAGCCTTGAACGGAAAGTGCTGATAAGACAGCAGTTTTAATATAGTGTAGAGTGCAGATGATTTCTGACTTTTTGACTCCTCCTCGTGCGTGTGTGTGTATATTATAATGATGAATTACGGACAGTGCAAAAATGCACAGTAGATAAAGCAGATTGTATATTACAGTATGTACAGAATAAATATGGGAGGAATATACTGTACAGTAGTGCCCAATTTGTAGTTGCTTTATGTCTCTATCTGATTTGCAGTGAAATGCAAGTATGAAAGGCCAATTCTTTTGAAGTTCAAACATGAGTGCACGTGATTTCAAGTTTCTTTTCCGTAGCAGATCTTTTCTTTCTCCACACTTTGGGTTGGTAGGGGTTTGTTTGTTGGTAGGACTTTCGTGGCTCCTCTCTATTTCTTTGCAAATTCCAGTCTACCATCTTGTAGTGTGACCTCTACGGCTTGCGTTCATCTCCTCTCAAAAACTCCTATGAGTGATTCTGATACCTTCATTCAAGCCCTGTAGAGTCTTATGATGTCATATTTTGTTTCTGAGGTGTTCTTTACAGATTTCACATCTGTATCACATATCAGATACCATTCTTTACAGATGTGCAACAATTGCTTTTGTTTTTCTTGGCTGACCTGTTTTCTTTTTTTAGACCATTCCAGATTGTTGTATTGGTTGTGCCCAGAGTTTGTGGAATGGTCTCTGGTCAATGTCCCTTCTTTTCTCAGGTTCAAAATGGTTTTCTGTTCTCCAAAAGACAGCTTTCTGTTCTTTATGCTGGTTTATCAACTTTACCGCAGGGTATACCAGGGCAACAAGAAACCATTGTCAGTCACGTGTTCCAATGTGTTTGATTACTTGAAAAATTTGTTGGTTCAAACACTTGCGGAAGAATACTTCACACATACACCTTTGTGATTTCCCTATGACCCCCAAGGCATCTCCGCGATTAATATAGCTATTTTTCAAAGCGCAATAGCTTCGGCAATTAATGCTGATTGCACCCCTACTTCACTCCATATTGTTCACCTAACAGCATCAGTTTTACTTGACTGGATTATGAAAATACCACACATTAAACAGAACATACAGTATGTTTGGTTCATAATGTTTAAAGAATGTCGATCGTGATTGTATTTGGGTTGCCTGCCATGTATGCCCATTTGTAAACTTATTGCCAGTGCCTCGGCCTTGCATTGCATATGTGGTTTTGCCCAGCTGCTTGTTACCACCTCAAGCTGTGCAGCTGTGGGTGTGTCATGCACTGGTTCTTTTGATGTGGTCATGAATGAGAGCCACATCATGGCTGCTTTGCTCACAGATCTCCCAGCAGCTGCAGCTCATGTATGAAAAGGGCGTGGAGGTGCAGACTGTTATGACTGGGGCACTTACTGTACTTCAAGCCTCAGTGAAGGAATATGAACAGACAGAATGCCTTTGTTCGGGAAGGCAGCAGCAGTGTCAGGTTTTGCGAAGAGGCAGTCTGTCTATTTTTATGTGGAGGCAGCAGAATGTTTGGGACAGAGTGTGATGTTATCAGGAGTCACAATTTCGCACAATTTCAAAATAGTTGTGAACGCCAAGGGTATCTAGCTAAACTCTTTTTCTTTTAACCAATTCTGCATCAAAGGAATTTGCTCCGGAGGATTAGAATAATGCCATAGTAACCCACACCTCTTGACAACGTAACTAAGCATATTTGTTAAAAGGGAGGTGGTTAATAATGGTGGTTATGTGTCGTGCTGAGCCGTCTGCAACCTGGGCAATATCTCCCCCTTGTGTCTGAACATTTACAAAGCCGTCCATCATAATGATTTTATTCTAGCTGAGGTAACCATGGATCTAATAAGCACTGGGCACGAGGCAGGAATAACTCGATGCGGACGCCAGACCACTGTAACCCCTTTGTACTAATAATAATCGCAGCTCATCAGCTGAATCTTACTCTCAGTAAAACTGAACCGCAGTTAAACCCAGGTAATTTGTCCCCCCTGTCAAGATCTCGTGATTTCCCCGGGCAAGTCTTCACAAGATCACATGTGACCTCAGGGTAAACATGGACAATTAACAGTCCTCCGATTATCTCACCCACTCATCTCGATTTTTCATCAGAATGATTCAGTGATTCACACCAGACTCTCAGGTACTTATTCAGTCCCCTGTCTGATTTCAAGCCTGAACTCCTGGTAGGTCTGCCTCTGTGTGTGATTCAACCTCTGATACTGATTCAGAAAGCATCATGAGTTCATTTCAACCTTTTGATTGACTAAATTCCCCCACACTAACCTACTGCTATGCTTCCTGTAGTCTGATTTCTGTCTCCAAGGCCGAAAGCAAGCCAGCACCCACTTTTACCTCAAAGCACCTATCATACCACACTGTGTACCAAGCTTCCTCTGATCCTCAAGTACTGTTTGACTGAGCTCACCATCTCTCAGTGTCCAAGGAAGTGGAGCCATCTCTCTCAGACTCGTCTCTGTTCAGGCACCTACTGTACGTGAAGGAATGAACTTCCTCAGAGCAGATGCACTAATACTACTAAAACTAATAATAGTAGTAGTAAAAGTGGCAGCACGGTGGCTTAGTGGTTTCGCTGTCGCCTTGCACCTCCATGGTCGGGGTTCGATTCCAACCGTGGGGTCTGTTTGCATGTTCTCCCTGTGCTTGGTGGGTTTCCTCAGAGTACTCCGGTTTTCTCCCACAGTCCAAAGACATGCATGTTAGACTAATTGGCGTTATTGCCTGATTTAAGTGTGAGTGTAAATGTTGATCGGAGGTCCTACTATGGTTGTAAAAATAGGAATAAACGCAATGGTCATCATTGGCCTCCACGATCAATAGTTGGACTACAGAGGCTCCTAGATGGATGGATGGAGTAGTTGTTATTGTGCCGTTCAGTGCACTTTCGGTTACCTTGCAATACCTTTTAATAATAAAATTAACAAGTATACACACACAAACAGTATTTTATTATATATTATTGTATAAGTTTAAGGTTCTAGTTTAATTGTATACCTCAGGTTACTGTGACTCAAGTTTTGAACGCCTCTTGTTCGGTACAGTTTGGTTCGTTCGCTTGTATGCCCGGAAATGCTTCATATGCCGAGGCTAATTTCTCAAAATATTTCAGTTCTTAAGGAGAAAAGTGTTAAGGCAGTTCATTCTATGCCGAGGTACCACTCACTGTACCTGCAATTCACTTTACCTTAAACCGTATTAACAAGGTTTCTGTTGATGGCATCCTTCCATTGGCTTCCTGTCCACCACAGGATCTTATTGGTTTAGCCCTCACCTCCATTAGTGATCTGATGTGCCTATACTCCAGGTCTCTAAAGTTGGTGGTCCCAAAATATCAGCTGGAAAGGTGACTGTGCCTTTGCAGTAGCTGCACCAAAACTGTAGTGTCCATTTGTTACAGTTTTTAAATCAAGACTAAAAGCATTTTCGAATATATAAATTAACATATTAATGGTTTTATTTGAGACAAATAGGTCTTTGTATTGCACAAAGACCGTACACTGCCTGACCACCAAAACAAAATGTTGTACACTCTAATATTCCATTGGACTGCCTTTTGTTTGATTACAGCCATGGCACCATTTTAAAAATCTTATCCAATTTCACAACATCTATTTCAGTCCAGAGTTGCATTAATTTCTCTGTAAGATCTTATATTGATGATGGGAGAGTCAGACTGCTGAAGATAGTCTTCTCCAGCACACTCCAAAGATTTTCAAAGGGGTTAAGGTCTGGACTTTGTGGTGGCCAATCCATGTGGAAAAATTATGTCTCATGCTCCCTGAATCACTCTTTCACAATTTGAACCCGATGAATCTTGGTACTGTCATCCTGGAATATGCAATTGCCCATCAAGGAAGAAAGAAAAAACATTGGTAGTAAAACCCAGATCGTGCAGTATATTCAGGTAGTGAGTGGACCTCATTTTTTGAGTTTATAGACCTGACCAACAGAAGCAACCCCAGATTATAACACTGCCCCAGTTGGCTTGTACAGTAGGCACTGTGCATGATGGATGCGTCACTTCATTCCCCTCCCTTCTCACCTTGATGCACACATCACTCAAACTAGTTATCTTAAGGCTACACAGCTGTTTAGTCCCAATCCCTTGAGTTCTATTCACACTGTACTTGTAGAAATTGCCAAAGCATGGCACTTCCCTGAGCTTCTTTAAATTTCCTGCTGGATATATATTTGTGTAATAATGAGAATTAGTATCATTTGATCAAGATAGTGCATGTAGGGCCTCTTGTAGTGTTCGCCCTATCATCCGGGGATCGCTTGTTCGATCCCCGGGTGATGCTGTAACCTCTCACAGCCGGAGGCCTAGAGAGAGCTGATTGGCCGAGCTCTCTCAGAG
>JAQMYJ010000016.1:13689771-13746936 GCA_030014305.1 Clarias laeviceps | reverse complement strand
GAGATGGCAGTAGGAAGAAACCTTGAGAGGAACCAGACTCAACAAGGAACCCATCCTCATTTGGGTGATAACAGATAGCAGGGATTGATAGCCACAAACATTAATTAGAAGACTATTCCATAACTGGAACGAACTGAAGTTCAACAATGTGGTACCTTCTAAAAAAGGAACACTCCTCCAATGCTTT
Source organism: Clarias laeviceps (assembly GCA_030014305.1). NCBI lineage: Eukaryota > Metazoa > Chordata > Actinopteri > Siluriformes > Clariidae > Clarias > Clarias laeviceps. The sequence continues at coordinate 13,746,749 of JAQMYJ010000016.1, read as the reverse complement.
CTAATGGTGCATGAGTGGCAGTTTGAAAAGATATGAGTGGCAGACAAAGCACAAGTCAGTCTGTGCCCTCCTGGTTGGTGATTGCTGCTGCAATCATGCCTTAGCACGATGGGTGGGAATTAGACGTGATATAATTAGGAAGAAAGTTCATTTTCATTTTATCTTGCTTTTTTTTATCCATTCTGGTGCTGTACAGATGCAAAAATATGATTATTGCTAAATATTGTCCAAATATGCATGGACCTGACTTGACTGCCCAATTATGTTCTCAACTTACTGTATCATTGCAAAATAAAACCGTAATTTAATATTTACGTATGTTAAAAACATATTTTTCTTTTACTCATTTGTTTAATAAATTTCATGTGTTTGTGTCTATTTGTTCTAGTGCCTTGTTCGCACTCTTTCACTAATGAAGGGGCTGTGAAGCAGTATGAGAGCATCCACAGACCTACAGCCACCCCTGGCTCAGAACTGGAGGCGCTTCAACAGATGTTGTACAGCAACCTGAGCTCCAAAGAGGCCAGAGAGAGGTTCCTGCAGGAGATTATGCATATGCAAGTTGAACAGGATATAAAGCTTAAAGAGGCTTTGCAGGCCAAGCGTAGCCTTCAGCAGGTACACCTTTATTTTGATGAGTTTTGGATAAATATCTCACTCTTATGTAGATAAACCTGTGTCTGACTTAATAATAATAATAATAATAATAATAATAATAACTATTAATATAGTGCAAAGCAACAATGATTAACCCAAGCACCTGCTCCGTTGCCACCCGGCCACACCAGAAAGACAGTGGGCACAGTGGGCACATGCATTGTGAGCGTGGCGCATCAACTCTTATAGTAGGCAGCGTCGTCACCGCTAAGAAAGCTATTTGCCACTTTTAGCCATAAGTTTAAGGCACCGCCTGACTGAACCATTTGAGATATCAAAAATCCCTTTGCAATTTTGCATCCTCCTTATCTTGTGATTATACTGGCCCGGTTTGGTGGTGATCATATAAATCCCCTAGGAGGAGTATATCAAATCCCATTGGGTGCATTTTGCAAACAAATCAAAATAACTGACTTCCTGTTGAATAGAGGCAAAAGTTGTTCAGCTCAATGAGATCTGAATTCTCATTGAACTGAATTTTACATGTATACATGCAAGTATGTATGAGCTATGTAGCAAAATCCGATGTGAGGGCTCAGTGCCCAGCTGCTCAGAATATGAATACCATCCAAATGGTAGCAGATTCCAAACTTAGTGCTGATTATGAGATTTTGAGCATGTTAAGACCCATTTAAAATTTAGGAAAAAATCCTTAGAAGAACAAGGAGGCCCTTCACATGACATCATAGTGCTTGGGCCCTAATTAGTCACATGCACATTTCAGCACAGGTCAATGCACAGGGTCCAAATAGGGTTAAGGAAAGCTTTAATCAACACCTCCACCAATGGCATTAAAACAAGCTGTGATTTGAATGCAAATGGATGAAGCCAAATGAATCTTCAACTATGTTTAAATGAACCCCCACCCCAGTTAATCCAGGCATTGTGATGATAAAGTCTATAGCAGGGTAGTTTTTCAAGATCTGATAAAGGAAGCAAATAATCGAAGGAAAATAATCGGAGGAAGCTGAATTGGGGTCCTTCGTCCTTCCACTGTCTTCCCTTCTTCATCAGAAGTGAATATTCTTTCCCATAGTGGTGCTTTCAGGGGGCCAAATGGGTTAAAGTCCGTTGAAGCGAGATCTGAACTATAGGGAGGATGCATTTTACCATCAGCCGTGGATGCAGACGGGCATCCAGTTTCTTCTTGATTTCTAACACTTCTCTATCCGGTCATACAAAGTTCTTCTCAATCCTCAATACTGCACACAGTCGTCACTAAGTACCTGCACCGGGTACACCCTCAGACCTCAAAAACACGAATCACTGCATGCTGCTCTTCTTTCATGCAAATCACAACTAGGGCAGCTATTTTTGTTCACACCGCAGTTAGAAATGAACTGATGGAACACATTCACACCTGCACAGCAGTGACTGGGGAGACTGTAGGCTTGAAGAGAAAATGCTGATAAGACAGTACAGCTAGCTGGGGGTCTAGAGAGAGCTGATTGGCCGAGCTCTCTGAGAGGGGAGGGATTAGAGGTACTTAGTGCTCCCACATTAATCACAGCTCTACAGCCAATCAGGGGCCTCTGTGAGCTCACTCAAGCGGAAGGAGCGGATAGCGCTGTCCTCCGAGTGTGTTACGCCGCTCTCAACGGTGCGCGAACGAGCAGTTCGAAAAGATGCGGTTGGCTGGCGTCATGTGATTCGGAGGAAACACGTGAGAGTCTTCAGTCCTCCCAACTGGTAGTAGTAGCCTTGATGTGGGAGCCCCCTAGTGACGCGGAGGAACTTTGGGCAATTGAACTTTTTATTTTTTGTGCCTTACTTATTCAAATGCACTGTCGGAAGTGATCATATGCACATAAATATAATGAAAATTCTTTCCCAAACACTTGTTTTTGGTTTGCTTTTGCATCAAACAGTTACACACAACTTAATAATAAAATATTGATAAATTTTGATATTGTGTGTAAATTTAATGTGGGTATATGCACTTAATTTTTTTTTTTACTTATTTTTAGAAAAATGACTTCTACTATCTACTTATCTTACATTTCTTATAAACATACATATGACCATACTGTACATTTGACAATATTTAACTTTGGTGTGTACAGCTATTGTGTAGAGTAAATGCTGTGCGAAATTTCTGAGGCTTTTAATTTTTGTTTCGTTCCGATCTAGGAGCTGGAGTTTTTACGAGTGAGTAAGAAGGGCCGGCTGTGGGAGGCTGTCGAGGCCAAGCATAACCTGCGAAAGAAGCTCGATCGTTTGCGCACCGAATGTGATAGAAGGGTACATGATGCCAGTGAGTCGTGTGAAAGACTGAAAAGGGAGCTGGAGCATGAGCGGCAGAGGCACATGTGCGACAAAGGGTGTGAACCAAGCCAGCTGAGAGCCAAGTACCGTAACCAGGTAAGACTGTGAACCTGATTGTTTGAAACTGTTAGTAAAAACAGTTCTAATTGAGCTCCATCTTGTTATCCGTTCCAGATCGAGGAGCTCCAGGTAAAACTGCAGCAAGCCGAGGCAGATCGCGAGCAGCTACGAGAGGAACTGCTACGAGAACATGAAGCTCGGCAGAATCTGGAGCAAGTGGTGCGTCAACTCCAGGAGCAGCTCGGCCAAGGCGACCGGAAACAAGGCCACCCCAACCCACAGCAGTTGTAGCAGGATATCTGGAAGAACATCGAGGATGCTATGTAATTAAAGGACTCCATAAACGTTCAAAAGCCTCAATTCATGGACATAATCAGCTTGTAAAAAAAAAAAAGGTTTATGGGTGGAAAATATCTAAGTATAAATGTATATTAGCTATACATTTTTAGACTGTATGAGTGGTGTATCAACCTCCCACAGAGCCCTGATCTTAATTATGATACTGTAACGGTCCACTTGCTCTCAGATCAGCGAAGAGGACACTCCAACACCGCAGGAGCGCAGCAGCACATAGGACTAATACACGTTCAGGTAGCTTTTTTCTTTTTTAATCCAATGAATTTATAATGTTATAAGCTATTTAACAACGATACTTGAAAATATAATGACTGCCAGGGAAAGAAATGAGGTTTTTCTGGTAGTGAGACTACAATAGCAGATAGATGAACTGATCTATAAAACAAGAAGGCATCAAAATGCCAGATTATACACAAGAAACACAATATCGATACATATTATAATTATGTTTATTTTTTTTTCATTTTGATATTTTCCATACACTTAGCATGATTAACAGTACTACAGTATGTATGTCATGGGTGGGCTTTCATATAAATATCCAATTTTTTTTTTTTTCCTGTTTATATTTTTTAAATATATCTTTGTGTATTTAAAAGTCCTATATTATTTTTTTCATAGTTTGTTTCAAACTATACAGTAATTTCCGATTCCAAACTCCTCTTTCGCAAGTATTTTATGTTGTACGACGTTCACATCTATATATAAAACGAACAGTATTGCATAGGATTTAATGAGTACTCTGTGAACAATGTTGCTGCAGACTGTTTCAGTGAGAACCGATATCTCTTTCCGCCGTGTGCGTCAATCGGCGATAGGAAACACTATTCTCATTCAAGTGTTCATTCATTTTAGTCTCCGGTTCTAAGGCTTGTTTGTAAAAGGATGCTTGACAATAACATTTTTACTTCTATACAAAAAAAAAAAGTGGATATATATTTTTTTACTCTACCAAAAAAAAAAAAAATTGCACTTTGGAAAAGAGAAATATACTCTTACACAATGCACAAATTTGTAATTGTTAATATTCTGCCCTCTAATATTGTCTTTCATATTTCAAGCAAGCAAGAGCTGGTTTAAAGTTTTTTCTTACTTTTGTTACTTAATGTAAATAACACTTATTACATATTAAAGGATAGTTATTGTAAATAAGCTGGGCTTTACATGTTAATGCCCACCTACTACTTTTTTTTCTCAACCAATATATCATATTGATGTATAGAATTCTTATAATGTACTTTGGGGCAATGCTAGGTAATTATAGTCTTAGTCGATATGGAAATCAATTTTAATAACTTACCAAAGCTAATGTTTGAGGGGGGAAATGCTTTTACTGGGTTTTACCTCCCATGCATACAAAAGACTCGTAACTTTGTGCAGTTATTTAGCATAGTAAATTTTGATTCGTTTTATTTATTCTGTAATTTTAACTACTTATTTCTGAACAGTTTTGCTTGCCTCTTAGTGGGTTTTTTTTTTTCAGCTCCAAACCCTTGAAGGTGTAATCCAATACACTAGAAATACACTAGTTCAGGCTGCTGGTGTAGTTTTGGTTGTTATGTGGCTCAAATATGCCACTTGTTTTATGTTCTCTACATATAATACCCATTAAATAAAAATGACAATAATTGCACTTTTGTCTTACGTTTGTTCTACTTCCTGCTTTTTTTTTTTTACACATACTTGAAATTCAAATTAAAATGAGTGTGCATAAATACAATTTAAGTAGGTTAAAAAATGCTACCACATTGATTTAACTAAGCAAATAGGTAAGAACCTTCCATAGGATAATTAATGCAGTGATTAATATGGTTCAGCTGGAAACAATTTATTTAATCCTAATTGATGCAGTGAGTAGCATCACATTTCTTAAACTACCATGTGAGAAGACATATCTTGTGTGATCATGGTAAAGATTTCAAAAGGGTCAAATTATTGTTCTGCATCAAGCAAAGAAAACAACTAAGGAGTTTTTTGTCTTATCTAAACTATTGGGTTAACTACTGTAAAACGCATTATTAAAACCTGGAAGGTTCGACGAAAATTTATCTTTAATGATTGTGATCAGAGATCATGTGAACGTTTGATGAAATAAATAAATAAATAAATAAATAAATAAATAAACTCATGGCAATGTTTAATAGTGAACGTAAGAGCATTTCCACTCATACAATGTGAAGAAAACTCAATGCAGCAGTGTGTCCTTAATTGAACCACTTATCAGCGGGGGTAATCAGAAAAAGGCTTTAACTTGCTGGGAAGCATGCTGGACTTGTTTAATTTTCAAGGTTAAAAAGAAATTCACTTGGTCTTTTTTAACATATGGTAGTAATGGACATGATGACTAGATGAAGGATGCAGTGAGCTAATACATTTTGATAATTATACACACATTAGAGGCAGTTTGTCTATATAAGATGATAATATTACATTAATAAGAGGCAGATAGAAAGAGGTGTAAACAATACATAACGTCCTGGCCTTAAATAAAAAAAATGCTAATATTCATCTACAAGCTGTTTGTTGGACCACCTTAGCTTTAATTACTTTGTGCATTCTCCATGGCATTATTTTACCAACATTATGCAACATCACTTAATTTATTTCCATCCATACCTGCAAATATTTGGCCAAGATCTTATCTTCTTGAGCACTTCCCAATGACTTTTTAATATCTAAAGGTCAGGACTCTCTGGTCCCCAACTGATGGGTGAAAATGATTCCTCATGCTCCCAGAACCACTATTACAATTTAGGCCTTATGAATCTTTGCATTGGCTTCCTGGGATATTCCTTTGATGGAATAAACTGGTCATTTAGTACATTCAGGTACTCAATTTACTTCATTTTATTGCCACATAACGTTTCTGACCCGACACCTGGCCAAATGAAGCAACCCCATCTCATAGCAGGCCTCCAGAGGTTTGTACTGTAGGTACGGTGCATGACGTGTGCATCACATCATGTGCTTCTTACCCTCACATGACCATCATAATGGAATACGGTAAATCTGGACTCATCAGATTTGGTATTTTAACTTGCAAAAAGATTCTAAAGTACAAAGTTAGATATATTTAAAGTGTGTGAAATAGAAGAATCATAAAAGGAAAATCTTCTGTCCTGAAACTAACACTAATCTTGCTTGAGGATGTATCACTTCATCTACAGACTTTACCTACAGAACTACAGACTTCATCATTTTGAGTATATGACACTGTGTATGCTGTATATACATGTACAAACAGCATCAGTTCACCAGCTGGGAGAGATACCTAGCACAGCATACAGCACACACAGCACACATGATGGCGGTGTCTGATGAGCAAATGAGATAAGCAAAGAGAGCATAGTTAAGCCTTTGGACAGATGCCCTTTGTTATATCAAAAGAACAAAAGTCATTAACATGTTCCAGGGAGACCAAAAAGATGAAGTCATATGGCGACCTAGAGACAGACAGATGATAGGAAGCATATAAACATATTGTATTACCCTGTATGGAATTAGAAAACACAACAATGTTGGGGTTGTTTGAAAGAAATATGACATAGAACAAAAGGAGGTAATATTGGTTTTAAACAATATTTTACGGTTTAAGGTTAATAACATATTACTCTCCTAAGGGGTACGCAGGGGTTAAGGCTGGGTAACTTCGATACTTTTATGGCACGGACCAAATTGCTGCGATATCTCTTCTTCTTTTTCTTCCTTTGACTGCTCCTGTTAGGGGTCGCCACAGTGGACAATTTGTCTCCATCTAACTCTGTCTACCACATCTTCCTTTTTTACTCCAACCTCCTGCATGTCCTCCCTTACCACATCCATAAACCTCCTCTTGGGCCTTCTTCTCCTTCTGGCAGCTCCATCTCTAACATTCTCCTTGTGATTCACTCCCCATCCCACCTCTGTACATGTCCAAACCATCTTAATCGGGTCTCTCTAACTTTGTCCCCAAACTGTCCTACTAAAAGTACTTTGTTACTTCGTACCAAATTTTGATACATAAGGAATAAATGTAATCAGTGTCAGTGGCGTGTCAGTGGTTAAGTCTGAAGTGTTCATTTAATCTATATTATCGTTATATTTTGTGATAATTCTGCAAGGAACTTGAAAATAAAATGACAGATAATTAATCTAAATTACTGATGAGATATTTACCATAATGTGGAATATTTATAACCCTATGTAGGCCTGTGTAAAGGTCGGAGACAAGATTAAGACTACGAACATAACCACAAGGTGGCATATCCTTTTGTGGACAGACTCAATTAGGGCAAAAGTATCCCCTAGAAAAAAGAAAGAGACCAAGGGGACCAAGGGGGTTGTTGCTGGTATTGTATCAGCGGGACTTGCTTGCTGCAATCTTCTTCTTTTTTTTTTTTCTTTGTGAAAAGTTGGTGTATAATACCGAAATCTTTACCTAATCTGTTCATGTATGAGCAATAATTTATCGGGCACTGGTGGCTTGTCTGGAATAGTTTCGCCGAATGGTTTTGCCTGCCATGTGGAAGACCCGGGTTTGATTCCCAGCCAGTGCCCAAACGTAGCCACTGGATCCAGTGCCGACCCCAAGCCTGGATAAAATGAGAGGGTTGCGTCCGGAAGGTCATCCGGTGTAAACCTGTGGCATGCTTGTATGTGCGGACTGGATGGTCTGCTGTGGTGACCCTTGCCGGGAGCAGGTGAAAGACCAACAACATGAGCAATCATTTATTTAACTCAGAAAGACCCATATTGACATGTTTGCTGTGCTGTGGGATGACCTTAGATGCCACTTTATTATGTTTGTGATACACTATATTACCAAAAGTATTAACTCGCCTGCCTTCACATGCATATAAACTTGAGTAACATCCAATTCTTAAACCATAGGGTTAAATATGATGTTGGTAGCTATGGGAATTTTTAACCATTCTTCCGGAAGTGCATTTGTGAGGTCATACACTGATGTTGGACGAGAAGGCCTGTCTCGCAGTCTCCGCTCTAATTCATCCCAAGGGTTTAAGGTGAAAAAAGGGGGTGGTTAGACAGGTTGGTTAGCCGGTCTTCAGTCTCTAGAAGCAATGGTTGTTTGTACAGGGTGTGTGAGTGTATATGAGGGGACAGGGGTGTAATGGACCTTACAGCTCTGGGGAAGAAGATGTTCATCAGTCTGTTTGCGTTAGTCCTGTATCTTTTGACTAATTAGAGGGGGACAAACAGTCTGGTGGACCTGGATGGGTTGAGTCCTTAATAATGTTGCTAGCTCTCTTGTGTAGGCAGCTAGCATAAACTATGTCCAGATTGGGGAGCTAACTAGGAATTAACTATGTCCAGGCCAGGTCTCTCTGGTTTGGAGCTGCGAGGGGAGTTTTTAGGGTTTTCTTGGTGCTTTGCTCAAAATGTGGATGTTTAAAGCTTCTAAAATAAGGTTATGTAGCATATGAAGCATATTAGTTTTGGCATGGTTGACAGGACCGTCAAAAAGCATCTCAGGAAGTATAACAGGTCTCGCTGCACTTTCTGTAAGCATGCCATGACTAGGAAGCATAAACAGGGCTCTCAGTAAGTGTTACAGGGCTCCCAGTGTCTCGGTAAAAATAAATAAATAAATAAACAGGAATAGGAAGCATAACAGTGATTCCCCCCAAGCTAAAACAGACGTACTGTTGAAGCCGGAAAAACGGGAAGAAAAACAATCAGCACCTTCACATTAGAGCACCAAGCGCGCAAAAACATACCCGGTATTTTTTCCCCCACACGCTCAGACCCGGTTGGCTACTCGGAGAAGTGACGTCACGTCGAGTCTTGGTAGACCAATCAGAGGCGAGCCTCAATTGGAGCGCTGTGTTTTTATTAAAAATGGGCGTTTTATTCGGATCTATTTAATTACAAACCAACGCTAGTCGTAGCCCGGGTGTTGAGCTGTAATGTCACGTGCATATGTATGTTTGAGCTTAAATTGAAACTTTAAAGATGATAATACTGCACAGTTGGTCGTAAAGTGGACTGCATTTGGGAACGGTTTTTTTTTTTTGTATGAAAGCAGCTCTGTGGACGGTTTGACAAAGCTGCAGAAGACGACGCTGTCTACCTGAGTATGAGCCGCTTTCCCCGGCGCACACGGGGAACAGAAAACAGTAAGTTTGCAGCTTTCAAATCAGTGAACAGTTCGAAAGAGAGAGGGTGATGGTGCAACGACTCATAATCTGCATTTAACAAACTGCCGCAGTACCACTACCTCTTCTGATTAGTTCAAGAAAGAGAGAGATACAACGTTACAGGCGAAGCTGTTGTTTATAGTTATATAGGAATCTTTTATAGACAGGAAGAGAGCACTACATCATTGCATGATTTGTTTTCATATTCCGGATTAATGAATGCAGTGTTTAGAAAAACTACGGCTTTTTTTTTGCTATCAATGTAAGACCAGATTGCCTCTCTGTGCCGTTAAAATGGCTGACTCCCCTCCCCGCCCCGTCTTGCTTCGAGACTGCTATTTAGCCGCTCTGCAACCAAACCACGTCACCTGGTAGGAAGCTCTGCTTTGCAATTGGCCTAAATTAGTCACGTGTGTGTACACGCGTGCGTTCCGAAAAAAAGGAGTGCAGTGAAACCTATTTCCAGGTTACATAAATAAATGTCATTATGTCCAAACCGGTAATACAAACGTAATAAATATGGTTTCATTTTGGAGACGTTTGCAAACACACCCTGCGTCGTAACAATGTAACGCCTTTATATATGACTTTATACTCGGCTTGTGCGATTTAACCCGAGAGTCATGCTGCAGCAATAACCAGTGCAATTTATATATATATATATATATATATAAATAAAAGCCATAATATTGAGTAGGTCTCCCCTTTTGCCACCATAACAGTGAAGCACTGTGTGTTCTGACACCTTTCTCTCAACCAGCATTAGATTTGAGAGCTCATTAGCTGTAGCTCTTCTATCGAATAGGACTACAAGGCCCAGACTTCACTCCCCACATGCATCAGTAAGCCTTGAACACCCATGACCCTGTCACCAGTTTCCCTTTTTTTCCCAACACATCGACTTAAGGAGAAAGGGTTCACTTGCTGCCTAATAAATCAGTGTTTCCCCCACATAGAGTATACTTACGTGGACCACCCAAGTGTATTTGCAGATCCTTTTTAAATATCTGCCCATCTGCCATTTGCAAGCTATTAACCAGTAGTGTAATAGTTCCCTCTCGTGCTAGCAGAATGAACAGGTACAGAAGCGGTAGATGGCAGAACGCTGTACTGAGAGGCATTAAATACAGCGAATGCCAACTGCCGTAAAAAGTATAAGAAGGCTGTACTGACCGTTGCACTGCAGAGATAAACAGGCAACGGACAAGAGTTTCACACAGTCAACGGATTCTTCCTTAAAAAAAAAAAAAAAAGCAAAAACCCGTGCGGCAACAAAGCACTGGACCGCTTATATGGAAGTCATGCTGGTGTGTGTTGATGGAAGAGGCTTCAGACATCACACTTTGCATTTGGGTTCTCTGATCTGTCATTCAGAACCAAAGTTATTATTACTTTTAAAATGTGTAAATTGTCCTGCTCCCGGAATATGAGAATGATGTTGCAAAAATGTGAAACTAAAAAATGCATGCATTATTAACCAACCAAAAACAACCACACAAACATGTAATCTTATGTATCTGTCATTTCTTTTCCTATTTCTTATCCATTAAAAAATGTAATTAAGTCATGTTTGTATAAGTAGTTTATAAGTAAATAAAATACAGTTCATTGTATTGCTTAGGGTGTGCTGAAAAAAAGGGAAGTGTGACTCTGTAATGCATAATCCTGAGCCATATATATAAAAATAATGGGAGTTCTGGGAACTCCCACCACAAGTATAATTTAGACTTATGGGAAAAACTGTATATCCCAACCACTTTCAGCTGCTATTGTAATGAGATCTATAAAATGAAAATGTAGAGTGAGCCAAATTGTGATGGTTAGACGGCTGGGTCAGGGCAACTCCAAAACTGCAGCTCTTGTGGGGTGTTTCTGGTCTGCAGTGGTCAGGATCTACCAAAAATATCATCAGTAAACCTCCGGTTTGGCTGGATGTTTATTATCATAACCATTCAGCTTATTGTAGTATTATAGAGTTCTGTGTAAAAGGCTTGAGCCTTTTCTTCATATTCAATTAAGTTATATTATGTAGATTTAATTAAAGAAATTGGAACATATATTTTACTGTGACAGGATGCAAAGTGCCTAATGGTATAATTGAAAAAAAAAATGGTGGTTTATGTAACAACTGCATAATAACGATTTTGATAACTTGATAGGGCTTTTGGACACAAGTCCATCAGAAAGCCTCTTCTGACTCTAACAGGACTCTTTTCATCCACACACAAACATCTTTGGAGCCTCTTATGGAACAAATGACTGACAATCAGTTGCATGAAAAGGTGTGGCCTGTTCCCTTGCTACTCTGACTTCTCAAATAAAAGGCCTGGAGTGTTACATTTGCTTTTGGCAGCTGTTCACTTGATCTCCCTTCTTAAAAAGAAGGAATTAACTGGTAAGCTCAGCATCAGCTGATTGGCCGAGCTCTCTCAGGGGGGAGGGATGAGAGGTACTCAGTGCGCCCACATTAATGACGGCTCTACAAGCCAATCAGGGGCATCTGTGAGCTCGTGGAGGCGGAGGGAGCGGATAGCGCTGTTCCTCCGAGTGTTTTACGCCGCCCCCAACGGTGCGTGAGCGAGCAGTTCGAAAAGATGGTCGATGACGCCACGTGGATCGGAGGAAACGCGTGGGCGGTCTGCGGCCCTCCCGACTGATTGGCAGTAGAAGCTTAATGTGGGAGCCTCCAGTGACTGGGTGGAATTGGACACTACTAAAATTAGGGGAGAAAATCGGAAAAATTCGGTAAAAAGGGGATAAAATTTATTAAATGGATGAGTCCTGTCTATGAAGAAGAAGAACTCTCTCACAACATCGACAGTAGCACCTTGTTGTGAAGCCTCTGTGTTTATAAAGCCATCTCTTGTCTGTAGATATTAACAATGACATGCCTGCCTCCTCAAGAGTGTTCTTGGCTGGTACCACTCAAGAACAGAAAGGCCAGATTAGGCTTTGCCAGAAAACATTGCCAGATTCTTTGGACTAATAAAACTAAACATTAGCTTGTACCAGAATGATGGGAAGAGAAAAGTGTGGAGAAATAATGGAACAGCGCATTGTCCAAAGCATTCATTATCTGTCAAACATGATGTAGGCAGTTTTATGGCATAAGCGGGTATTCCTGCCAATACACCTGAGTCACTGGTGTTTATTAATGACCCATAGTGAGTAACCTCATCTCAAAGTAATAGAGCATGTTTTGCACTTACTGTTGATGAGACTAAAGGCAGAAAGACCCACAAACAAGCAGGTAGCTGTAGGTAGCTGAAGTAAAGGCCTGGCAAAAGCATCTTAAGGCAGAAAGGCAAAATATTGTTTAATATTAAATACATACCTCTTAAATTCGATAAGTAATTGATTGAACTCTTTGATACGATTATGTAAAATTCTCTCAGGTTAGAATGGTGATTGGGAAGTTGTCCATTTGCAAGATACTCTTCTTTGTGTAACAAGAATAAAGCTGATAAAATTGATTCAGAACCATATTTCACATTAAAAATATAGCCCTACTTTGAGACTAGCATACTGAAAACATATTTTAGTTTGTATAATTTATCTATTGTCATAACTGGTTTATTAAGAAACATTTCTTGCACCCTTCACCCTTTTTATGGAGTCACTGTGACTCCATGTGCCAAAATATACAGTACTGGAAGGTTGATTTACCATGGTATGCGTAATGTAAGTGTTTGAATTGTGTGTGCACCGCCTCGCTGTAGACAGTGTTCATATCATTCACGCAGATTCTCAAACATATCAATGAACGTTGCTCCTCCAAAGGAGACGATTTGCTTGTGTAATGCAGGAACAGTTCTTGGCGGGTCCCCACAGTTGAACACACTCTCCTGTAACATTGCCCACAAGTTGGCATCAGGTGGTGTAAAATTGGGGAAGTGGGATGGGTGTGGGAAGGAATTGTTCTGCCACCTTTATTTAAACTCGGCCTCATTCACGACCACTTCCATATTAGCGGAAATAATTCCCAACTATGAACACTTTTTTTTTTTTTTTTTTTTTTTTCCTCTGTCGAGAGACCCATTTACAACAACAAATGCACAACACAACCTCCTTTTCAATATTGGGAACATGATGACATGTCTGGAGCTATGGCCCATTGACAAACACAAATGCGCAAGTTTCATTACTGTATATTTTGGTGCATTCCGTACAACAAAATCTAATTGCAACCCCCTTATTTGAAGCTATTAGTAAAACGTATACATTTACAAATGTCTGTTAATTGCAGGAAGGTAGTTATGGACAGATTATGGAGGACACTGCAGAGATGGCCCTAAGGAAGAAGCTGCATCTCAGTTTGGTTTACGGGCACAGGTAATGTAACATAATATCTTCCAATGTCTACCAGCTGGTAGAAGGATAACATTACATTTCAGCTACACATGATGTTACATATCCAATAGACTGCCTGACCAAAAAAAAAAGTCACACTCTAATATTTTGTTTGACTGCTTCTAACTTTGCTTACAATATGCAATGTGGTGGGTAGTTCATGTCAATTCATATTCCTAAAACCACTTTATAACAAGTTGAGTCCAGCAATATGCCGGTGCCATCAGAAGAAAAACCGTCTGCTGCCTTTATTTTATTACCACTTTACATTGCTGAACCTAGACCTGACCAACTGAAGCAGCAGGGAACCTGATCCCTGACCACAATTTGGGTGCTAACGATAGCAGGGACTGATTTGCAGTCGTACTGAGTAGGGTTGTGCGATTAATTGAAATCGTCCCGAAATCGCGATTTGAATATGCGCGATTTCTAAATCGAAAAAATGATGGCCTTCTGCCTCGAAGCTTCTTTTAATTAATTTTAAAAGCTTGCGTTATGTTTTTGTGCAATTATTTGTTTGGTGTGACACAGCGCGCTTCCGGATGCAAGTCGCCAGTAAACACCGACGAAGAAGAAGCGCTTACGTCACCCACAAAGCGGAGGGAGGAGCAAACAGTTAGCTGTGTGTTGATTTGATGGAGATTTCTGTTGCGGACTGTAAAATGGAAAGGAGTGTTAAAAATATCAGCGAGTCAAGAGAAAAAGAAACCAGCAAGAGAAAACCACAGAAATTGTCAGTAAAGGCTTATGTTATGACTGAGCTGTAGATTTTGAAACTTTTAGTTCTGAAAGTTAAGTTGCACAACTTGGTGTTTTTGTATAATTATTTATTTTATTCTGTGTGTTATGCGCTAAAATGCCCCCTGCCACGGATTGCCCCCCCCTACAATAATCTCTATCAAATATATTAGGACACCACAATCGAAAATTCATATTATTATTATCAAATATATTATTATTATTATTATTATTATTATTATTATTATCAAATATATTATTACTATTATAATTAACCTTAGGCACGTGACAAATTAATACAAAATTAATTAATAGAAAATTAAGACGCGTAATACAAATTCTCATATAATGTTTATTTTGTGGCACATTTATTTTGCAGAGGTTTGTCATGTAATACAAAAAATTTTAGACTAAATAAATATTGTTTATGATGAAAAATTACACGAAACGATTTTTATTATAAAATAAGCAATATAAAAAGATACATGTTGTATATGAAAAAAATATATAATTTTTTAAATATATATATAAATTTATTTTTATTTTTTATTTTTTTGCCTTATGTCTGTTTTAGAGACATGTTTTCTTTTGTCCATATCGCACAGCCCTAGTACTGACTGTTAGCTGGCTAGAAGTTCAATATAACAAGAGATGTGTTTTAAGTTAATATGGAGTCCTTATTGGAGGCTCGGGTACAAAACTGTCTTGAACTATTGAGTGAATTCATCAGAAAACAACTGTCTGCATCAGCTGAGTCCAAGACCATCTTTATGGTAAAGTCGAACCGTCCCCAGTTACCACACGCCTCCATGCATCAAGATCTCCAACCAGAAGCAGGGCAGAGGGGGTCTGGATCACTGGCAGCTCAAAGCTCATCAGAGGCCAAGAGGAGGTCATTTACCACTTTAACCAGCGCTGTCTCTGTGCTATTGATGAGGCCTAAATGCTGATTGATACATTCTGTGAATGTTATTTCTGTGTAGATATGAGATGTTTCTACAACTTGATTGGAGTCCATCTGTGCCTAATTGAGTGTTGGAGAGTTTTGTTAACTATATTAAATTTAGAATGAAATATCCCATTTACCTAAGGATTCAGACCCATCACGTTCACCTTTGGCAGCAGTGGTGGCCATAAGTCTGCTTGTTAATGTTTGCTACAAGCAGAGCATAATTTCCGTTTTTTTTGGGAAATTTCTTCCAGCATTTTTGGCAGGTGCTCAACCAGGTTGGATGGGCAGCATCGGTGTACTGACATTTTCAGGTCTCTTCAGAGGTGCTTTGGCTGGTCCACTCCTGGACTTTCACAGAGTTGTTCTGTAGCCGCTTCTGTGTTTTCACAGAAGCCCGTGCCCTAACATAAGCTCCTGAACAGTCTGGAGATAGTTTTCACTCATGATCTGCATTTTCCACAATGTAAATAATTGTACAGTAAAAAAACATTCTATGTTGTTGTTCGTCTGAGATTCTATTTGTATCAGATAATTCTTATGTTTTTGCACACAAAAAAAAACATAAATTAAAAGAGGGGGGTACTAACTTTTGAACATGACTGTATATGCAAAATATTAAATTATTTTATTCCAAATTATTGACAATAGGGAAAACGATACATGTACTGCACGAGCATTTTTTTATTTAATAATTTGCTAATTTGCATGCTAACACTGATTTATTTATGGCATTTTTAAGGTACAAAAGATTTAATAATGAAGAAGCTAAAGAGAAGAAGTTGTCAGATTGCATGCTGCAGAGGCAGAAAAAGGAGCACTTCGTCCAACCACACAGACCAGGATATTCTTCTCCGCTCTCCCTCCCCATGTAGACTTAACTTCTCCACGTCCAGGGACACACTCACATATGCTCAGTCTCAGAAAATGGTAGAGGTAGAACTTGACGAGAGAGTTCATCGAATTAACATTTCTGAACCGCTTAAAGTCATTACAGAGGATGAGATGGTGGCGCAGGACCTGGCAGAGTACAACAGCAACAAAGAAAACAGCGAGCAGATAACAAGCTATGCCCAGCGAGACAACATGGTCTCCTTACCCAAGGACAGGAGGAAAGACAACAAACACAGTGGCAAGATTAGACGATCTGGTAGTCAACACTACACCCACAACCATTTGAGCTCTGCTTATTACACTCAGTTAATGTGCCCACTACCTAAACCCACCTTCCAGCGGGTGGAAACTTACTCACCATCAGAAGCTCGTCCTCTTCCTGTGGCATACTACCGCTACGTGGAGAAGTCCAGTGAAGAGACCGAGATGGATGCAGAGTATGACATGGATGAGGAAGACGTGGCTTGGCTAGAGATTGTCAACCAAAAACGTGTGTCAGATGGGCATGCCTCAGTCTCTCCTGACACATTTGAATTATTGATTGACAGGTTGGAGAGGGAATCCATAGTGGAGTCCCGGAGCCAAGCCTTGTCCCAGAGTGCCATCGATGAGGACGCTTACTGCTGCGTGTGCCTGGAGGACGAGTGCCTTAACAGCAATGTCATCCTGTTTTGTGACATCTGCAACTTGGCTGTCCACCAGGAGTGTTACGGCGTGCCCTACATCCCCGAGGGCCAGTGGTTATGCCGCCGCTGCCTTCAGTCCCCCTCCCGGCCTGTGGACTGCGTCCTTTGCCCAAATAGAGGGGGTGCCTTTAAACAGGCCAGCGATGGCAGCTGGGCCCATGTAGTTTGTGCTATCTGGATTCCCGAAGTTTGCTTTGCTAACACGGTATTCCTAGAGCCTGTAGAAGGAGTGAATAACATCCCCCCTGCAAGATGGAAGCTTATTTGCTACCTGTGCAAACAGAGAGGGAGGGGGGCATCCATTCAGTGCCACAAGACCAGCTGCTACCGAGCATTTCATGTCACCTGCGCTCAACGAGCCGGGCTCTTCATGAAGATCGAGCCAGTGCAGGACACTGGCAACAACACTTCATTCACTGTGAAGAAGACTGCCTTCTGTGGGAACCATTCTCCTCTCGGAGCACAATTGGGGTTCAATGACGAGCATGGAAGCTTCATAGGGGGTAGGGGACAAAGGTCATATACTCTAGGACCCACAGTTCAACAAAATCAGCATGGGAGTAAAAAGGGTTTTGTCACGAAGCAAAAAAAGACCAGAAAGAATGGAAGTGTAGAGTCGATCAAGTCAGCAGTGCCTCTATTCCTCGTGCCCCAAATCCCATCCTACAAGTAAGACCTCCTGCATGTCCTCTAAAACACTATGAACATATTTAAATATGTTTATGCTATTCTGTGTACCAATACAGAAAACCATGTTCAGTTATGGGGTAATAAAGGCTTGATTTACACTGCTTCTTAACAGGCTTAATAAGATTTGCACAGGTGTGCCAGTACAGAGGAAGAACCAGTTCATGCAGAGGCTTCATAACTATTGGCTGCTGAAACGGCATTCCCGTAACGGAGTTCCACTCATCCGTCAGCTCTACTCGTACCTACAGGTTCAGAAGATTGAAAAGGTCTGGGAGCCTTTAAGATTTTTGAATCTTGACTTTTAGTTTTAGAACTCGGAAGCTGAAAGTATTAAGTATTCAGAAGTCTAAAAAACGGGTGTTGCCAAGTTATGTGCAGTTCTGATTTTGAACTTAAATGCATTTTCAGTATTAATTTCGGTGTTGCTATCTGGAAATTTGATGTAACCACAATATGACACACTGAAGTTATTATTACTGTGAAATACACTGCAAGACCTTTTAAGACTGTATAAATTAAGACATACTGTGATAGAAAAAAAAATTCTTTTCATGAACTTGATGTCTCATGGCTTCATGAAGTTGTGTTCATAAAAAATAAATGCAAAAACAGTCTGTATGCACAAATATTGAAAAAGTTATGATCATTACACTATGTGATATGCTGGGTGATTTGTTGCAGAGGGAGCCAAATGCGAGGGTGCAGGCATTGAGAGGAGAGCTAAAATACTGGCAGAAGCAGCGGCAGGACCTAGAGAAAGCTCGACTCTTAATCGAGCTCATCCGCAAGAGAGAGAGGCTTAAACGTGAACAGGTACGCATGCGTGCATTTTATTGTTAATTAACTGAGCGGAGAATGAGCACACACTGAGAGAGTTTATACTTCTATTTCATTTCTATTCATTATCATCTTTTCAACCTGTACTGTACACATGCATCATCAATATTAATCATGCATCAAGACATTATCAGATAATTGAGAAATGCACTGAGCCAGATGCTGTTACCATTTTTGTTTTGGTTGATTCTGTTAGAAAAACCATAATTATAGCCTTCATTATTCAATTCACTAAATGACTAAATTTTTCTTATTATGGGTTAAAGAATTCATTGCTGTGAAATAGAAAAAAGTAACAATTGACTCAGAGATTGCACAGGCATTTTATTGTCTAGGACCAAATTTTGTCCTCCCTACAACTGTTAGAGTTTAAAAAAGTTAATTGTAAAAGAATGTTGCTTTGTCATTGAGGAGAAAGTTATATTCATATTCCTGCTTTTTTTTGCACGTGAAAGCTAAAACTGCAGCAGGTGACTATGGAGCTCCAGCTTACTCCGGCCTTAGTACTACTGCGCTCCACACTGGAGCAACTGCAAGAGAAAGACACTGCTAGCATCTTCATATCACCGGTCAATCTGTCCAAGGTACAGTAAATACAACAGAACAATAAAAAGATATAACTTGAGCTTCATTTAACACTTTATAGTTATACGAATTGAAACATATGCTCTGCATACCGTAGTGTGACTGTAGATGGTTCTACATGGCTACCTTACTGATTCCAAATCCCAAAACATTTTGTGACAGTCTCACCATTTCATCAGTGGATAATTTTGTGTTGGCCACAAAATTACCGTTTTTTTCTGCGCGCAACATCTTTTTTTTCTGTGCACGCTCGACTCTGCCTGTTCGCTCGCTCAACTTTGTCCAGCTTTACAAAACTGACACAAAACTAGCCAATCACAGACTTTCACACGCTACTTCTGATTGGCTGTTTCTTCCCTATCAGGTGGCACTATTGACTGCATAACGGAAGCGTTGTAAATAAAGGTTTACAGGTAAAGCGACCGATTTGTCCGATTTGAATTTTAGTCAACATAGTCTAACGATGACCTATATGGAAAATTAGATAAGTAAATAAAACGCACAATGGACAAACGTAACTGGTATATACTAATACTTAATTACTAAAACTTAAAACAATAAAAATGTAATACTATAATATGTGTTTATAATATTATAAATAAATAAAAGTTTATTCACAATGCTGCCCTTATATAATTTCCTTTCACTTATATAATAATATAATTTTCTTTTGATATTATTAAGCTGCTTTGAGACGATGACCATTTTTAAAAGCACTATACAAATAAATATGATTTTGAAATAAATTTATTTCATTCAGTTAGAGTGCTTTGTCTGCTCTCAAAATGTCAAAACTGTGAGCTCAGGATTGTGGCATGAATATAACACCATATCCAACAAGAGGAAACCAAAGAAAATGCTAATGTCTCCTCAACCAAATCATGGCATTATTTAATATCACACATCAAATCGAGGTTATAACTTGATGAGGAAAAGCCAGAAGAAATACCCGTCATCTTCAAATTCCTGCTTGGAAACTCAACTAAAAGTTCCTCCTGGTTCTGGGAGTGATGTTAAATCGCTGCACACAGCATCAGAATAAACAAAGCAGAACTTCTTAATTATCAATGTTTTACTGTATATGCAGTATTGCTGTATTACTGTAGATCAATCAACATACAAACATTTTCCCTTGTTAATTCTTTTACCTCGACTCTATTACAACCTTGCCATAGATTTTCCAAGCAAGCTTGTTGCTAATAAAAAGACGAACGTAGTTGTTCGTGTAGGTACCACTTTGTACCTCAGATTCCTGGTAGTTAAAAATGAGGCCCTTCCAATCTTCTTATTTCCTACTTCCAAGAGATGTTGTATGCAGCATAATGTGTTGTTTTTCTACTGTTTGGTCTCATCTGGAAGAAGGTTTGTTTTTGATTCTGATTCTTTTCAAGGTTGTCATGGTGTGTTTGCTCAGGCAGTTTTTCTTCACCAGTGTCACCTCTAGCTTGTCCATTAGAGAAATAATTACAAATCTTTATTTTGATTTCTGCAAAGTTTCTCTCGAGCAATGTCAATTGTTAAATCCCTATATAACAATTATTGGGTATTAGTTACAATGTACATTAAAGGGCAGGTTCAAAGGTCCAACTTTTGTTCAAATGATGCAACTGGCTGCTGGCCAACAAACTTTGGAAAAATAAAGTGAACAGTTTTGCTGCCTGCTTCGTTCTGTTATGTAGGTTCCAGATTATCTGGAGTTTGTTTCTGAGCCCATGGACTTCTCTACCATGCGTGAAAAGCTGGAGGCACATAAGTACTCCTCTGTGGCAGATCTGGAAGCTGACTTCAACTTAATGGTGTCTAACTGCCTGCGGTATAATTCCAGTGATACCGTGTACCACAAAGCTGCCAAGCAGCTTAAGGAGGTGGGTGGCGCTATCTTGCGGCATGCCCAGCGTCAGGCTCTCAGCTCCGGCTTTGACATTTCCACAGGCATGCATCTTCCAACATCCACCCGCAAAAGGAAATCCAGCCAGCCTTGCTGGGACAAGGGTAAGTAGGCAGAACACCATAAGAATTGTTTTTCCCCCAGTAGCATAAATTGCTTAAAAAGTTAATAATGAGCTATGAGAGAAAGATGCTGGAATACATAATGCGTCACCAGGTTTTCATAATAAGTGTTAAAGGTTTTTTAACCCAGTTCCAGTAATTTAAAATCTTTGCTGAAATGGCATTATTAGTCTTGGTTGATTTCATGATTGGTATGATTTTCATCATAAAAACCTACTACAGTATTGACAGGGATGTGCAGACTTTTTTGTATACTTTGTATTTACCACCAAATGGGGCCAAGTCTGTAAAATGTGTGGTTACTTTTAATAGATGCTTAAAGATACTTGTAAAAAAAAATAAATGATTGAAATGTTTCCCCTTTGACAGTACAGTTGTTTTAGGAACATTTTGATTGCTAGAATAAATTTCCAACCAAGAGTTTTTAGTGTTCCTTTTTTTTTTTTTTTTCCTTCTGTAATTTCTCTATATTTCTCTATATAGTGGACATGCTTTTGGACCCTGGAAATTGCCTCCACTTGTCTCCAGAGACCCGGCTGAAACAGCTGCTTGAAAAGTTGGACACGGTTACGTCCATGTGTGCCAGTGGAGGACGCACTAAACGTCTGCGACTGCTGCGCAGGGAAATCAACAGTTTACGGCGCAAGCTCAGCTGCCAGCGGAAAACCTCACGAATGCTGAGTGGAGACATAAAAATGGAAGACAAGCATGAGGAGGATACACAGATTGAAAAAAATGATTACGCACCAGCCATTCCAGGTGCTCTCTATCATAGAACTCTTCCAGTTTTCCACACATTTTCCGCATATTGCTCTTTAATTACTTTTATTGTCACTTGCATGTATGATTCTTGGCACAGAGGTCCCCAGACTAGGGCTTATGACCCCATGTGGGGTTGCTAGATTTATAAGTTGGATGAATCTCTCTCCTTTGTTTTATGCTTGTATTTTACAAAAATAACATTTGATATATTATTGCTCTTAATTTGAAGTGTGATATTGTATGTTACTAGTTTAAAATATCAAGAGTTGCATTTAAACAAGCCACAGTTAAATAAAGCGTGATGCATGCTATTTAGTCATTATACAGACAAGCTGCACTTGCAGTTCAGTACATAAAAATAGGTAAACTTATTTTTGTATCTACCTCTTCTATTTCCTTGCCAGTCATTTCAAGCTCTTTCAGATGACCTTAGAACTATTTATTTATGTTCAGAATCCAGAAAATCTGCAAATAAAATACTCAAAAGTCCACATTCTCATCTTCTCTCCTTTACCAGGGGACGCTCCACCAAATTCCCCTGTCTTCTGCACGGAAAAAGGAGGAATGACCACCCACGGCCAGTTGTATAAAGAGCAAGGAAACCGAAGTAGGGGGAGAGGCAGAGGGAAGGTGAAATCTCCCAGTGAAGTTTCTGCCCATACAGAAGTAGGAGATGATAAACTCCATCTGAAAGAACGACACACGTTGGGTATGAACTCACAAGAGGAATCTGCTTTTGCCAAATCATAATTCCATTCTGCACTTTTGATACGATAAGGAATTTGTCAATAGTGCATAAAACAACATTAATGGCAAAGTCAACAAACAGGACGCAAAGGTGTGAAGTCAACCCAGGACTTTTGATAGTGCAGAATAACTAAAACTAATCTTTTTTTCTCTATATAATCCCCTGCTACACTAATGCACTTATTTTAAGTATTTCACTAGTGCTTGGATACCGTAAAGGTAGAAAGTTTTCTACCACTATTGGACTGCCTGGTTCACGTCTGAAATCTTTGCATGATACAGGGCAGTAATTTGATCCCTTTGAAACACAGTAACATCTTTGCCACGACCACAGAATATGTTTTGAGACCCACAAAATTATTATAAAAGCTATTCTGGTTTTGCACAAAACACATACTAGTGTGGGGGTACTAGTGTATACACAGTGGCGAGAAAAAGTAAAGTGAACCTTTTGGAATTTCATAGTTTTCTGCATTAATTTGTCATAAAATGGTATCTGATCTTCATCAAAGTCAAGAGTATTGACAAATATAATGTGCCTAAAATAATAACAGAAAGAAATTCTTTATTGAAAACACTCATTTAACATTCAAAATGGTAGTAGGAAAAGTATGAATGTGAACCCTTGGCATTAATAACTGGTTGACCCTTCCTGGCAGCAGTAACCTCAACCATGCGCTTCCTATAGCTGTGGATCAGACCTGCACATTGTCTTGGAGGAATTTTAGCCAATTCTTTCTGGCAGAACTGCTTTAGCTCTGTCATATTTTCTGGACATCTCATGTGTATGACTCTCTTCAAGTCATTCCATAGCATCTCGATTCCAATTAGCTTTTTTTGAGGTCATTATAATAGTGTTAGCATACCTGGAGTCTTGTTAAGTTACAAAGTTTGGACATGTGGACTAGTGACTGATTACGCAAATGGAGAAACTTTGGAATTGTGGCTACTCTACAAGAAAGTGGGCGCCCTGTCAAAATGACCTGAAGGGTACAAAGAAGACACATCAGTGAGGTAAAGAAACAACCCAGAGTGACAGCCAAAGATTTGAAGATCATTGGAATTGACTAACAGCTGTGTTCATGAGTCTACAGACAAGCAGGGTGTCCATAGCAGGACACCACAAAGGTTATACTAAAAGAATATCTCTGAATGCCTGAAGTTTGCGAAAGAGCACATTGATACTCCTCAGCGGTAATGGCAAAATGTCCTGTCCACTGATGAAACTAAGATTGAACTGTTCGGAAAGAACACGCAGCACTACATCTGACATAAAAAGGGAAATGCGTATAATCATGAAATCATCATCCCACCCGTAAAGTATGGTGAAGGAAACATCATGACTTGGCCTGCTTTGCTGCATCAGGATCCGGCCATCTTGCAGCCATTGAGGGGATAAAGCGTATTCTTCAAGATGATGTGAGAATGTGTATGTCAGCTAAAACTCTGAAGAAATTGGATGATGCAACAGGACAATGGCCCAAAACAGGAGAGCAAGTCCACAACAGAATGGCTTTAGAAAAACAACATCCACCTTTTGGAGTTGGCCAAGTCAGAGCCCAGACCTCTCTACTTTCTTAATGTAGAAAGCAATGACATTCCAAAAGGTTCACATACGTTTTCTTGCCACTGTATGTATTTATATGTATATACCTTATTTACAGCCTGCAGCTACATTTATCTTTTTTTTTTTTTTTTTGTTCAGGTTTGACAAATGGTCTTAAAAAAAGGGGGGATAGTCTAACAGACTCTGAGAACTGTTTTGCTGCTTATGAAAACATCAGGTAAGAAAGAAAATTTTCACTTAATGTACAGGAAAGTTAAATGAATATACTAACACTTTTTATTTTATTTTTTTTATTACTTTTTCCATGGATAGTTCTTCACCACCCAAAGGCACTCAAGGCAAAACATCTTTAAACAAGGAGAGAGAGAACACAAAGGCTGATTCAGGTAGATACAAATATGAACTAAGTGAAACTTAAATCGAAGATTTCGCTCATTTGGAATACTCATAATTTCATGTGATGATTTTCCCAAAAGAGACCAACCTGAAGCCTCTCAGCTTGGTTTGGGCTAAATGCAGGGGGTATCCCTCATATCCTGCCATGGTAAGGTTTATTATTTTTTTTCTTCTATAAACCAGTCATTCTTTTATCGCTCGATCATTCTAATTAAATGGGTTTTCTGCAGATGGTAGATCCACACATGTCCAAAAAAGGAATTCTTCATAATGGCATTGTAATCCCAGTACCACCGAAAGAAGTGCTAAAACTGGGTGAGCGCAGACAGATGGAGACTGAGGACAAGCTTTTTCTTGTTCTGTTCTTTGACACAAAAAGAACTTGGTAAGCAACGCAAGGTCGAAGCTATGAAAATATGTCGCTTGGCACAGATTTAAAAGTGACATACAAAAGAGGATTAATAGAACCTGAAATAGATGTGCAAATCTTGTATACAGACTTAGACATGTGTACAGATGTTTTTTGCTCATCTGCTCGTATGGTTATGGCAACTTTTTCAGCCACTCCTGCTAATGTAACACTATGTTATAATGTAATTCCAAAGGGAATAAATAAATAAATATTGGTAAGTTAACAATGCTTGGCACATTCCCATATTTGTGCCTTTCTGTTTTGTGTTTTGTAGGGGTTTCTTTCCCGAACACCTGTGCCTCCATCAGTTGAAAATTAATCAATCAATGAATCAATCAATAATTTATTTATATAGCACGTATTAACAATTTCAAGTAGACCAAAGTGCTTCACATAACAAATAAAGACAAACAATAAGATAAAGAAACATATGAGATCAACAAAAGCTGTTAAAATAAAAATAAACACGTAAAAATTAAGAAATTAACAAAATTAAGAAATGGTTAGACATTAGAACAGAAAGCCTAAAATAATATTAAGAATATTGCTCAACTACATTAAGGATATAAATCAACATAGGATCAAAACAGAACATTAGGAAATAAAAACAGAATTTTAAGAGACTGTTATTATAAATAAAATAAATATATAAACATCTATTAAAAAGAGGGAATGTATTCACAGAGCTTCTTAGAATTCTCTCAGAGAGCTCCTATCTTAGCCGAAAAAGTCCTAGTTGGGAGTTCTAGACTACAAGTGATTTAGAAAAATTCTCAGAGCATCTCTGAGTAAGGAAAGCACAAAAAGCTTTATCTTAGTGAGGTGTGGTTGACCCTGTTGCTGGGGATGATGATGTGATTAGTTGATAAAAAAAAAAAAAAAAATCTGTAAAGGTCTTAAAATGCGCTATTTGTGAAAAAAGAATAGACAGTGAAATCATGTTTGTATATATAAATAAATTGTATAATCATGAATACCGGCTACTTTATGCAAAGTTTCCTTTATAGGCTAAATATCTTAAAGTTAATTAAAACAGCCAAATGTTGAAAATGTTTATTTAGCATTATAAATTTATTTACCATAGTGATTTTATTACTTATAATCCATTTCATTTTACTAATTGCAAAACAGTTTATTTAAGTTGCACTTTTGGATGGTATGTAGTCAACAATCCAAGAAAGATGGAAGGAAGTAAAAAAAAATATATAAAAAAAACTGGACAAAAGAGCAGTGTTTACTTTTAGCTTTACGTTCAGTGTTTGGAGAATATTTCTTCTTTCCGCCATTTTGTCCTCTGCAATAGAAACTCTTAAGCCTCTTAAAAGCCTCTCTACCCTTAACATTTTTTACCTAAGGAGATGTTTTTAGGGCTATTGATGTTTTGTGAATCATTTTTATCTTTACTAAGATATTTTAGTCCTAAATTTAAGGGGAAAGAAAATGTCATAATTCTAAAGAATTTTCTTAGAATTTCATCACTAGGAGCAACTTTTAGGCTTAAGAAGCTTTGTGAATACGGACCCTGGTCTGGTGTTTTCCTATTGTAATCTCAGGGAGTTTTTCCTTACCAGCGTTGCCCCTGCCTTAGTCATCAGGGTAAACTGATATTAATAATTTTAAATATTTTAAAATCTGTAACACTGCTTCATGATGATGACTATTGTTTACAGTGCTATACAAATAAAATTTAATTGAATTCTATAAACATCAAGTAAGAAGTGGTTTTACAGACAACGATGTTAGCGTTGGCTAAAGAAGTCTCATTCATACTGTGGTGTGAATATGAAGTGGTTGTTCCTCTATTACCCAACAGGCAGTGGCTACCAATCTGCAAACTCCATCCGATGGGAATCGATGACACTGTGGATAAACTTCGCCTGACGGAAGGCAAGAAACCAAATGTGCGGAAGTCTGTACACATGGCGTACGATCGAGCGATGAGGCATCTCAGGCATGTGCATTCAGATATGAACTTTAACCCCACATCTTTCATTTAAATCAATTGACTGAGTTACAGCTCAATGCTGTCATCTTGTGGGAAATGTTGTAAGATATTTTGTGTGTCCGCATGATAACTTGTATACTATGAATAGACATCAGGGTCAGGTGTCTTTTTATCTTGCAGGGGTCCAGGGCCTTTCTGATACTCAGACAGGCCGTGTTTTGATTCATGTGACCACTGTCAAGCAATATAATAAATGTACATCTCTAAAAAAAAAAAAAAAAAAAAAGTTTTTTTTTTTCTTCAAAAAATAAAACTATACGGAGATAATTGCAGTGTTAAGGCCTACATGAAGCCAAATAAATTGTTAATAATGTGATTGCTCAGTTGGATTAAAAAAAACATCCATGTGTACATTTCCATGCAAATAGAGTAAACTGATTGAGGTTGAGTATCAGAATCTGCATGTTTGTTTAAGTCAGGTTTCCTGGTGGAATAAGGTCTTATTAAAAAAAAAAAAGTGTTTATTTAAATTTTACAAGATAAGTGTGAGATGTAAAGGGTAGTGTGATGGTTGGCAAACAGCCTTAAGAGCCTTTATGTGCATTCAAATGTCATGTTTTAGCTACTATACTTGCATTTATTGCTCTTAGTGCTCTTCATCTTAAAACTTTGATGTATTAAATTTGTATTCATGGGTTTGTTGTTTTATGGCTTTATTACTTGAGAGGACTTTTTAAAATCTTAAAATGAAGGTTTTTTTTTTCTTTTCATTTTTTGGCATGTAATTGACAGATTTTGGGACATACCCTGCTTTTGTATATTTTAAAGCATGTGTGTAGAAAATATTCATTTGTTTTTAAAACTAAAATGTAAATTAAGTACTCCGTAAAACTGTACATTTATTTTAATTTATATTGTGCAGTTAAACAATTATTTAATAGTAATTGAGGAGATATCAATTATAACAGTGCTCTGCAGTAGTCAGAAAGCAGCTGCATACACAAGTAAAAAAAAAAAAGTAAGTAGGTCCATGTATCATGTATACAAAGAAAAATGAAGAAAACCTTTTTTTTAAAGCCTGTTAAATCAACTAAATGTGCCCCACCATGCCTGTAAGCATTTTGTGAAAAGGAAAATAAATACGCTTTTGTTTGATATTTTGCTCCACAGTTCCTTGAACCTGAACAAAAAGTATGTCAATTGTGTTACATAATGTCATTACTACACAGTTTTTAAGCAAATAGCACATTTCTGTTCAAATGTAAAAGTGAAGTGGTGAGAAACAAATATTATATTTTTTAACAGTCAGGTAACTTGTAAAACATGTAAATAACACTGACTTTGTGTTCTTATTGTCTTTTGAAAACACATCATCTGTTCTGGACAAAATGCTTCTCAGTGAGACAGTGTTTTTCCAAGCCAGTAATATGAGATGACAATAAAAAGTGTGACTTTGACATTTTAACAGCAACACACAGAAGCAAAGTCTAGGTATTGTAGGACTAAACATTGTAGTAAATGAAACCACAGAAAAGCCATATGAGATGAGATGCCTTCTCGTAACAGTACATTATAATTTATTAGGCAAATGTCTTTTAAAGTGTGCATTTTCATGTATAAAGTAATCTGATTTGATAAACACATTTAAGAAATTTCATAAAAGAAAAAAATCCAGGTGTGCATGAGCCAATTAATAATCAGATGTGGCATGCTTCCACTGGTACTTTTTAAATCAGTACCTTTTAGAATAAAATAACTTTTAAATAACTTTAACCTATAGTACCCGAACAGTGTTCATAAAAATATACTTTGTATAATACACAATGTATATTTGATCTAGCGTGTGTTTTCAGGTTATTTTATTTGGATCTAAGGAAAGAAACTAACTGATTATTATTAATGAACTTGTGCAGTAAATATGGACAGATTAATTTAAGTAAAAATAAATAAATAAATAAAAAGATATAATTTGTCCAAAATTTATTTTTTAATTTCTTAAAATCTCCCAATGGTTTTAATTAAAGTTTCCATCTCAGCCGTGACGGCCAACCAGTATATAGTTATAACCTATTCTGTGCCTGTCATCCAGGGATCACAAGTTCAAATCCCACTACTCATCTGTAACGAGGAATCTAGGGAACAGATAAGCCATGCTCTAAAGAGGTAGTACACTTACTGTACATTCACACTTCAGTCAACACTATCCAATCCACTGATGCGACTTCACTTTCTGTGTACAGCTTGTTTGAAACGGTGCAGTTGTCCAGTGTCACGTGTCTCCTCTTATTCCAGGAAGCACATGATGGTTTGATTTTCAGTTTGATTTTTTTGTAAAAAAAATAAATAAATAGCTCTGTCCAATTTTGAGCTTTGTTTGAGTGAGGGAAGGTCCTGTAACTTTGTGTAGTTAAAAAAAAATAATGTACAAGTTATTCAACAGTTAATGTTTAATTATGAACATACAATTAAAAGTTCCATGGGGAAAAAAAACATTACAAAAATGTGTTTGTGTTGTCATTTAAAGTTTTTAGAAAGAAAAAACAAAACAAAAAAAACATGGAAATCAGATATTGGCCAAGAAAGCTGCTATTGGTGCATCTCTCGTTTTAATTTTATCTTTAATCTTTCATAGTATTTTGTCAACCAATCTAATTAGATTTCTTTCTTTAATGTCAGGAACAAAAAAATTAAATAACAGTAGTTGGCATGTAAACTTCATATCATATCAAGCTCACTTTAATTGCCATTTGACCAAAGACTAAATGAAAAGCTTGCACTAAATAAATAACTTTAAAACTTTTAAGTAATGCTTTCACCTGTAGGCATAAGCTACATCAACTATGGAATTAAGATTTTGATCTGCTCACACTACAGAAATCGTTTTGCCTAGTTGGTCACGACATGTGCGGTATCGGGATTATTTTCCCTGATCTGGATTTTTCATATTATAGCATCGTGACAAACACAATCCTTATCCTGAAAAACAGTCCCACAATGTTTAGTTTAAAACTTACAAGGGATGGATATTATTATTATTATTATTATTATTATTTAAGTCTTGAAAAACTCAGCTGGATGGTGGATTTTAAGTCATCCTAGAGTAAACAGTTAAACACACACAAAACCATATACCTAATATCTAAAATGATATCTAATCATTTTAGAAATCAGTTGTTTAATGTCCGACATGTCTCACATCTTTCTATTTATGTAACTGGCTGTCAAAATGCATTTATTCTTTTTCATTCCTGTATGAATGCTGAACAGTTGGCAGGAGAAGTACAGCTGTGACCAAAAGATTTGAGAATGACAATATGTCTGCTGTGTCTGTGTTTTTAGATCTTTTTGTCAGATTATTATGGTATACTGAAGGATAATTACAAGCATTTCATAAGCGTCTTTTTTTTTTGGCAATTACATTAAGTTTCTGCAACGAGTCAGTATTTGCAGTGTTGACCCTCCTTTTCTGTAATTCCCTGGCATGCTGTCAATCAGCTTCTGGGCCACATCCTGACTGATAGCAGCCCATTGTTGCATAATCAATACTTTGAGGTTGTCAATTTGTGGGTTTTTGTTGGTCTATCCACTTTGTGAGGATTGACCTGAACGGCATCTACGATAATTCTGTTCCACCTGTTCTTTCTTTCTCTACCCATCTTCCTATTGCCACCTCAGGGAGTTTTTTCTTGTCACCGTCACTGACATCCTTGACTTGCTCTTCACACTTCCATAGATTGGTGGTGTAGTGGTTAGCACTGTTGCCTTGCACCTCCAGGGTCCGGGTTCGATTTCCATCTCTGTGTGCATGGAGTTTGCATGTCCTCCCTGTGCTTGGTGGGTTTCCTCCCTGAACTCCAGTTTCCTCCCACAGTCCAAAGATATGCAGGTTAGGTTAATTGGCGTTCCCAAACTGCCTGTAGTGTGTGTGTGTGTGTATGAGTGTGTGCACCCTGCGAGTGTGCGCAGGGTGTACCCTGCCTCGTGCCCTAAGCCTCCTGGGATAGACTCCAGGTCCCCGCAACCCTAAATACAGGATAAAGCGGTATAGACGATGAGTGAGTGAGTGAATGAGTGAGTGAGTTCTCAATGGGATTAACGTCTGGAGTTTCCTGGTCATGGACCCAAAATATCCATCATGGACCCAAAAGGTTCTCCATCATGCTGGAAAATGCATTGTTCGTCACCAAGCTCTTCTTGAATGGTTGGGAGAAGTTATTCTCAGAGGATGTTTTTGTTCTCAGAGGATGTTTTTGTACCATTCTTTGTTTATGGCTGTGTTCTTGGGCAAAATTGTGAGTGCGCCTGTTCTCTTGACTGAGAAGCGACCCTGCACATTAAATGGTCTTAGTATGCTTTACTGCTGGCATGACACAGGCTGATGACTATCACTCATCTTTTTCTTCTCCGGTCAAGCTTTTTTTCTGGATGCACCAAACAATCAGAAAGGCAATTAATAATAGAACATGACTTTACCTCAGTCCTCAGCAGTCCAGTCCTGGTACCTTGTACAGAATATCAGTCTGTCCCTGATGTTTTTCCTGGAGAGAAGTGACTTTTTTGCTGCCATTCTTCAGGTGGATGAAAGTGAGCGCTACCATCAGAACATATTTGTCATTCTCAAAACTTTCGGTCATGGTCGTACTATACCTAATATAATCTTTGATAAACATCACTGGATGTCATGATAATGTAGGATTTTTTTAATGCAATATTATTCTGTGAAATTTCACAGGCCTTTTTGGCCAGTCTGGCTGCCTTTTTTAAAATGACTTGTTTATCTTAAACTAGCCAACTTGAGCCAACAGCTCAAATCATTAGAACACTCAAAATAAAAATCTTTAAATTACACAATGCCGCTATTTTTGCTTCATATAATGGAAACAGAATGTTTTTTTTTCAGCCCCTGTTCTAACAATGCAACATCAGAATTAGAAATAGTGATGACATGGACCTTAATGTCTGAATTAATCTATGCATGATATTTTTTTGTACAAAAAGAGAAATCAAGAAATCAAGCACCTACTTCATTCTAATATCCAAAGACATGTCAGGTTAGGACTGTAATATTCCTAACATTACTATTAATAACCAAAATATTAAACTGAAGACTTCTCTGGTGCTGCTGAGGTATTGGGTAGAATTTAATATGCAGCATGTTCCATATCCATCTGAAACAGAGTGCTGAGTATCAGACACAGGGGTGCTGTTGTTAGTAGATCTCCACTTGGCACCACACTCTTAGCTTTTGCTTGTATTGGGTGTCGCTGAGTACTTCGGGGGATATCGTATAAAGAGGCGATCTTCCTCCTTCTTCAACCACCGCAGCAGTTTCGTAATAGCATTGATGGCGCAGGACTTTGTTACGAGAGGGCTAAAGCAAGTATACAGCTCAAATTTGTTTGTTACCTGAAAAAAAAAAAAAAAAAACATACACTAGGTAATCACTTAATATTTTCTAATAAAATCTAAGTATAAATAGAAAGTGATGTATGTCAGGCATTCATATAACTAACTGATTTATAAGGCTAACCTGTCTTGTCCGATCCCATAAAAGTGATACAGTAAAACTTTCGATTGCGAGTAACTTAGTTTCCGAGTGTTTTGCAAGATGAGCAAAAATTTTAAACAAATCTTAACTTAAACGAGCGAGGGAAGAAAAAGGTTTAAAAGGCTGTAGCAGTGCGGGAAATTAATCTGTTTAACGACAGATGCAATGTCACATTTCTGTGAAATTCTCAAAAGGAGGCAAAAGCATGCGTTATTAAAGAGGTTCCTTGTTAAAGTCGCACAAAAAGGAAAAGATTTCAGTTTAGCCAACAGATAGCATTGATTCCGTTGTGTGTAAACGTCGTGCTACACAATAACCCTCCTCCTTCTCTCTGTCTCGTCTCCCTCACTCCAAAAAGTGCAGGTTAATTTGTTGTTTTTTATTACTTTATATTTTGTATTAATTATTTTATATGAATATGTCTGGGTTGTGGAATGAATCATCTGAGTTTCCATTATTTCTTATAGGGACATTCGCTTTGATAAGTGCTTTGGATTACAAGCATGTGTCCATAACAAATTATGCTCACTATCCAAGGTTTTACTGTATTGAAAAAAAAAAAAACACTCACTGTAAAAGAAAGTTACCAGAAGACACAGTGCATTGAAGCTTGGCCTGTGTATCTGCAGCCTAGTCAAAGTGCCTTGACTCCTGTCTACTGCCAAACACGGCCACAACGGCCACGCAAGCATCAGAACTGAATCATGAAGCAATGGAAGAAAGTAGCGTAGTCTGATGAATCATGTGGGTTTTTTCTGTTTGTTTACATTTTTTAAATATCATATGGACAGACAGGTGTGTGTGTGTGTGTGTATATGAAACCATCCATGCTACCATTGTCTCTTCTGGGAATAACGCAAGCAGGCATTGACAGTGTGATGCTCAAGGTGAACGTTGTGCCGGTCCTAGCAGTGGATGCTACTAAAACCATAGACCTAAACATTGCAACAGACCAAGGATACTCTTTCATGGTTACAGTTTTCACTAATGGCAGTGGTCTCTTTCAGCAGGATAATCCTCTTTGCCACACTGCCAAAACTGTTAAGGAATAGTTTGAGGAACATGAGAAAGAGGTTAAAATGTTGACTTGGCCTTCAAATTACCCAGATCTAAATCTGAATCAGCATCTCCAATCTGTGGAGGCTCCCCCCCCCCCACCCTTTACAGGGCTTTAAGGATCTTAAGTCTTTTTTAAGTCTTAGTGCCACATACAACAGGACACCTTCAAAGGTCTTGTGGAGTCCATGCATCAATAGGTCAAAGGAGTTTTGGTGCCACAAGAGCATCCTTTAATATTATGGCTGATTTGTGTATAAATATTGATTTCTCTCTCTGTGTGTCTCTCTCTCCCACACCCACACACATCACACACCCATCCACACCCACACACGTTGATGATGAATAGCCAAGAGGAGTTTATGCCAAACGGCATAAACGGCAATATTCTTTAATATTTTAAGCAAGAGTGTTTTTATTCGCAGCTTTTACAGTTTCAAAGTAGCAAAATTAACAAGCAAAACAAGTAGCAAAAACTGATGGCCTTCTGTTCATGTTTATCAATACAGGAGTAAATATCATTAAATAAATAATAAAAAATATTTCCTATCATCTTAAAGAAAATAATGTGGAAGTAAAGTAAGAGTGCCTGATTAAATAGCCTGAAATCAGAAGATTTTTTTTAAATTTAGCTTAGATCCCTGAGTTTTGTCTTTAAATGGCATTTCTAAATTATATAATGAACTGAGGCAAGGTTGAAGCAGAGGCCAAATGCACGTAAACTGAATTGAAGCACCACACCACACCAAACCACACGACCACGCGGGACCTTGGTAAACATTATCTGAGAAATCAAATCACTTGTGCTTGTGCTTAAAATCTTGCTTAAAATATTAAAAACATTGTGTTACATTTAAACTTACTTAATTTTATGGATACAGAAATTTTGACCAATTTTGGCCCAATATTGTGTGGGTCTTGCTTGTCCCAGCCAAACAGCTTTGACTTTTTGAGGCATGGACTAAACAAAACCTCTGAAGGTGTGCTTTGGTATCTGACACCAAGACAATGGCCCAGATCGTTTAATTCCTGTAAGCTGTGAGGTGTGGCCTCCATCGATCAAACTTGCTTGTCCGCTATTGAATTCAGTTCTGAGGAATTTGGAGGGCAAGTCAACACGATTCACACGGTCATGTTCTATTCCTTGACATATTCTATTATACTAAAATTAAGTCAATTAAGAAGGAGAGGCGACCGCGCTTTTTCTGTGTCTGGTCCCACCCTTTGAAACAAGCTCCCTTTCCATGTCCGTTCAGCTCACAGTGTTGAAATTTTTTAATCGAACTTAAAAACGTATCTGTTTCCCGAGGCTTTTAAACATGTGTTATAGTGGTTTTGTATTGGTAATTTGATGGTTCTGTTGTTTTCAAATGATTTTTTTTTACTTTGTTATGTAAAGCACTTTGGTCAACTATCGGTTGTTTTAAATGTGCTATATAAATAAATTAACTTAACTTAACTTAACTTAACTTAAAAGAGGCCACTGCCATTAGGGAACTGACTGTTTGCTACAATGTTTAGGTGGCCAGTATGTGTCAAAATAATGTCCACATGACTGACAGGACCCAAAGTTTCTTAGTTGAACACTGCATCAGAGCATCAAACTGCCACGGCCAGTTGACCTCCTTCCTATAGTGCATACTGGTGCCATCTCTTTCCTGGGCACACAAAGCACTCGCACCCAGCTATCAATGTGATGTAAAAGAAAACATAATTCATCAGACCAGGCCACCTTCTTCCATTGCTCGATGGTTCAGTCCATGGGCATTCAGACTGGTCAGAAACTCTGCAAGCACTAAGACCCAGCAGGGGAGACGATAGGTAATCGTGTGCGTGTGTGTTTGTGTGCGTGTGTGTGTGTGTGTATTCACCCAGCAGGAGAGACGATTACCTACAATTCCGCAGCGCAAGAGAGAGAAAAAACGTTGGCTCAGTTGTGATGACATGATGCTCGGTGTCAAAACAAGAAGCGCATGTGTGATATTATGTGCTCGTAAACCAAGACAATGCTCGCTTTTCAAGTCAAAATTTATTAAAACTCTTTGCTCGTCTTGCGGAACACTCGTAAACCGCGTTACTCGTAATCCGAGGTTCCACTGTATCAAAAAATGAAAGCTGAAATTCTCATATTCATCTTTTGATCTCAAAAAACAAATGTCTTTAATCTACAACAAAAGAATTGGTCTTGCCATTAAAATACTTTTGGAATGGACTGTATATACTGTATGGCCAGCTATCAGGTATTTCGAAGAGATCTAATATTGCAAGCAGGACAAGCAACCTCCCACCCCAAACTGATTATGATTCAACCAGAGCTGTTAAAGCTGCTGTTAAAGAAAATAAATCCATCATACCCAGGCCAGCAGGGTCTCTCGTGCCGCCACATGGTAAATGAGCTTAAGAGGGCGAGAAGCGTTGTGTATGCGGCCATGCATATCTCTGTAAAGGTCCAGCAGCCTCATCTTCTCCTCTTGACTGTCATAAGGAGTCTCCATTTCTGGGCTAAGGGCCACAAGCAAACAGAAATGTGATCCAATTAGATAGAAAAACAAGTAGCAACCATGGTTTACCTGTCTTCATTTTATATAGAACTACTGCCATTAGCATTAGAAAACGTGCAACTTTCATGTTACTTAGCAAAAGGCATAATAATCCTGCCAAGTTAAACCTTCAACCTAAATCTGATGACAAGGAGACAGCATGATCACAAACCACAGAAAGGTTTGGATTTATAAGTTATGTGCCTTAAATTTTTGTATGGTTCATGTTAAAATTTGCAATGAAGTGGAATAGGACACATTCCAAAGCTGTTCAAAGATACAAAAAATATATATTTTAGGAATTTCTGGAAAATATAATCTCAAGAGCACATGGTGCAGGAGAACAGGAAACAATATATACATTACAAATGCACTATTTGGCTAAACAAAGATAATAAAGTGCCCTAATGGTGAATGTCCTGGCTATACATACTGTAGAAGCATAATAAGTTGAATGTATATTTTGGACCCTGTACGTATAATTTTTACCCTGTACTGATTTTTGAACCCCAAATACATCCATTAAACCTTGTGCACCAAATTCTTGGGGTCTTCTTCTGTTAAATATTTAATTATTCTCCCAATATTGGAATCTGGAATGAATTGCTTTTGTTGGTGACTTTTCAGTAAAAGTCAAAACAGCAAGAGATATAGTGCCTTTTATATTATAAATTGGCCTTAATATTAATTTCGTGAGGCAGGTCACCAAAAACTTTTTTTCTTTTTTTTTGCAATCAGTTTTTCTCCATTTTATACATGGAACTGTGCACATATCTGTGAAAAGTTGAGAGGAGGAGAAAGAGGGATGTGAGTCAATATTTGCAATATGTGCAACTTAAAATGTATATTCTATAAAGTATACATCCACTATTTACCTAAAAGAAAGATAACCAGGAAGTGGTGGCAGAAGCCTGAAATTCACAAGATAAGCAAGAGACTACCATAAATCCACATTCCATAGTTATGGAAAATAGTGCCATCAACCTGAGGAAAATCTGGTCAAATTGCAGTAAAAAATACATTACTTCAGAACAACAATCTTGCTTTGGACAAGAAACACAAGGATTGAACATTAGATGAGTGAAAAACTGTCCTTTTTTCTGATCAGTCCAAATTTAACTTGGACTTGGATTTGACAGGTTTTTTGTTCTAACTGCCATGTCTTTGTCAGACGAAGAGAGGATGAACAGACGGTTCCTGAATGTGTGGGTCCCACTGTGAAGCACTGTGAAGAGGAGGAGGTGTGATGGTGTGATGGTGTGATGGTTGCTTTGCTGCTGACACTGTTGGTGACTGAGGACACACTTAACCATCAGGGCTACCACAGCATTTTGCAGTGACATGACATCCCATCCCATCTGGTTTGCATTAGTGCGACCATCATTTGTTTTCCAAAGAACAATGACCTCAAACACACCTCTATGTTATGTAAGAGCTATTTGTCCAAGAAGGAGAGTGATGGAGTGCTGCATCAAATGAGCTGGCCTCCACAATCTAAATCCAATCTAATCACAGTTGAGATGGTTTGGGATGAATTGGACTGAAGAGTGAAGGAAAAGCAGCCAACAAGTACTCGACACCTCTTGGGACTCCTTTCAGGATTTTTGGAAAACCATTCCAGGTGAGGCGCACGCACACATACTGTACACACTGATCAAAAAAGTCATCAGTCATCTTCATCTTGGATTACAGCACACAATGTGGTAGCCAGTTCATACTGTATGTGAAAATCGTTCCTTTTGCTCCCAGAAACACTTGTTCACAATTTAAGCCCTGGAATTTGCCCGTACCATCAGGGAAGAAAAATCCATTTGTGCTTCATTGATTCTCCCTAGCAAACTGGGGCTTTTTCTGAATAGCTAGCCTCCCTAAAAAGTGGTTTTCTTATGGCCACAGTCCCGCTAGTGTTCTCATCACATTGTTTGCAGATGGAAATGCTCTTACTTTATTAAACATTGCTGCAAAGCTTTTTATAAGTCTACATTTTTTTATGATGCAGTAAGTCTTTCATGATTTATTTCTGATCACATTTTTTCCACAAAGTTGATATCCATTGTCCATCTGGATTTTAATAATGCATTGGTTCTTAGTTAGTGCTGGAAGTCAGTAAACATTCTATAATCTATCATCTCTCTAAACCAATCGATGACTGATTAATAAATGATTTAACTGCACAGCACTATGCTTCTTTGACGGTTCTTTTTTTTTCAAGTCTATAGATCAAAAACAATCAAAAATGATTACACCTCAGTACCATCAGTACATCACCATGTACTTAACCATCGGTCTCTGTTGTCATAAGGTTTGCTGCTCTGCACATCGACCATGAGGTCTGTCACCTGGAATGTGAGCACAATGTTATGTTGAGAGAAGGGCTACACCGCCTGCATAAGTGCACACATTGTGGAATGAGACTTTATTCCCAAAAGTCTGAAACCGATCATGCGGCGTGTGGCAATTCTTAAAAGAAACACTTAATAAAATTGGTGCTATGTGCGCGCACACTTTTTATAGTTGAGTAAAAGTTTAAACATCAAAATTATAGTTATTATTTACTAGTAATGCTCCGATCAGGGTTTTAGGGGACAATCACTGATCCCTAGTCAGAGAAATCAGAATCGGACGATTCTGACAGCTGATCACAGGTGTCTATGTGCACCTTGTCCATAAAACAAAGAAATGTACTATTAGCTGTTATTACAGCAGCAAAAAAAAAATTGTCAACATCTGGAATCCTCCTCACACAATGGACGTGTAGTTGTTGGACATATCAATGGAACTCTCAACTTCTCGTATACATGGATCTAGCATGAAAACTGAGTTTGTGGCATGCTGCTTTTAATATTGTGTCAGCTTTTCTGATGTCATTATAAAATATATATAATAATAATAATAATTATTATTATTATTATTTTATTATTACTATTATTTTTTTCGTATTTCAGCTCTTATTTTATTTACATATATAGCATATTATTCTATTTTTGTATTGTTGTTTCTACTTGATCTAGAAAAAGAAAAATGCAATAAACAGTTGTTAAAAAAGATCAGAAAGTATAATAAAGTTTAAAACTTTTATTTAGGCAACATATTAACTTTTTATTTTAATTTTTTTTTCATGTAGATTATAAAGAAACGGAATCTAATAGAACAGACTTTGCTCAACTAAAGAGCATTTACAGTTCCTTAACTACAGCATCTCACAAAGACTAAAATGCGACTGTCCTGCTACAGTATACTCACTCGTTATAACATGCAGCACATTGAACAAGGCTGTGTCAGTCTCTCTTCATTTATTAGTCTTTATTTCTCTCTTCATTTATTGTTTTTGTAATAATGGTTTCTAGTCTTTTTACTCTCTACAGAGTAAAGCTCAAGCTTCTGTTATAGGTGATTGAGTGCCTTTGAGGATAACTTTTCATACTCAAATTATTCATGCTGCATTTTAACCGGCAGATAAGTTTTGTGACATAAAAGCTTTTGGCAGACGTGTCCTGGCAAGGTTTTGCTTTAGGGGGGAAAAAAACAAAATAAAACTTTGCATATTGCTAATTTGACATCTTTTAAAAAGACCTGGTTATATTCTCAGACTTGGGACAGCAGGTTGATGTGGCTGTCAGCTCAAGTATTTAGCATTATCACATTAATACATGTATATTGTTTATGCTTATGTGATAGGCTAGCTAAGAGACAACCGATCAGTAAATATTAAGTGATTATCAGCCTATTTTGATCGGTGGCCGATCGATCAGAGCACCTAAGGCTGCATGATAAATCGGGAAAAAAATTACGATCTCGATCCAAAATGATAAATATGATCTCATATCTAAAAATGTATTTCCAGATCATGCTGCTTTCACACGTTATTTGTCACACTCGCATACATTATTATCAGAATCATAAAAATCAGAATAAGCCTTATTCTTTATTTTTTCACCAATCAATCATAAATCTCGATCACTTCTGTCCTCTCCCTCATGGGCTACGTTCCGCTATCACTCACGTGACGTGTTACAAGCAGGCAGACCTAATCAATCGGAGTCAGTCAGTACTTGATGGATTTGTAGCAGTAAGAGAGAAATAAAAAAGCATGTTATAATAAGCAAATTATCCATCTCTTTCATTACATTAAAGAACGCTAACAATGTCAATTTTAGAATCCGTAGAAGCCATTTTCACGGGGGTGGGACTAAGGTTTATTAATCGGCGCGCATGGTTTAGTAATCAATGCTCAGGGTTTTTTTTATTTATTTTTTTTTACCACATGACCCCTGGGGTCCGTATGATGCGAGGAAATACATCTGTGTCACTGCTACAAGTTCCCCATCAGAGAGGGTTTTCAGCACAGGGGGGAACATTGTAACATGCCTGTATAAGGTTCTGTGCCAATTGGAACAAAAAGCAGGATCAGGATCTATTTAGTTATTTTTATTTATTACAGTTAATATCTTCAACAACTTAAAGCTTTATTCTCCTTGAGGGGTCTAAAATAAAGATAAGATATTATTTTTGTTACTCCAGTACTTTATTAGAACTGAATGTCCTGTTTTTCTGTTGTTGTTTGTTTTTTTGTACTTAAGTGCAATAAATGTTTGTTGAAAAAAATAGAATTGTGCGAGGGAATCGTGATCTCAAATCCCTTGGAGAAAAATTATGATTTTAGTAAGAATCATGCAGCTCTAAGAGCACCCATATTATTTACTGGCAAGCTGATAAAATAATAATAATTGCTATACTAATTAAAAAAATAGATCAATTGATAAAAAAATTTAAGTAATCATTTGGTGCAGCTCTAGTTTTCTGTTAACATGTTTTTAAAAAAAAAATTTTTTATGCAGCATGGCTTGTTTTAGGATTTTTAACTATTAAAAATCGATTGGCATTTTTCATAATCCATCTCTCGAAATGCACATGAAATGAAATGATCATCAAGTAATTATCGTTCCATCAACATTCTTAACCCAATTTCAGTAATTCAACAAACTCCTTAGCTGTTTTGTTTCATTACTATGCATATTATGCATTCATTACTGCAGTTAATTAATTACAATTAATGGCTCTTAAGTATTTACTTATTTAAATACAAAATACAAAACTTTTTTTTCCCGAAGCCTTTTTTTTAGGTCAGAAGTAAACCAAACCCTGTGCTGATTTAAATCAAATGTGCTCTCTTCAAAAGAGACTGAAACCTACCTGGTGAACTGTATCAGCTGATGGTGGTTGTCTGGAACGTCAAAAGGCTTGTACATAAAGTGCCGGAGATCAGACACTCCCACCTGACTGACGCTGTAGGACTGAGCTTTGGCAATTGATGTTAGAGCATTTTGGGCCTCCATGGCTTCCTCAATCTTTCTCTTGCACTCTGCCACTGCGTAAAATGCCTCATTGTCTGTGGAAAGCAGCAGCAGGCACACGGTGCACTCAGGTGGGTCCAGGTAAGATATGTAGGCATAAAAGTAACAGTCAGGGTTAAAGCTGGGGAGGCAGATTGGGGTCCAGATTTCACCAGCCTGGAACGCAGAGGAGGCTCCAATAAGGTTGAGGAGCAGGTGAAGGTCAGCAGGGTCCAGCTTGGCATCCTCAATCACCATCTTCTCCTGTGCAATGGTGAGCAGCTTGTTCTTGGCAATGAGAATGGAGAAGACTAGGTTGGGAGTGATGGCCTTCTGAAGTATCTGGCTAAGCGAGTCCCTGAATGAGGAGGAAATGGGTAGACAGTGCACAGCGGAGAGCAAGAAACTCGGATCAAAGTCGACCAGGTTTAGTAAACCGTCTAGGATCTTCTCTGAGCCAGCTAGCAAGCGGCGCAAGTCGTAGTTCTTCTTGTGCTCAAAGATGCGGGTGATGCTGGCTTGGGTAAGCATGCTCACAATCTGGTTATAGACATAAAGCAGTTCATTGCGTAGCTGCTGTTCAGACTGATGGGTGCTAGAGACAGAGACGAGCACCAGAGGGCCTTGCTGCATGAAGACCACCGTGTGCTCATCTGTAACAGAAGAGGTTCAGACAGAACAGTTAAAAACAGCAAAAAAAAACCACTGTATATATATATATTTAGATGTGCCCGAGAATTTTTTTATTATTAAATTGCACACCCAAAAGTACGTTTTAAAAATTTTTAAAAACTATCTGTTGAACTATCTGTTGAGAACAAACTAAATTTTTACGCGTTATCGTGAAGTGGGCAGTATGAAGGTGTGAGATTGCGTTTATTAAGTACATTTCAATTGCACTCATAAGCGCATATTTAAAAAATTTACAGCGCCATCTGTTAAATTTTGAAAATAACTAATTTTTTTTTTTTAAGTCGATATTTTTTTAATCATATAAGGGCCTTTTCCATTTAAATTGCATTCCATTCCATTAAAGAAATTAGAATTTATTTTCTTCTTGTGGGCCAACTGCGATGAAACAAAGCCTATGTGTTACCTGCGAAAACCCCATTCAAATTCGTTTAGTAGTTTTTACGTCATGCACAAACATACAGACAAAAATTTATTTTATACAAGTTTTTCTTTTCCAGAAATGCGTATAAATTTTTTGGGCTGACTTTGTATGTGTGTATCGAATAAAAATGCACCAATCGATTGGCCAATGACCAGAATCTGCAGTTTTCTGCTTGATCTATCAGTGATGGAACATTAGAACAAGTTATTATTATTATAATCGAGTTATAACAGAATGTGCTCCCTCCCACCCTCCAATAGTGTGTGAGTAGCTATTTGAAATGATTCTGTCAGCTCCAAAAAATAAAAATACAACTGATTAAATTATCAATAAATAAATGATCTGGAGCGATTTTTGTTTTTAGCTTTGTTTGAGAGAAGGTCATTTAACTTTGTAGTTTTTGGAGAATATGCAAAAGTTATTTAACAGTAATGTTTTATTATAAACATACTGAACAACTGATTTTTTTTATGAAAAAAGTTTGCATTTGCCATCACTTATAGTTCTAAAAAGTGAAAATTGAAATCGGCAAAAT
The DNA here is from genome assembly GCA_030014305.1 of Clarias laeviceps. Classification (NCBI taxonomy): domain Eukaryota; kingdom Metazoa; phylum Chordata; class Actinopteri; order Siluriformes; family Clariidae; genus Clarias; species Clarias laeviceps. Next base: position 13,703,579 of record JAQMYJ010000016.1, on the reverse strand, counting down.
AGAAATCTGCAAATTCAGCAACGGGTGCATTTTCATAATCGATTTATTATTGTTGCATCAATTAATTTCATTCCATCTAGAAGGTTAATACCTGAGTAGACAGAACGAATGACATTGTCCCCGCTTTGAATGAAGGACACCAGAGCCATCATGACACCCATGGTGGAGGACAGGGCTTCCTCACTGCCGTAGCGTGAGTAGATGGGCTTCCCAGCCTCACTCAGGACAAACACGTGCTTCCGGTGCCGTCTCCAGCTCTCTGCTGTCACATCCTCATCCGAGTGAGAAGAAGCCTCTAGGTGAGATTCTGAGAGAGGGGACGGAATTCTGTTCGCGCACACGCCCGGCTCTTCCAGCTTTCCTCGAGCTAACACGGCCACAACGAATTCACCCGAGTCCTCCTGGCCATTGTCCTCCAAACTTTTACCAGTGTCTGATACATCAAGCAGAACAGCTTCTTCTTTCTGAAGATCCACTGGAACATTATTTGGGTCTAAGCCACCTTCGGACTGCGTGTCTATCAGTTCTGTCTCATCACATCCGTCTATTCTTGGGAGAGTCACATGATCTTCCACATCTGTAATACAGTCTAGAGTATCTTCAGACTGCATTTTGTTTTTATCAGTCTGAAGTAAAGATGTGATAACAGGTGAGTCAGTCGCCTCCATGTCGTTCATATTCGATCGGATTCCCCTGATTCATATTAACACAATATGTACTGAGGAAACAAGAGAGTAACATTTCTTAAACAAATGTTTTTAACTAATCAAGCTGAGTGAAGAATGACAATCCATATGTACAATCTATTTCTGTTCTACAGATGAAAATGAAAGTAGATATAGAATGTTGAAATACAGACATCTTGTCCAGTGTACACATTGGTGTTTACTTTACTTTCCTGGTTAACATTAGCAGCAGCAGGTTCTCTCTCTCTCTCTCTCTCTCTCTCTCTTTCTCTCTCTCTCTCTCTCCTGTGGCTATGTAATTAGCTACCTAGCTAGAATACCTGATACCTAGCATACAGAGACTTTTTAAACATCTTATGTAAATTAGTTTAATCTGCCTAGGGAAGACATTTTTAGAGCAGAATATTTCGAGTCGGTGAGTTATTTATTTATTTATTTATTTATTTTTAATACATATTCTTATATCTCTATATGAAGCTGTACCGGCAGTGTTTCTTTTGAAGCGTCGCTCTCGTCCTCTTCCGCTGCGATTTCCGCTGCGCATGCGCACAAGTTATCTTCTCTGTACCGCATTATACAGTAGGTTTGATGATTACAGAATTCGTACGAAAAAATGCTTAGAATTCATAATATGAAAATATGCAAATTCTGTATGCAAACGTTATATCGTCCTCCTTTTTTTAATGAAAAAAAAACCTTTTTTTTTTCAAAAAACACGAGTTTGAACTGCAGCGTTGGCAGTGTGACGTCATATACGGAGTTTGGTCTTCATTAAATAGAAAGTTAGACTTTGTTAAATTGTACAATGATTTGATGAATATTACATAAATTTTCTTTTTACATTTGTACTCTTTTAGATTATACATTCAATTTGTAATATTTTTTTTTATTTATTTATTCTATATTTATTTAATAGTTTATGTATTTATAGTCTACTGTTTAGTTCTTTACTGTTTTTGTTTTTATAATGTCATCCATTATTATACTGTAATGTTGAAGTTATATATGCCTGCAAAAAATAAATAAATAAATAAATAATCTAAAGTTAGACTTAAAAATTGGAGTACTTTTTTGTAAGGTTGCACAAATTTACAATGCGTTTACATATTATTTACATACATACTATTCTACATACATACATAAAAATTACACAGTGCCAATTAAACTAATCTGTATTCTAACCACTAATCCACCGTGCCATCATATACTGTACATACTTACACACATACTATTTACTGCTGTAGCAAAACAATAAGTTAATTCAAATCATTTACTGATGTTCAGAAATATTTTTAGTGAAGAAAGGAGGAAAGACATAATGGATCCCTGAAACATGATGCAAATATGATAAAGGGAAATAAGGTAGACAGTTTGAAAATATGCAGTGAGCATACATAGTAATCTGTGAGCATACAATTTTTAAGATTTTTGTTTATCACCCAATGCCCAAACCCCAGCCACTGAATGCAGTGCCGGTCACAAGCCCGGCAAATTGTGTACAAATCAGATGGTCCAACCCCACAATGAGAGAAACCAAAAGACCAACAACAACAAGCATAATAATAATAATAATAATAATATTAATAATAATAATTATAATAATAATTATTATTATTATTATTATGCTACTTCAATAAATATATTATTATAATGTTACCTACATTTTAGTGGAGGGCTTTGCTCTATATTTATTTAAGATTCAAATAACTTTATTAATCCCAGAGGGAAATTGCTTATTTAATATTAGAAAATAATTTACTGTAATGTTATATATTTACTATTGGATGTTATTGAAGATTTTAACTTGTGTCCAAATACAGTTATTGTATATATACAAAATGTTACTCAAGTTGGCATCCTTAATATGAAGTACATTTTTGGAAGAGATCTATTGATGACATGTATAATTATGCAAATAATAAATATTGTTTTATACAGTTTTTATAACAGTTAATTCCAAGCACGTATTTTGTTTGGACAGGAGGCATTTTACAAGTGCTGATATAGTGTATAACTGCACTGTGAAGTTTACCTATATAAATTGCTTTGCTTCACAGGTGTCCTTATAATCGCTAACCCCCGAACAAGGGCACTACTTGGTGTATGGAACAAGGGATTCTACACCCTACACAGCACACTAGATTTTACCATTTTATGCTTTTTGGGGATTCATCCCCAGTATAGTAAGGTTATTGTAAATTAAAATACAGTAAGTGGAGATAAAGAAAAACTTTACAGGACTGTCCACCACCTCATGTTTTATTCTACTCACCTTTGGCTACACATTACTGGTAAGAATTTAAAACTACTTTCATGTATTAATTACATGTTGGTCACTAACGGTCAGTTGCCAGCTTAATGCTAATTCTGCCTGTTGTAGAAAGATAAGTGTTTAGCAGGGAACTGTTGTATAAAGCAATATCACACATGAGTTTGTCCTATTAAAATTTATTGAATATCAGTGATATCTTCACATCCGTGCTCATATTCAGTACAGCAGCACGACCTCAACTATTGCTTAAATAAGTGTTACTGTGGAAGAAATTAAAGACCACCTGATCCACACACAACTTTGGCACACAACGTGTACCAAAAGTGGTGAAACCCACCACTGAGCCACTAATGACCATAATTCATAAATCAATAAAAATATCGTATACCAACTTAAAAAAGTATTTTATTATAAATTCTTTCATTCAGTCTTGACCAAGGCTGAGCCACGTTTCTCTAGAATTTGATATAAACATTTTCTTTTTGAATGCTGAAGACAAGGATGATTTCACAAATGTTTGTGCTTTTAATAATAGACCTGTAGGTGGCGGTAACGCTGCGTGGCTTTGTAATTGTCCATCAATTTAAAGAAGAAGAAGACGACGACGACGAAGAAGAAGTAGCCTCAGCAGCAGCAGTAGTAGTAGTAGCAGCAGCAACATTAGCATTGTTTTGCCGGTGTGGTCGTGTTTTTGTTTAACTCTTGCTCCTGTTCTTCGGTATTAAGGATAACTCAACAGGTTTTACGTTTACAACCAGAATAAGGCTAGAAGTGTTCTCGAGGGTGTTTTAATCGAAGAAGCCGCCTTGCGTACATCCGCAGCTGATTAGCGACTATGGTAAGTGTGCTAATATAACTAACAAGACAAGTTATACAAAAACATGTATAACATTTATGTGAGTTAGTCTGTAGTTTTGTGTCATTGCCTTGTGGTATAATGAGTCATTGTGACCTGTGCTCATAACTAGGAGACCTGACTTTATCAGCAGGATTACATAGGGTAGGTCCAGCTTCCTGCGACACAGACTGCACAGGCTATTTAGTCATCTGGAAGAAAATCCCAAACCACAGAAAACAAAACTGGACAATGCTTTATAACTACTCCAGAGACTGATAAGCAAAATTACCCATCTGTCATTGCGCCTCGATGGAGCGCCAAAAAAAGGAGCTCGCGCGATTATTATATTCACCATTCATCACCATCATCAAAGACTCTATATTATTAATGTTACATAATAGCCATTTGTAAGTCTACATGGACATGAAATCAATAAATCATTAATATTACATAGGCAAAGCTAAATAAAAAAATATTTTTCAGAATAGAGTATAATAAATTTTATGTATAACACTGTACATCTAGTAAATAATAATTATTATTATATCTATTAAAATTTTACATCCATTTCAGTAGTACATGTTTTGTAACGGAATGAGATTTTGTCTCAAAACATTTCAGAAGAGTAATATTTACACGGGAACTGCAACAGGTATCAGAGATGTTTACTAGGGTCACTAGGGTAACGCTGACTGTGTTGGTGACGTCCTTCGAATTGAGGAATTTTGTCGCCGGTTGTTCCCTTAATTGATATTCCCTGAACAGGGAGTAATATTTATGTACACTGTACTATTTATGTATGAAGCTCTAATGTAACTCTAATGTGGTTTAGTGGTTAGTACTTGGTGAGTTTCCTCAGTGTACTCCGGTTTCCTCCCACAGTCCAAAGACATGCAGATTAAGAGTTCTAATTGAAGTTCCCAAATTGCCCATAGCTTGTGAGTGTGTGTGCCCTGCGATGGACTGTCACCCCGTCCAGGGTGTACCTCGCCTTGTGCCCAAAATCTCCTGGGATAGGCTCCAGGCCTCCCGCGACCCTGTACAGGATAAGCGGTATAGAAGAGGAATGAATGAATAACCACCAGTGATAATTAGAAGGGATGAAAATTAACTGCCTATTATACAGTTGATAAAGCTTAAGGCTCAGAATCAAATTAAATATTCTTTACACATTCTTCATACCAGGAGTCCTCAAGGCTGGTTGATTCCACTATTGTAGTGTCAGTTGCATCTCACTAATTTTACATCCAAAAATCTGTTTGTAAATAAATGATAAAAGACATTTAAAGTTTTTATGTCTAGTGAATGAAAGAGGTTTATGCATTTTTTTTTTTTCATCCAGACAAAATCCTTAGTCAATGCTTCTTTTTTTTTTCATTTTGTTCAATTATGTCTCAAGTGTAAATAGTATATAGTTTGTGTATAATATTTCGACTAAGGTGTGAAAGCGTCCAAAATAAACCTGTTTGCTTGTATTATGTATTTCAACCATAAGGATAGTGAAATGTCAGATATGGACCAAGTGCCAGCAATGGACAACAGCAGTGCAGAAGATGAGAAGGCACCACTGTACTGCATCTGTAGGAAACCAGACATCAACTGTTTCATGATGTGAGATCCATGTGCAGTATATCTTAAAGGAATTTACACTCTTTGTACATGTGTATTTTTGGCTTTTGCTGTAGTTTAATCAGTCTTTTCTCTACAGTGGCTGTGATAACTGTAACGAATGGTTCCATGGACATTGCATAAATGTGACTGAGAAGATGGCTAAGGGTATTAGAGAGTGGTACTGCCGGCAGTGTCAGGGTAAGTAGCCGTCCTCATCTGTTTATTCAGAAATATCACAGCAGAGAAAATTGTTTAAATGATGATTGCTACTTTTTTAAAAAATATTTGGAAAAACTCAAATTATAATCTATTGTTCCCTTTCTTTTTTGTGTTGGAATGCCAGGCCCTTCCAAAACTTTTAAATGTACTTAATGAACAGATCATGTTCTGTCAAATAGCCATTCTTCCCTTAAACCTTAGCACTTCATATGCATATACAACCACTGGAAACATCTCCTAAAGATGCATAATCATGCACAATAATTCAGTCAGTGACTGGAATAAACTGAAGCATTTCACAAGAAGCATTCTTCCAGTCTAGGAAGCTTCTTGGCTATCCATTGGATTATCCACGGTAAATAGAACTACATTCATAATTATTGTTTCTTTTTCTAACAGAAATGGATCCCTCCCTTGAAGTGAAATACCGGATGAAAAAATCACGTGAGAAAGAAATGGAACCAGAGAGAATTGAAAAACGATCAAGTACTCCAGACTTTAAACTGGATAAACGCCGTGGATCTAAAGTGAGTGTTCACAGCTTTTACCTCTGGTCGTGGCCCCACATGCACATACACACATCCTTATTTATGTGATCTGTCTGATAATAAGGTTTTTCTGCTGTAGATAGGCATAGTTTAAAATACCTGTTAAATACTCATGTGCTTTTATAAAAATTTGTTACAGGTGAAACGTTCTGCACGCATGTGTGGCGAGTGTGAACCCTGCAGACGCACTGAAGATTGTGCGCAGTGTGACTTCTGCAAGGACATGAAAAAATTTGGGGGCCCGAACAAAATCCGGCAAAAATGCCGACAGCGTCAGTGTGTTGTTCGTGCAAGGGTAATTGCATACATTTCTATTTAAAGTTGATAATTGATGATGATGTAAGATGTGAAGCACCTTGTGTAACTGCCACAGGTTACGGCCAAATATCCTTCCTTGACTCTTAGACACAGACTGTGGAATCATCTGGATTTGAACTTGCACTCTCTTAATGTTAGGGATGAATGCACCAGGGCCCCTCAACCTTCTTTCAGTGGCAGCTAGGATTTTTTTTCTCTTGTCATCAGGATCCAAAATAAGGGACGGTGGATACGATCAGCATACATACTTTTAAGCTTGGTAGGAAGATAATTGCTTGGTTGTGTTGATGTAGCACGGCCATGTGGAAGTCACTTATGTTCAAGATTTGTCACCCAGCTATAGTTAATGTAATCCTGATGACCAAAGACAAAGCAAAAAGGGTGTTCCCCTTTGAAGCACATGAAGTGGTGCTTCACATCAGTTTTTTCATTTTTGTACTTTGTAGGTCTTAAATGCTGTGTCTTTAAATGTGTTCTTTTTAAGAAAATGCTGCGTGTCCGAGATGAGGAGTTTTCCTTGCACGAGAGGACCGAAAATAGGATGCACAGAGGCAGACGATATTCAGATGACTATAATGATAGTGAGGTTGAGCTGTACTCACGATACAAGGACCAGAACATGGTAATATGATTGCAGAACTCTTCAAACAAAGCATTATTTATTTATCTATCTATCTATCTATCTATCTATCTGTCTGTCTATTTGTTTATTTATATTTTAGAAAAGTGCCATGCGTTATGTAACGATTTAACTTGCTGCTTTTGTCACTCTTGTGTAGCCATGGAGCAGGGAGGATAAGGAAAGTCCAGTTTACAGCTCTGGCCAGTGCAAGAAAGCTATAAAAGTCAAACATGTTAAGCATCGAGAGAAGAAATTTGACAAAAAGGTACAAAGACCAAGTGTTGTGACAGAGCCTGCATGCGTTAAACCTTTCTTTGTGTCATGATATTCAGTGCATTGGTGTGGTGTTGTCCCTTTGCAGAAGGAGTCTCGTAGGCATAAGCAGAAACAGAAGCATAAAGACCGTGTAAGGCACAGTGACAGAAGTGATGTTCATTACACTGGAGGCTTGCACCAGTGCTTGGGCCCTACCTGTACTGAAATGGCACTTCCCAACTCAAAATACTGCTCAGAAGAATGTGGCATGAAGCTAGCAGCCAAGTGGGTCTTGTCTCCCTTTTTAAATTTTTAATGTTTAAATTTGACTTTTTATTTTTTTTAAACGAATCCATCATACAAGCTCGTTTGTGTGCTTTTTAATCCGGCAGCCGGATTTACGAGATCCTTCCGCAGCGTATACAGCAGTGGCAACAGAGTCCGTGCATCGCTGAGGAGATGGGCAGGAAACAACTGGAGAGAATTCGTAAGGAACAGCAGGCCGCTCGCATGCGTCTCACTGAAATGGAGCGACGCTTTCATGAGCTGGAGGGAATCATTGCTAAAGCCAAGCAGCACGTTGTTCAGCAAGATGAAGATGTAAGCATTCACTGGCCCAGAGGCCATACACAAGCATTTCTTTGGTTAAGAAAGCGTTAGTGATGATGATTATATTCTATAATTGAATTTTATCCATGTAGAGCTTTTAACAATGGATGTTGTCTCAAAGTTCTAATATTAATTAATTTAATAAAATTCCAGGTATAAACTTGCGTACTAAAAAAATGCATACACTTTCAAATTTATAGCTTCATCAATGTTTCCCTAATGAGCAAGGCAGAGTACAGGAACTCATCCCCTTTTGGGTGATAACACATAGGACAATCAAAAATAAATCCCTTCTATAACCGTGCTATATGGTCAAAGGTGCAAACTATATTACAGAAAACATGTTTTAGTTAACATGACATCCATTTTATTGAGGTTGGTAACTAGAGATGGGGGATGGGAAATCAATTCATTTATGAATCGCGATTGTTTTATGTGGTGGTTCATTATAAAATATTAAATTTTTTATGTTTTTAATTGTGATTAACCGGTCGATCGGCCAGGGGCCAGAATTTTCCGTTTTCAGTTTGATTGGCTGTGACTGATGAACGGGTGATCAGCCTTAGATATAAATGATCCTGTACCAAGTGCAGCAGGTTCCGAGTGGCACAACAAAACGCATTTTTATGGCGTTATCAAAAATCGCCAGCATTAAAAGCCTCCGATCTGCCTCTTTTTTCAAACTCAATCACAAACCCACTTATTACAACATGGTTACACAAATCTTAAAACACAATGAGAATGCTAATTTGTCAAAATTTGCATCTCTAGTGTCCAGAATACTAATTGGAAAGCTATTCCATAACTATGACGCTTTATAAGAAAAAACTCTGGCCCCTGTAGTCTCCTTTATACAAGGTACGCACGAATATCCAGCACCTTTTAATCCAGCAGTTCACTTAGGTATTGTGGTGCGAGACTATTCAGTGCTTTATAGGTCAATATTAGTATCTATTTTTTATTATTATTATTTCATTTATTAGTTTTTTGGGGGATTTTTTTTTTGCTGATTTTGTCCCCCCCATAATTTAGTCGTATTAGGGCACTCCCCCAGCAAGGTGACAACTACCAGTCAGGGAGGTCTAAAGACTATGGTGCGTTTCCTCCGAGCCAGCCAACCGCATCTTCTCAAACTGTTCGCTCACGCATCTTTGGGAGCTGCATAACACACTCGGAGGACTGTGCTATCTGTTCCTTCCACTTGCGTGAGTTCACACCCGCCCATGATTGGCTTAGAGTTGCAATTGATGTGAGAGCGCTAGAGTGCCTACCTCTTGGCCAATCAGCTTTCTCCAGGTCCTCGGCTGTGAGAGGTAACGGCATCATCTAGGATTCAAACTCGCCACCTCCGGATGATGGGGCAAGCTCGTTACCGATGCCCCACTAAAATTTCACTGGGAACTAGTAAAGTGTGGGTAAAATTGTGGTGATGTGGTCATAACTTCTGGTTCTATAAATTAATTTTTTTATAATAATAATAAGTAAATTCAGTTTGCACTGAAAAATGCAATTGTAATGAAAAATTAAATAAAATTTACACTGGAAATTAACTTACACTTATATTAAAAGAAACAGGAATATAAACTAAGAGTACTTGTATAAAATGGTAAGAGGTTAGTTATCAGCAGATATGAGTCAGTCTAGTGCTTATTATTATTTTTATTGATATTTTATTATTCCCAGATGGATGGCCTCCGATTGCTGTCTTTAGACCACAAACAAACATGTATTCTGTGTCTCTCTGCAGGTGAATGAAACCGAGAGTGAAGACATGGATCTCCAGATCTTTTGTATATCTTGCAGTCACCCCATCAACCCTAAGGTGGCAATGAGACACATGGAGAGGTGTTACGCTAAGGTAAATATATAGAGCCTTTAAATTTACTTTGATATTCTTTTACCTCAGACTTTTGTTGGTTCTCTAGATATTGTGAGTGTAAGATTTTTCCTACAACATTTTTTGTTGTTTATTTTTTCACGAACAGTATGAAAGCCAGACATCGTTTGGTTCAATTTTCCCTACACGAATAGAAGGGTAAAAAGGATTTAAGCATTAAAAACTGATTTTAAAGAAATACATTTAAATGTTTTGTCGAGGGCGTTTACAAATAATGTGTCCGTTGTGTTACCAGGGCGACAAGACTCTTTTGTGATGTGTATAACCCTCAGAGTAAAACGTACTGCAAGAGGCTCCAGGTGTTGTGTCCAGAACATTCCAGAGACCCTAAGGTGAAAACCGAGTCCCATAGCTTGGTAATTGTGTGTGTGTGTGTGTGTGTGTGTGTGTGTGTCTGTGTGTGTGTGTGTGTTGCCTCACATCATTTTGTTTATAAACGAGAATTCTGCACCACCAAACAGCACTTCTAACTGAAGGACTGTGAAACAGATTTAAAAGTGGACTTTCTGCAAAGATGATGATAAATAGCAATTCTTTCTGTATTTTGTACAAAACAAAAAACAATGAAGCACTTTAAGGGGAAAAAAGAAGCTGGAATAAAATAGAACAGATAATTGTCTGCTAAATATAAAAGATAATTTGTCCTCATCCATGTATGTGATGATAAGATGGCTAATTATGTCCTAACACAAAGGAAGATAATCATGTAATATTGTTGGCGAATATATTGCTGATTCAGCTTTGTCAGTAAGAATAAATTTTTTTTAAAACCTAATAGAAGTAAAGCATTGAGCCAAAATTGACAAACAGCAATCATATATGGTTGGATGCCACTATATAACAGTAACAAAGAAAACCGTAATCTCTTTAGTTTGTAGTATAGAAAATTAATGAATAATTTACTAACAAAGAAAATATACTACTAATATGCAGTAGCCTACGAAATCTGGTTTCTGTGAACGCAGCCTTCCATCTGTCTCTTCGCATTTCCCTCCCACCCAAATATCCATTATAAACTTTTTTTTTTATTTATTTATAAAAAATAATTAATGTTGTGTTCACCTCAAAGATATGTAGTTATCAGAGTATTCAAACTGTAAAATCTTGCTACAGAGCCAGCTGCATTATCACTGCAAAGCTTGAGTTGGGATGTTTACATCATGTATCGGTGGTTATATTTTGGGTTTTGGCCATAGCCTTGCATCATTTGTCGTTCTCTCTCTCTCAGGTGCCAGTAGATGAAGTGTGTGGATGTCCTCTAGTGCGTAATGTCTTTGAGCCAACAGGAGAGTACTGCAGAATGTCGAAGCGCAAATGCAACAGACATTACTGCTGGGAGAAACTCAGACGAGCAGAAGTAGACCTTGAGCGTGTGCGAGTGGTGGGTCAAATGTTAAACCAATTTAGATTGTACTCTGTACATGTGTTACAGCATCTGTGTATTGCTTTTAAAAAATATAACAAGTCATCTTAAGGTTTTTCTGTTTTCATTATATATATTTTTTTAACAGTGGTACAAGTTGGATGAGCTGTTTGAACAGGAACGTAACGTAAGAACAGCGATGACTAACCGAGCGGGACTGTTGGCCCTCATGTTGCACCAAACCATTCAGCATGATCCTCTGACCACCGATTTACGCAGCAACAAGGACAGATAGTGATGCGCCATGTTACACCTTCTCTTTACCCTTTGTATTCTCATTGATAAAATTTATTTTGTGGTGTTTATTCATTTCCTCTTGTGGGTGGAATTGGTCAAACAAAACATGTTCTAAAAGTTGTAGGTCTCACTTGTCTTCTGTACAAATACAAATTTGCTAAAAAATTATCTAATTTTTTTGGGATGTCACGAGTTAATTTCTGTGTGAGAAAGGCTAGCTGAAGAAGCATACCTTTTGTGCCAGGGGATTTTTTTTTTTTTTTCATTGATAGTTATTTTCTGAGCATTTGTTGTTGCAAGTAAAACCTTAGTGGTTCTTACTCACCGTTTCATATTACCTGGGATGTGATAATTAACTAGAAGTTAAGAGTTCAGCTGAGCTGAAACAAATTGACAATAAGTATAAAAGTGGGTTTATGCTAAAGTAATGCAATGTGTTTGTCATGTATCAGTCCAGGGTATGAAGGAGTCTAGAGAAGGCACGAATCACTCTCAACAGGGTTTCTTTAAAGCCAGTGGCGATCTGTGCCTTTAATACAGTCAGTGCACAAATTGTAGTTATGCCACCTTTTTTCATCAAGTGCGAAGAAAGAATATCTTTATGCTCAACGTGACATTCGTAAGCATTTGAAGATCCAGTTACAGTGATCTGTTAAATAACACAAAAAAAAATCCACCTTAAAATTGCTGGTAAACGTATTTACATAAAATGAAAAATGGTGTTATATGATCCTATCTGAAAATTCGCTTTTTCACCTAGGTGAGATACTTTAGTACCAATACCCTGTTTTGGCCATTAGTAAGTGAAATAATAAGGTAAACTCGCATACAAAATGCATCATATGGTCATAGAACTAATAAGCAGCTGATGTGGTCCTTAAAAGAGAAGGGAAATCAGTTATTTAGCTCTAGATATGGGTGCTTAGTTCTTTTTTTTTTTTTTTTAATAAAAATTTTATGACAAAAGCTTTTCACCGCTTGCCAGCGAAGACGGTGCTGGCATGTATGCCTGTTTTAGCAGAATATGTCATGAATAGTACAAGCTCCATATGGCAAAACACCAATAAATGAAACAGGTCATCACTCCAGGGGTAAGTACATGCCAAAATAAACAATTTTCAATTCTCACTCTATGCAAAAACCTAAGCTGGAAAAAATTTATTTTATTTAATCCTGTCCTCTCTCCTTACCTAGTTTAAAATCAGAATGAAAAAAATACAATCATAAAAAAAAAAGGCACTCACCCCCTTTTGGGTGTGTACTGGCCAGTATACACCCAAGCAAACATTTTAACACATTATTACCCAATTCTGCTTCTCAAGATTAGGTAAAATTTAGGTAACCGTTTTAGGCTAAAAGGCGTTCCCAAATTGGCCATAGTGTGTGAATGTTGACCGGAAGTCCTACCACGGTCGTACAAGATGGGAACAAATACAATAGTGACCATTGGTCTCCACTGTCCCTAGTTGGACTACAGAGTTTCCTAGATGGAGATTGATGGAGTATATAGGAGTTTAAGCTGTAGGTCACACATGAAGAGCTTAGGGATATTTCTAAATATGGCAACCACAGGGCAGAAATCTACACACGAACACAAACGTTTCTGTTGCAGTATTTCCGGAATGACATTTTTTGTTTTTATTTTTTAAATGGAAACATTTGTGGTGAGCTCATTAATCATTTGATACTATCCTATTCCAGTGATTTGGTCCTTTTTGGGGTTCTCGAATACATGTACAATCAGGAGCAAAGGCAAGAAGAAGTCAGACATGTATACAAGGGCTGCACTGAAAGTAATGCAAATGTGGACATAACTTTATCAACTCGCATGGGTCATTCAAATCGCACATGATAGCAGAGTAACTCTTCTAATACACAAAGGTAATACTCAAGATGCACCCAAGGCAGAAAGCCACAAGACACTGGATACAGATGTACTTGGTGTTTCATGTGCATGCAGCATCAGTTGATGAAAATTCTTTAGCTCTACTGCTGAATGAAAGACTTTCTCAAGTGTATTTCCTGTTGATCTGAATTTGGAGAGATTATCAGCATTTTCTGGCTCCTGATTGGCTTCATCAAACCAAGATGAAGACCTTCCTCATAGGACCAGTACATTCTTGATCTTGGGTATGTAAGGAATGACATCACCATATTAATTCCTAGGAGGGTCTCAGTCATGGCCAGATGTCATTACTTATTCCTTTATTTATTTTTGGCATGTATTGTGCAATAGAAAGGTGTATCATGCACACTTGGCTACACTATCACAC
>JAQMYJ010000016.1:13646791-13666801 GCA_030014305.1 Clarias laeviceps | reverse complement strand
CAAGCACTCATCAGCGCCACTTCATTTGCTCATCCTGCCTGCACTTGGATCCATCACGCCCCCTAGCGAGCCTGACAAGGAGCACCCATAGAGGATCATAGAGAAAGGTCATTTAGGCTTGACATTTCAGTCACCAAGTGACTGAACACCTGTAGCTTTTATAGCAGGTGAAATAAAAACACAAAGAGCAGACAGATTGGGCTTAAGATTTTTAAATTAAATATAGCCAAAAGCAGCAATTGTTAGGGTTGAAACACCTTCAGCCCCCAGTGGCCATGTTGTGCCAGGTTACATATAACAATATAAATGTCATAAATAAAATTTAATAAGCACAAAATGTCTGAAATTCCAAAAATAAATTTGAATAAATTAAATGTCTTGAACATGATTTTCAATTTATGTAAAACGATGCACGAAATGTTGAGTTAAAGCTATATGTTAACGCCCATTGTCCAAACATCAGCTTAATAAGCCATTGCACTATGAGAAAAAGTTATTTGAATTTAGCCCAGCTCATCCCCATCTGTTTGACCATCACCACCAAATTTATAACAACATATTTTCTCAGAATGGTTTCCAGTATAAACCTTTCAGGTTTTGTGCAAATCCATGCAACCAAAGATTAGTTACATATGTTAAAAAGCAAACCCAGGGTTAAGTGTTCAAATATCGCTTTCGGGTCTGTGTGTTTACGTTCTCCCCGTGCTTGGTGGGTTTCCTCCATGTACTCTAGTTTCCTCCCACAATCCAAAAACATGCAGATTAAGCTAAGTGGCATTTCCAAGTTGCACATACTGTGAGTGAGTGTCTTTGTAAACGTGAGCTCTTTGATGGATTGTCAGCCCAGAGCCTCCTCGGATAGGTTCCAGACCTCCCGTAACCATGTACAGAATAGAGAGAATGAGTGAGTAAATAAAGATTTTCCTGAGTAGTTTGATGCTAATATTGATTTGAAAAAGATCCATCAAAAATCCTAGGAGTACTTTGCAAAATAGGTTTCGCATATTATCCAAGGCTCAATCTAATCTCGGTCAAAACGTCACAGAAATTCACGTACAGATTAGCACATACAGTAAATGCACCATATTAGTATATAACTTAGGGTTCCTAGAATAACTGAGAGTTCCTAGAAAACATTTGCAGAACTTCAGCAGATGAAGAAGAAGAAGAAGAAGTAGATTTTTAAGCAGCACTCTGTGGGGAGAAAAGACAGGCCATTCAACTAGTAGCTAATTCTCACCAAGATGTATTGTACACTAAAGCAACCACAGATAAATGCAAATACTGTGAAGTGTGTATTTCCGTTTGATTGGATGATGGCCCCTGTGATTCTTAAGTTCGATTCAATTAAATTCAATTTAGTTAGATGTTTTAACGATGGTCATTTGAAATGGGCAAGCAAAATGAAAACGATAAGATTGTCCCGGATGAGCAGCCAAAGGGCGACGATGGCAAGGAAAAACTCCCTGAGATGTCCATAGGAAGAAACCTTGAGAGGAACCAGACTCAACAGGGAAGCCATCCTCATATGGGTGAGGCCAGGAGGCTGGATGTACAGTATAGAAGGAGATGTGTTTAGGTTATATGGAGTCCACTTTCCTTGTTGGAGGCTCAGATACAAAACTGTTTGTATGAATTTCAGGCCAGAACTATTTAGCAATTGATGTAGTGCTGTAGAAATCCACTCATGACAATGCAGCACATACTGTATGCAAGTTATTTTAGCTTCACTTGACTTACAGCCAGAGAAAGTATTTGACTCTTCCCCTACTGAAATGGGTCATTGTTTGCTCTGTCACGGAAAAAATATTGTTGTGGAGTAACAAAGTTCATGTTCAGATATTAATCTATTTAAAAAACATCTGCAGAGGAAGACTCTGTAGGCAGGTGTAATGTCAGCAGATCTCCAGGCTCACATTTATTTTCCATGTGATCTGCAGCACACTTCTCCAAAACTCAACAAAAAGGACCAAACCAACAGAAAAGAGGCTTGTGGCTTTTACCCCAGTTAAGATCAAGTTCCTATGTTTGCCATGTAAGCTCTGACAGCTATGCTACTCCCTTTCGCAGGTTACATCAGTTACTCAAAGTACAAAGAGACACATAAGGAGACATCATATAATAAACGCACAAGAGAGAATCATCAAGCATTACCCGCTAGTTCAACTCAGTCCACAGATGACATGTGACCACACGTCTGCTGCCACATACCCCCACTGTACAACTCAGGCCAGGAATCACCTGGTTTAAAACAGACTCCCTCTGGGAGAGGGTAGCCGCATCCTTGGACCTGCCGTATGGAACACCTTGAACTTGAAAAGATGATCTCCCAGATGCCAATGAGTGATCCAAGTGGTTGGATACATCCATAACCTAAACTGAAGGTAAAGGGGCATCCCAGTAGTTAGCATCAAAATATGTGAACTACCCATTTCATGGCTAGACACTCTTTACTGATCGCGCTGTAGGCTACTTATATTCTCCCTTACTGAGAGCTTCTGCCTGAGGTGCTTCTCATCTCCACCACCTGGGACAAAATGACCCGCAGCCTTCTGTTTAATGTGTCAGTCTGCAGAATGAAAGGGAGAGAAATGTCTGGCGAATGCAACAGTGGGCTCACATCGAGCCACGTTTACATGGCGAAAAGCCCACTTGCACAACTCTGGCCACTGGAACAGACTTGATGGGTTTTTAATGACGTTAGTCAGCTGGCTGGTGAAAAATCAGTTACAAACCTCTGACAATAGCCAAGTAGCCACAAGGTTCTGGTTTCATGCAGACTCCAATTACTGATTACTGTCTTAAAATTTTGAATGCCCATGGCCCAAGCACAAGGCCAGATACTGTACTTCTGTGATTCATTGTGTTTGCTTTGAAGCTTGTCTGTATCTAGGATATAATGACACACCTTTAGATGTTGTATACGTATGTCACTTTCAATAACTTCCATGAGACATTAGTCCCTTTCACACGGAAATCACACTACAAAGGAAATAAGAGAATCCTGTCAATAATGAGCTTTGCCTCCTGCTTTGAAGTTCACACAAAACCCAGGACTTCTTCAATAATCCACCTCAGCTGGCTTTGACATTAGCTGAGGGTTTGGAGAATCACTAGCATATGAACCAACCAAGAAAACTATGTATCGCACAGATTGCAGGACATACAGAGGTGAAATGGTGAAGGGGTCTATTTTGTCTTGTAAATGACCATTAAATGTCAGGTGGTCATAGCAGAAGCACTGCAATTAAATAGGTCAAGACGACTAGTTTGCTACAAGTTGCTGTGGCGGCAAGGTACCTGGTTCTCATAATGTCGGCCAAACTTAGGTAGTGAAAAAATATTTAATATATTTCTCTCCTTCATGCTCACATTTATTGTGCTGCACAATTAATGTAAAAAAAAATCACATCTCAATTCATACATTCTGTACATTCATGTGCATGTACTGTATTTCCCAGCATTCATATCATGCTGCATTCACATGTTCTCTTATTTACTTAACAACAATCCCAGATTGCTGTACAAGTCACGCATATTGCTCACACTATCTCAGTGTAAAACAAAACACTATTAATTCACCGATCAAGCAAGAGATAAGAGATTTTATGGAGATTTTATCGTTTATGGTGTTCCAATATTAGCGTGCGCTGACTATCACAACAGCAGCACAGGGGCTTAGTGGTTAGCACTGTCACTTGTTGCACCAGGACTGCACCTCCAGGGCCGCTTTCGATGTCTGCCTCAGGTCTGTGTGCATGGAGTTTGCACGTTCTGCTTGTTATTAGTGGGTTTCCTCAAGGTACTCAAAACACACATTTAGATTACATTACATTAGGCTAATTGGTTCCCAAATTACCCGTAGTGTGTGAATGAGCATATGTGTATATATGTGTGCCCTGTGAAGGATTGGCCACCCATCCAGGTGTCCTGGGCTAGGCTCCAGGCCCCACACAACCCTGTATACAGGATAAGCGGTATAGAAGATGAATGAATGAATAAATGAAAAAATACCACAACCAAATCGGGTACGAACAGAAGTTAGGAATAAATTAAGTTGTGAACCGAGATTTTCACTGTACATTAGTTTCGAGCAAACTGGGACATCTGGTATTCGATTTCAACTTCAGTTGCACAATTGACTGCACAATTTATCTAAAAAAAAAAAAAAAAAAAATCATCATCTTGATTCATACATACTTTCGATCTCATTCACGTGTTTGCTTGTTTATTTGGCAACAAACCCAGATTTCTATATGTCACAATGACTACTGTCGAGTTATCTGGGAATTTGCACATCAGCCTCTGCTTCAAACTCGAAAAAAGCCATAACCAACTACAGGGGACATGGGGATCAACTCTGGAATCACTTTTAATTCTTGTGTCTGACAGCTTTGCAGGTTACACAACAATCATTCAAAGTGGATTCAACTAAGTGAGAGAGAGAGAGCGAGAGGTCGATAACCTTAAATGAAAACCAGAAAAAGGGTCCATCACTATTCCTGATAAATAACAGTTAAATCACTACTAAAAAACAACAGTTAAATAAAATGTAAATAACCAGAACAACAGAATTGTTCAATTAAGCTTCTAACACAACTAACTAACACATGCTACTCTATTAACCCTTTAAAGACATGTAATGCACAACATCATACTACATTTTTTGTGAATACATGGAAACACTTAAAGAACAATCACAGCATAACATAAGTTACTCTTTCTCCTGTAATGAGCACTATAGTGAATAAATTAAATATCAAGTAGCTCAATCAAGATTCAAGTGATCAGTCCTTCGTATAAGTAAAAAGCGATATTATCATACCATCAGTGTCCCTGTGATGACCAGCAGCCGATGCGCTTCCCTGTCTCACATATGCTTGCACATGGTGCTTGTATGTTGAGTCTGTACCTTTGCTCCATTAGTGACTGTGAGGTGATGCATACTGTGATGTCATACACTGATCGTGTCACAGTCGTCCCCTTATCTACACGATCAATTCACCGAACAGGCCAGAGATTAGCAAATTATTCAATCAACTACCCAATACTTCTCCCACCTCTCTTCCTCATTTACGGCATTCTAATATAAGCGTGTGCTCAGTATCAAAATTCCCGCTGAAATCCAGCCAATCAGAAACTGGAGGAAGTCGACCGGTTTCTGATTAATAAGTATATATATTGCAATATATACTTTATCATCGCATGCATTAATTTTTATTATCCTTTAATCAGAATGTGGTAAATGACTCATTTACATGCACACACACACAAAAAAAACTTAAATATAAACTACTGTCCGAAGAGAGACAGGAATGTACAGTTCTAACTGGTGTATAATTTACTGTATTAGTTAATTTAACCTGACCTAGCTGTTACAGAGACAGATCAAAAGCTACATAGAAGTATACTAGAAGCATGTTAAGACTGATCAATAAAACCCCTGACATTAATAAATTCTACTCTACTGCAAACTATGTAATCAATTTCAAGCTACCTAACAAACTCCATGACATTTTTTTACACTAAAATTTATATATTTTCTAGATTTACTGTATTGTACAATTTTTAAAAATTTTTTATCCTAGCTAAATTTATTTTCTAATGTATTTCTTTTGGCGGCACGGTGGAGTTGTGGTTAGCACTGTTGCCTTGCACCTCAAGGGTCTGGGTTCTATTCCTGGCTAGGCTCGATTCCCGTCTCTGTGTGCATGGAGTTTGCATGTGCTCCCTGTGTTTGGTGGGTTTCCTCCGGGTACGCTGGTTTCCTCCCGCAGTCCAAAGATATGCAGGTTAGGTATTTCTTTTTATTCATATTTATTTTCTATTAATAAGCTTTTATTTTTAAGGTCACAGGCAGTCGTATTGGTTGAAAAAATGAGAATCGTGTGAAAGAGTCGTGTTCTCAATTCCAATGGAGAAGAATCATGATTCACGTTTTAGCAAGAATCGTGCATCCCTAAAGCAGAGAAAAAAAGGTAAAGATTTGATGCATCTAATGAGGAAAGAGTACCAAAGGACATACAGAGAAAAGGAAAGGGTGTTAGCTAATGATTTCTCTCTTTCTCTCTCCCTCCCCTGATTCATTGTTATATTTTTTTCAAAGCTGAAATCACTAAAGGCATTATGAGTTCACTCTAATGATTCTTGTTGTAAGAAGTGTTTTTCTACACTGAAATGAAATGTTAATTTAATGGATCTTATATATATTTTTTTCTCACTGTTCATTTGACCTACTTGACTATCATGATTGATTTTCTATCATGATTGATTTTCTGGGAGAATTTCAAACAAAACATGGTCAGGTGGTATAACAGGTCAGGTAAGTCAACTGGAGTAACCAGTATTTTTTATAAAAAATGATACCATCCTCGTGGATAGAGCTACATATTACCTCTGTCTTACTCGTAGAGGAGGAGCATTCAGTTATTTATGATGACAATATAACCGTTACAGAAAATGTAAATTTCTTAATCTAACAGTCTATGTAGCCACAAAGTCTAATAAGTCTGCCCACTCGGTTCTGCTAATCATTATTGATAGACCGCCAGGGCCATTCTCCATAGTTGTATGTTTCAGCACAGCCAGAAGAGACACACCAGCTTAATAAAGTTGAGAAAACTTATTGCTTTTGTCACTTCTAGGTTGGATTACTGTAATGTCTTGATAACTGTTTGGATATTCTACAACGTGCATAAACAAGCTCTAGTTTGCTAGAGCAGTGTCCTTACTAGAACCAGAAGATATGAGCACATCACCCCTATCTTAGCGACACTGCACTGGCTCCCTGTGAAATTTCACATATATATTAAAAATATTGCTATTGACCTTTAAAAGCACTAAATGCTCTAGTTGAGTGACTTGCTAGTGTTTGATGATCTGCCGTACCTTCTTCAATCAAACGGCGCAGGCTACTTGTTGGTACCTTGTATAATGAATACTACATCAGGAGGCATTAGTCATAATTCTCAAATTTATGGAATAGCCATCCATTTAATCTTAGCAAATCAGACACAAATTCAGTGTTAAGGTCAAGGTTGAAAATTTTTTTTTTTAGTCTAGCCATTTGTGAATAGATTTGTTCTCATGGACATAGACTTTTATGGTGACCTTGTATGCTTGGATGCTGTCTTTCCCCACATTCATTGATCACTCAAATGTCACTCACAAGTAAATGGTTGCATTACTTCCTAGGGAGCCCTCGTTTGTGGCTTCTGGCTTTCCATTTTAGTTATGTTATAGTTTAATGAGACAGTGGAAATAAAAAAATAAATAAAAAGTCTATATTTAAAAGAAAAGAGAAAATAAAAATATATACACATTTTCTGGCCAATAAAAGTTGCCATTTCAGAAGTGTCAAATTATTTGGCTGCATCAAGCAAAGAAAACAGCAAAGAAGATTTGAAATGACTGGAACTGGGTTAAGAACCCTTCAACACATTATCAAAACCTGGAAGGATGGTGCTGAACCGTCAACTTTGTGGAAGAAATGTAATTGGGGAAAAAAAATGCAGATCACTTAAACACTTGGTGAAGTTGCATGGTAAAAAATCAACAGTAAAGACCATAGCTATGTTTAGTAGTGAAAGCAAGAGCATTTCCACCAATACTCAGTGTGATGAGAACTGGGACTAAACAGCTGTGTGGCCATAAGAACTCCACTTGTTATTGGGACTAGTCATAAAAAAAGCTTATGTTTGCTAGGGAGCATAAAGATTGGCCTTTGGAGCAATGAAAAAAGGTCATGTGATCTGATAAGTCCATATTGACCCAGGTCAGGGTAAGAAGGGAAGTGCATGAAGTGATGCACCCATTATGCATAGTGCCCACTGTACTGGAGCCACTGAAGGCAGTGTTTAATCTGGGGTTGCTCCAGTTGGTCAGGTGTAGGCTCAGTAACATTATATGGCAATACATTTTAGTAAGCGAATAAACAGAATTTCCTGAATGGCCAACACATCTATGGAGTTTGTCCTTCCCTGATGGCATAGACACATTCCATTACTCAAACTGTGGTTCTAATGTTATGTTAATAATTTACCTCATGCAAGTCTGTGGCTAATGGCAGCCATGTTTGTGCCATTTTCCTTTTCTCAGCTCAACTTCTTTAGTGCCTTTTAAGTTAATTTTAGCATTTAGTTAGCAAAAAAAAAAGAAAACACACAGGTCACACAGAAATGACAGACATTCTTTCACACACATACAGTACATACACACACACACACACACACACACACACACACGAGAGATGTGCCTTTCCCTTCTGTTTTAACATTGAGACCTTCAACTGGTGCAGATAGTGATATATAAAGCATTTAAGTGAATGATTGTTCTGTACTGTGCTGTGTATAAAGCTATATATATAACTTTCTCTGCTTTTCTGAGTGCAGGCAAAGAGATTAAATGCAAGCAGACACAAGTTGGTCAAACTTTATTACTGCATTACTATGTTATTTATCAAGGTATGTTCTTACTGTAATTGCTCTTAGTTTTTTTTTCTCGACTTTTTAGATTTGAAGGTGGTTATCTTTAGACATATATTTCCAAAACTTGTGAGAATGAAAAACATTTGACAAACGAACATAATATGTTGTGAAATGTAATGACCTGTCATTTCTTCATATTAAATGGACACAAAAGAGAGCAACACCCTTCATTTCTTCGTATTAAATTCATTTAATTAAATTGGACAAAAATGTTTTACCTGGACAGACTGCCTAAAAAAGCAGCAACCTCAGTTTACCTCTCTTCTCTTCCAACCACTCAGCGTTTAGCATCACCAGTACACTAATCACTGGCCTGATGTATAATCACCTGACTTCATCTGCACCTGTTTTTAACTTTTCTTGCCTTAAGTTAGATGGTTTTATTCCTATGAATGATTTATAGGTCATTGTGTGGCACAACAAGCAAAAACACTTCCCTGAAACTGCTCAGGTACAAAGACTGAACTGAAAATGAGAGCCAAAAACTTGCCAAAAATGAGAGCCAACACAGTCATTCAGGAGAACTATCCCTCAAGACTACATTAAGAATACATTAAGTCCCCAATTTACGAACATTTGAGTTACGACTTCCACAGATATGAACAGGCCGCGGATCTACGAACATTTGTAAACGCGAACAAATCGCAGCAGTAGCTCATGTGTATTGTACAAACAATAGACACTATAGTTTACCAGATACCTATATTTACAATTATGTACAATATTTTCAGAGTGTAAGTGAATGTATAGAAAGTCCAAAGTCCACTATATTGTATGAGTGTGCATGTGGGGGTGCAGAAAAAATTAGTCGGTCTCAATCAGTTTCAAAGAATCAGTCTGGGAGCACACTGATAGAAAATGCCTGTCCTGTAAAGTCCAGATAGTGAATAATCCTAATTTCCGAAAAACACAAAATCTGTGTGTTGTTTTTCATGCTTTACATTGTATATTTGTGTCAAAGGTGTAAAAGACCCACTTTATCGGACTTACGAACAAATCCGAATTACGAATGTGCTTCCGGAACGGATCTCGTTCGTAAATTGGGAACTTACTGTAGAAAGTCTGGCTCACTGCAAGCAAGATATGAAGAAATAAGAAGTGGCTCAAAATTTTTGCACAGTACTGTATTTCCTCCATATACACATCACAGAGTGACCAACACAAGCTCAATTTTATTTTTCTGCACCTGTGTAGCATTTTCAAAAACTTAAATGATTAAATGTTAGATTAATGCATCCCAGGATCTATGGAAGCAAGCATAAAAGCAGTGGCGATGAAGTTGGTACTGCTCAGAAGTGCCAAGCACTAACAATGGAGATAATTTTAGGTGAAAAGATAGCAAACATTGCTTGTTCTTTTGACATAAATCGTTCAACCATCTGCACAATTTTAAAGATGATGGACAAGATCATGGAACGTGTTAGTTTTATACTGTGTATAGCCAATTGTATTACTTTCCTAGTACCTAGACAATGTTTATAGACTTATAAACAAATTAGACTTACGAACAAGCTCTTGGAACAGAACTCATATGTTGGGGACTATATTACACATCACTGTGATTATGTAAATTTACTTAGTTACCTTCCACCTAAAAATCTGTCATTCAGAAGCTTTCATTGCAAGTCATGTGTGGATGTACACACTTGTGTCCACGAGCTATGCCACTCTCTCGTAAATAGACCAGTAGTAATAGGCCACAGGTGAGAATCATCATGGCGTCACAGTGGTGTAGTGCTTAGCATTGTCGCCTTGTACCTCCAGGGTCAGTGTTCGATTCCTGCCTTGGGTGTGTGTGCATGGAGTTTGCATGTTCTCCCCGTTTCTCACGGTACTCCGGTTTCCTCACACAGTCTAACTGGCATTCCCACATTGCCCATAGTGTGTGAATGTTCACCTGAAGTCCTACCACAGTTGTGAAAATGAGAAAAAATACATGGGTCACCATTGGCCTCCACGGTCCCTAGTTGGACTACAGAGGTTACTAGATGGATTGATGCATGGAGACTCATCATGCCTTACCTGCCGATTCAAGGTGCTAAGAAAAAATACATCACTTTGCTGTGTCCATCATTGCACATCCATTCCAGTTATGTAAAGTTTTATGTAAATCAATCATTCAGAGACCTACTGGGCAGGTGGTAAAGGTGGAAAATAAGACATAATCATAAATCAGCTGATCCCAACTGTTCCTATTTAAAATGTATAATGTGCCCTCTAAAAATTTGCATGAATGAATGTTTTTTGCCGAGATTGAATACTCAAAAATATTCCACAAAGGTCATATGCAAATTTGTTCAAATAATCAAAACCATTGAGGATAATGGACATTTTTGGATGCCTTTACACAGTAAACTTCCATCCTTAAGAGGTCACTTCAGGACGTTCTATTTATCCATTTATTTCCTATATCATTTATCCAGTGTAGGGTCATGGGGAGCCTATTTGAAGGGTGCCAACATAGCCACACATACATCACTGTATGTTACATTTAACAAAGTGATCTCTCTATACACACAAGCATTATCTGGCATGACTCCGCCTGACTGCAGACAAAAGTTCAGTTTGTTTTTGGATTATGACCAATTTAAGACCAACTTACTGTGATGCTTGATAAAAGCTCCTAATGAATTCTCCATTTGTTCAATCTGAGCGACCGTAAACACATAAATCATAAGTCTCTTGAGAGCTTGGGCTTGTGCTTCCTATGTAGAAAATCACTTCCTGACCTGCAGTAACAGTGTGCAATGTCATGTGTAAACAACCTACTAAACTAATTTGAAGAAGCATAGTGGATAGAGACACTGATTAAGTTACCATAATCTGGGTAAGGAATTTGAAATTGGACCCAAGATTGGAAGGTCATGGGTTCAAACTCCTGCAACAACAGGTCTCCCACTTTGGGTCCCATGCATGAACGAGCTTTCTAGCCTGCCGATGTCTACAAAGTTTTATGATGATTAGGAGGTCCTCTGTTCATCAAATTTGACAGTGTTCTGTGGTTGAATGGAACTTGGCCATTGATTAGATCCTAAACTGGCAGTGTGGCAGGGCACATTATCCTGTTGGAAGAGGTCACTTGTCTTTAGTGAATATTGTTTCCATGCTTGCATTGTGTTTAGGTAGGTTTTAAGCATCATCCATATTTTGATGTTATGCCAGGACCCAAGGTTTCTTCCCAAGGGCTACTCAAAGATACTTAAAGATAGAAATATATGATATATGAAACATTATGCCTATAATTGAAAAATTGTATGTTTATTTGACTCAGCAACGAGTCACTATTTGAAGGAAAAGTGAGTGATTTTTATTCACACCCTAATAATGATAATGTGACAAAGTCTCTTTTGCTGCAATTTTTCTTCAGTTTGATATGAACCCTAAAGATCACTTTTTAATAGCATTTTAGCATAGATACCTAAATAGATTTAGACTGCATTCATGTTACAAGCCACATTGTCCAATTCCAATTTTTTGGTCAGATTGAATTTACATATCATGGCGGCTCACATTAATAATTACAAGTGACTTCTACCAAGGGGTAAATAATTATTTGATCCCCTGTAGGTTTTGTAAGTTTTCCCACTTACAAAGAAATGAAGGGTCTATAATTTTTATCATAGGTTTATTGTACAGGATAGAGGATAAGGATAAATCCAGAAAATGCAACCATGAGTCAAGTCTGTTTAGGTAGCGCTTTCCTTCCTCATGTATATTTATACCAAGCCAACTGTCAAGTAAAGCCACTTCATGACTGGAAGGCTCCCGGTGGGACATGAAGCCGTACAGAGGAAGACACAACATCGCCGTCGCAAATGCGACATTTACATTTAGGCATTTGGCAGACGCTCTTATCCACAGCGACTTACATTTTTTATCTCATTATACATCTAAGCAGTTCAGGGCCCAACAGTGGCAACTTGGTCGTTGTGGGGTTTTGAATCTGGGATCTTCCTAACCGTAGTCCAATGCCTTAACCACTGAGCTACCCCTGGCCCAGACATCAGCCAAAACCAGCCGAATCACATAAAAAATACACATGCACAGATGCTGTTGCTGGGTTTTCAGCTCAGAGCAACACACAAACACTTATTATCCACATTCCCCTCAGGTGAATGAGCAGCGCTGGACCATATCCCTGCCACCGCAGACTTCATCCAAGTTTCCTTAATCTTTTACCTTAATTTTAGGTAGTGTAATTGTTTTTTCATTTAATGTAATTATAAGTGATGTTTTTGAAAGAAGCATTTATCTTCATTGACTTTATTGTTGGTTAATATATGACCAAAGCAACCTCAAGCTAAACATAAAAGCTGTTTAAAAAAAAAATGTAAAAGATAAAAAGAGCCAAAGGGTTTTTGTGCAATTTATAATCTAAATAGTAGATTATTTGTGTCTATAATCGATAAGATAATTTGACTATCAAAACAGTCCTAAGGTGCAGCCCTGCTGCATGGGGCCCTCTTTTCAACTATTTAAACTAACATAGCTTACTTGCTGGCAAGACTTAAGTTTAAAATCCATAAACAGACTCATAGATGCAAGAAATAACATTACCAAATGATAATATAATTTTATGACCCTTGATGGTTAATGCAGTTTTATATATTATGGCACTGTCATGTCTGTGGCCTTATAATGTTCATGCATAGATGCGGGCATCAATAAAACCTTTCGTGATTTTCTCTAAGCATATTTCATCAATTATCTACTATTTTGCTCATTTACATAACATTTAGTATATCCTTACTGCGTACACCAAGATTTTAGCATTCCCCACAAAAAATGTTGCAACATATGAAACCCCTTTACCCTTTAGCTGTATCCATAAAGCAAAATTCTGTAATGTGCATGCCCCAGAAATGTCAACATCATCTTAGTCAGATTAGTCTAAAGAGGAATCTGTCAACGGTTAATCCTGTTAAATGAAACAGAAAGATTAAAAAATTTTTACAGGCTGCCGTTAAAAGTCTTTGCGCTGCAGTATTAACGTCGCGTAAGGACATGTTAATTAGCGGCTACATGGAAGAGAAAGACACTGATTTTCAGTTAGAGCCCAGATGATGTCACTTGCATGTGATTAATAAAGACCTATATAATTTATGGCTGAGAGATTACTGGGGGTTGGTGCATTTACTCTTATGACATCTCACTCTCATTGTGCCTGCCTCTACCTCTCTCAGGGTAATTATCCCACATTTTGTTACTTTCTTGTACCATTAAAAAAGCTGCGTCTTTCCTGTGCTAAATTCGCATGCCCACTTATTTAATTTTTCAAGTTTGAATGCACCACAAAATGATTCTTATTCATGTTCTTTGCTCTGTACACATGGAATAATGTATGTACGTAGAATGTGGAATATAATCCCAGCCTACACAGCTACATAAAATATACACAAAAATATTTATCTACAGAATCTTTTGCATTAAGTTTATAATATTGATACACATCATTATATTTGGCTGCTATTAAAACAAAATGTATTGTACTTAATGGTTTATCTTGTTTTTATAGTTGCCATTAGTCATCAATGAACAACTTCTAAAGAAACTCTTCCTAATTTTTTAAAGACATATTTATTAGCAGTATTAGCTTGTGATAGGATCTTATCATTGGAAAAAAGTAATTACTAATAACTGGAGTTCCTTTCACCAATAAGATACGTCCTGTTGCCACCCCCTTTTTTTAATACAATAAGTCCCCTACATACGAACAACTTCCGTTCTGAGAGCTCGTTCCTAAGTCCAATTTCTTTGTAAGTGCAACAAACATTGTCTAAAATACTAACACACGTATATATGGCTATACATACTAAAATATTGCAAAAAAGTATGAGCAGTTATAGAGCAGAATAGAATAAGCAATGTCTGCCATCTTTTCATGTTGCTTCATTCTCTCTATTATTTTCACTTTTGTCTCCATCGTTATTGCTTGGTGCTCCTTAGCAGTTCCAGCTTTATCGCCGCTGCTTTTACGCATGCTTCGGGACATCCGGGGTTTGCACAACACTTCCCTACTCTATACAGAACACAAATCACAAGGAAAACAAGCCAATGTTTTTGCTCTGTAACAGTGACTTGCATAACGGAGGAAATAACTATGGTGCACTTTAATCCTATTTATCACTGTAACCTTATGTGAAAAGGCCCAAGGACGAGCAGGACCTTTCACTTCACATTCACATGTTCAACCCCTAATCCTAACAAAGATCATCCTGCTGTTCTGAGCAGTTTCCATCTGCCCTGTAACCTGCATCAGACTCCTCGCTTCCCTCTTAAATAACTGCAGCATTTCTTCTCTGTCTCAATTCCAAAAATGGCTGGTTTGCATGATTTTGGATTCTAGTGCATACTTTCTTCTTTGGACATCACCTTAATTAATTTGTTGTGAAAAAAAGATGTGTTGTGATGATAGGATGATTTAATAGATTGTTTAAAAATCCCATGCCTTATTACTTTCAGGCATTGTATATTATTAATGATTTTTGGCATAATTTTTCATGTCTGTCAACATGACTACAAAATATAAATTATATCCACACCGCCTGGCCAAAAACGTTTCAAAGGAATACTGAGAAAATTTATGAATGAGAAGATTAAATATATCACAATCTAGGGCTTCATTATGTCATGATATGAGATGTTTTCAAAATTAAGCTATATATTTGGGGGAAGATTAGAGTTCTTAAGTTCTTAAGGCGAAATTTCATATTGGGAAATGCTTTGTCCCATAGGAAATAATGTACTCTACATGCAGATAAAATGTTACAGCCACCCAAAAATATTACCAATTTCCAAAACTATAATAATATTCCTGCATATACAAACAATCAAATCATTTAGACATAAAATATGAAATAAATAGACATTAAACCTTTTAACCTTAATTTATGATTCCTCTTAGCACCAGGTGCTTTAAAAACAAAACTTTCTTCTTGCTAGCAGCATTGCTAATACTCTTGGTGCTATTGCTTTAGCATTGCTAATACTCTTGGGGACCCATGGTGCTACGTTTTCACTAAACCTTGCACAAAAACAAAAACAAAAACATAAAAAATATGTAAACTTGCTCGTATGCCGAAAATGCTTCGTATGATGAGGCAAATTTTTATTCTTTAGTCGAAAATTTATGTGGCGGGTTCTTCATAAGCTGAGGTACCATGTACTGTAGTGTGAATCGTAAAATTTGTTGGGATTTATTTATATTTACACAGGAAATAGTACTAAAAACACTTTTTCACTTCAGCTTGCTGCAGTTGCTAAGACTAACCATGGGTTTTATGTGGCACAAGAAGTTTATAAATAGTAAATAAATAAAATAAAAAAATTTAAAAATCCACACACTATACACAATGGCTGAGGTCATGCACTTTTTAGATGCTCCCTTATAGACTTCGATAATATAAAACACTAGTTATATATATTTCTCAGAGGTTAGATTCAGTAGATAAAAAAAGTAATTGTTTATATTTTTTTTACTTACAGAAGCGAAATACAAACCGAATTGCACCTAGTTATCATGATAATATCGCACCATGTGGTCCTAACCCCATCCCTAATATATTGGCATAGAAAAAAAATTCATAGGTTTTTGGACATTTTTAAATGTAGTGGCTAGAGGTGTAAGAATACAGTATGCAAAAGTCACAATTTTGAATTTTCTTACGTTTGAAGCTATGGTTTGATACGTTTTTGATACGGATAAGATGGGAAAAAGCCTGTATAAAATTGTACACAGACCATCATTTCCTGAACATATTAGGCAGATAGCTTTTTCAAAAAGCTTTTTCGAAAAAGAAAATATTCAGTTAGCTGCACAGAACTTTAGTAACAACTTTAGTAACAAAATTCACATACGAGGGTAACAAAACCCAGTGCCAATATGGTACGTTGCCAATTAAAATATGGTTCCCATATAACCGGTATGTACTAGATCCGAATCAGAACGCAGATTTTGGTGCATCATTTGGGTGCCACTTAAATGCCTGACTAATCTATTAAAATATTTGTCCTCTAGTGTCCTCTAATGTAAAATGATTTGCCGGACATGAATGCGAGTCGGAAAGCTTTAATAACACAAATCCAACTAATCTTCGTAGTAACCCGAGTGTCCATGGTGTTTTTACATTCCCATTTAAAAGCACAACTCGGGGAAATGAGATCATCCGTGTGAACAATTACACTTGCTCTGATGGCGCAGGTAGCGTTAGCTTGCTAAGCTAAACACACTTAAAGATTTTGACACCATGACATGCAACAAATGTCTTTCTCCAATTGTCAAACCTAATGAAACATTTAAGGACACACAGGATGAAGTTAAAAGCAGAGGGGTGCACTGTGTTTAACAGCTTGCAGACATCAGCTGGCAGTGTTCAGGACAAGACCCTGTAGCCTGGTCAGTTGGAGAGGGAAAGCCTCCCCATAAACACATACTGTACCTGTGTATACTGGCCTCATCAACACCATCTGAGAGGGTTTTCTTTTGTACAGGACATGCAATAAGTCAGAAGAGGTGTCGTATTTTGCCAGATAAAGCAAATATGGTCATATTTCTGCAAAAGAGTTGCTGGATTTTGGTTTGTAGCATACCAAGAATACCAACTAGTTTGCTGTTTGTGTTAAATTATTGTAGTTGGTTTAGGTAGTACTTTGTTTTATAGTATTTAGTCATTTGTTTTTGTTTGTTTTTTCAATAAAAAGCTGTTCTTTAATGTTATCCACCATTTTACGTGATTTTATTTATTTATTTATTTGTTTGTTTGTTTATTTATGATTTGGCACCAGTATCGTAAAAAAAATTTTTTTTAAATTAATTTAATAAATAAATAATTGCTCAACCCTAAACTTGTGTCCAGATTCCCACATTTGCAGTTCTGATGTAACACAGCATTATATTTTACATAAACCTATTCATTTGCATTTATGTGTTCACTTATTTAATTGACAACAATCCCAGATGCTACATCAGTCACACTCATATGGTGTAAAACAAAACACTATTAATTCACCAATCAGGACAGAGATTAGCGAATGATTCAGTCATACATCTCAAATCACTTCTCTCATCCTGCTTCCGGTTACATTTAGCTCATGCTGATAAAAATAATAATTATTAGTGTTGTCAATTGATTAAACATTTTAATCTAGTTAATCACGATTAATCACAATTAATCACAATTTTAAAATACTCAGATTTAGTTGTATTTCAAACGTGCAGTCTTGGAATAAAGAAATGCATGACAAACTGGTTAGTGGAAACATTACGCAGTTTTATAATAACCTCAAACATAACATGTTAAATTAAATTCTCTCAAATGGGACCAGCACTGCATGCAGTGTGTAGTATGGGGTGTTAACGCACCGATGGCGGAGCTCAGATCCAAAAATCAAGCTTTAGCCATCACTCCCACAGCTTACATTTAACATATTCTTGTAAAAATAGTTCCCCTTAGTGGCGCAGTGGTAAAGTCCTCGCCCTATCATCCGGGGATCGCTGGTTCGATCCCCGGGTGATGCTGTTACCTCTCACAGCCGGAGACCTAGACAGAGCTGATTGGCCGAGCTCTCTCAGAGGGGAGGGATGAGAGGTACTTTGTGCTCCCACATTAATCACGGATCTACAACCAGTCAGGGGCATCTGTGAGCTCGGCACGCGGAAGGAGCGGCTAGCGCTTTGTGTGTTACTCCGCCCCTAACGCTGCGCCCCTTCGGAGGAAACACGTGATAGTCTTCGGCCCTCCCGGCTGAATGGTTGTAGTAGGCTTAATGTGGGAGCTCCCTAGTGATGGGGAGGAATTGGCCACGACTAAAAAGTAGGGAAAAAATCCAAAAAAAAAAAATAGTTCCCCTTAAAGGTAGCTCAAGAACACTTTGATTTCACCCAAATCAATCGAATATTTATATATTGAAATATCTAATATTTAATCCATCTTGAAGATTTTTCTAATGAAACTTGCAGTTCAGTACACCTAGTGATGTTTTCCTCAGTCATCTTACTATCCCCGCTAAACACGCCATTATCACACACAGCCAGGTAACCGCTCTACCGCCTCCCGGTCTATATTTATTCCATACAGTTACTGAATGTTGTGTACTTACTGAGTATAGAATCTTTTGTCTAACAAAAGTACAGTGTTTTATGTTGGTCTGTACTTTGACTGTCACAATCAGAATCAAATCCCTTGTGTGTGTCAACATAGTACTTCCCGATTCTGATTCTGAGGCCTAGTGTCTGAAAAACACAGGTGCTTAGTAGTTCTTCCTACTTATTATAGTTAACATTCTATTCATGTTCAACAGCTTTTAAGTGATTCACTTTAAGGGTTTAAGGGTCTTTAATTGTGAACTTGAATTTATCTGTGTGCAGTAATTGCATCTTATTAATTCTGTCTTTGTTTTACTTGACTATGGAAATTACCAACCAAAAGTCTTGTGTTCCATGAAGAATAAATAACAGAAAACCTCTATCATTCTCTTGCCACCGTGCCTGAAAAACACTGTCTATAATTTATGTTCACACCCTCTTCCTTCCACTTTTGTCCCAAAGGAAGATGGTCTAAAGCCAAGAATATTTTCCCATCAAATAAAAAACCAGTTGAGCATGATTGGAATCGACGTCAGGCTGAGACTGCGGTGGAAAGAAATGAATTAAACATTGGAAGGGAAAAACAATTCGATTTTTTTTTTTTTAATGGGGCAAGAGGACAGAGTCCCATGGCACTCTAAAGACAGACCAGCAGGAATGAGCCACCGAGACAGCCTGCAAATACAGGGCAAGAAGGCAACTGG
The DNA here is from genome assembly GCA_030014305.1 of Clarias laeviceps. Taxonomy (NCBI): domain Eukaryota; kingdom Metazoa; phylum Chordata; class Actinopteri; order Siluriformes; family Clariidae; genus Clarias; species Clarias laeviceps. The sequence continues at coordinate 13,647,527 of JAQMYJ010000016.1, read as the reverse complement.
GGTAAAGAAGCTCCCTGTAACTCTTGTCAACCAAGAGCCAACAGCCTAGAGCACAAAGGTTTGAAAACGTCATTCTCACAGTTTAGCCGCTTAAGCACCAAGCTCCAGCCTAGTCATAATTCACGCCTCAAACGTCCCATTCCCTGAACCGTTTTTAGCCCAGTGCATTGACAAGTCCTGCCTCTGTGCCCATCTTGAGCCACATACTCAAGCCACTGCTAGGACCAACTCAAAGCCTATTGGGTCAGGGTTGTACAGGTCAGGGTTTTCCCTAACAGATACTGTAGCATTTACAGCCTTCTGGCTTCTCTGCTTTCTGTTTTTCTTTAAGACATTTACAGTAGGGATTTCAGTTCCCAGCATTCTTGGTCTAGTTCAGTTTCATGTTTTGTATTTCATTCCTTTCACTGTGATCTGGATCAACTGGATCTTGTTTATTCTTTATTAATTGAATTATTTAAGCACCTTAGTGTTCTGTTTTCTGGTCTGGTAACAGTTTTCATATTATGAAATCTTGGAAGAGAGTCTTAAGAAGTCTGGAGAGACTCTTGGGGAGTTTGCATGTTCTCCCAGTGCTTGGTGGGTTTCATCCAGCTGGTTTTCTCCCACAGTCCAAAGACATGCTTCTTCTCTGTCGTTCAGCTGTTCCCTTTCAGGGGTCGCCACAGCAAATCATCTGCCTCCATCTAACCCTGTCCTCTGCATCCTCTTCTCTCACCCCAACTAACTTCATGTC
>JAQMYJ010000016.1:13606386-13643067 GCA_030014305.1 Clarias laeviceps | reverse complement strand
GCATGGAGTTTGCATGTTCTCCCCGTGCTTGGTGGGTTTCCTCCGGGTACTCCGGTTTCCTCCCCCAGTCCAAAGACATGCTGATTAGGATAACTGGCATTCCCCCCCTCCCAAAAAAACGTGCGCCATGTCACTCAAACTTCTCAACTAACCTGGCATAATCACTGTTTGGAATAATCAAATGGCTTGGTTTTGCAATGATAACCTTTCCAAGCGGTCCAAGAGATATGGGATCAAAAACGTTCTTGTAGAGGCCATCGCATTAGACCTTCATTTCAAGCTTTATCTGGAGGACAACACTGTCTGGGGACAGTTCAAGGAGATGACAGTGATGACAGGAAAGCTAACAAAATCTGTGCTGCCAAAGTAACTCGGAGAAGATGGTTTAAGAGCTGGAGTAAAGACACAAAAGAGAAAATAAGAAGAAGGGGAGAAGCAAGAGGAGGAGCTGCCTTCCTGCAAGAAGGTTATAATGTCTCCACCAAAATATCCATCCAGAACCAGACTGACCGAGAGCTAAAGATGTACCAATATATGCCACCAGCAATAATATCTGATGATACTGTAGATATTGATCTGCTGCCTGATGGTGGAACAAAGGAAGCACATGTCATGCTGGCCTTTTGGTATGTGCGTGTGTGTGCAGGCCTCTTCACCCCTGAGTAAGAGTTTTGTCTCCACTGTGAGGAAGACCATTTGCTGAGAAATCCATAAGCAGAACCGGAAGCTATAGTATTTAAAACAGGACCGGAAATGGTTTCACTTTCCTCGTATGCAAAGCTGCCCTTTCTCAGAGCTTGACATATGGGCTTAATAAACATTATGTTCCCACCAAGACACAGAAATGAGCTGAAGAATGCATAATGTCTCATTTCCTGCGCCGGAGTCCTGTTACTCTTGTCCTTAGAGAAAATATGCGCCATGTCACTCCTTATTGTGTTATGATGAGCAAGCCTGGGTAGGGAGGCGAGAAAAAACACCAGTTCGGTTGGTAGAAGAAGAGAGCTAGAAAGTCAGCAAGAAGGGGAAAATAGAGTGAAGTATCGTTCACACTTTAGATAGAAAAATCAAAACTGGAAAATGCTGCTTCTTTCTTATTCTGTTAGCTGTAACGCAGTTGGGTCAAGGTCCTGTTATGTTTAATCCATGAAATAAATACTGATTTAAAAAATCTGCATTCTACAAAAAAAAAAAATTGTGTTCCTAAAATTTGTTTCACATAATATGTGCTCGGGAATGAGATCATGTGTATGCTGCAAAGGAAAATCCAGTGTGAAGTACATGATGTACTTTAGCAATGGGAAATGCTTCTAAAATGAATCCTCCATAAGGACTGTCTCATTACAGACTGTGCATCTGGAGAGTGCCAAGAACCCAGTGCATCTGGTTATGTTTGCATTTCAGTCATTCATTCCCTTCAAAACCAACCGTCAATGCTCGCACTGGGGAGCCTGCAAGGACCTCAAACAATGGATTATGTTGGTACAACAGTGCCAGAAGAGCTAATGGCTATGGCTGAATAATACACACACTGCTGCGCACAGACTAGTGGGTGTAATGGACTTTAACCATCATAGTGCGAAATACAATTTTGGGCATCATTGCTGTGGAAAAGGGTCTGTTTTTTTTTTTTTTTTTTTTTAACATACACAAATTGTATTTCCTGCTCGCTCAGATGTGCTCTACTGTGCTCGCTCTGTGTTTCCAAGGGTTGCCAGATCTCACTGACAAAATCCTACTTTTAGGAATGCCCATTTACCCCAATAAAAAAGTTAAATAAAAAATATATACATATATAATTTGTACTTGATCTTGATGCACATACTTTCACTAAAATTAGGCTAATTTTCCAGCCCATGACAAAAAATTGGTTCATTATTATTATTATTATTAGTTGTTGGCATTATTATTACATTAATAATAAAATTATCTACCTTGACTGTTCAAAATCATATTGCACCTTAATTCAACCGAGTTTTCACTATTTTACGATTTTATTAAAAAAAAATTTAAAAAAAGGGAAATCTTGAATGATTTCATTTGCTACAATGTAAAAAGCTGCTTGGTTTAACTGTTCTATTAGTTTCATAAATAATAACTGGAAAGCAAATATTTCTCTCTTTTTTCTCTCTGTGAAGGTGATCTGAACTGTAACGTTAGGACTCATAGGAGCTTGGACACACACCCATATGAGAGATCTGATTTTGTTCCACTCAAGCCAGTGTGATGGATGATTATAAGAGAAACTTGGATTGAAAGTGCAGACTGGGGCATTTTTTTTGTTTGTTCGCTTATTTGTTTTGACAGATACTACAGGGATCAGAGCCCCAAAAGTGCTTCCCATGGAAACAGATTATATTCCAAAGAACTCTTTCATCCAGTTCTCACTGGAGTCCCTGGGGATGAGCTTGTATGTTCTTTGGGTCATTAGGCCTTTTCTATACTGAAGCCCAGCCAGCTCAGGGATACTGTTTGGACATATAGCACCAGCCATGCCGCAATCACCACAAACAGGGTGCGGTTTATAGCAGTCAGGCCCTGGTTTGAAGATGAGTTGAAAGGATCATTTTTCCTGCACAGGAGGAGCCAAAAGGAACACAGCTATTGAGAATTTAAAACAAATTTAAACCTGTTTTCTCTCCTTAGTTTGCATGTGCAGCATTAATGCACTGTGTGAATCAGCCAGAACACACCAATTTGCCAATATGACAAATTTGACTAAATTCAGACCAGAAATTAAAGAAGTTTGCATTCGAATGTGCCAATGTGCCAGAGGTCTGTTCAGAGATCTGCACTGTTGTTTGTCCTTCAGACTCCCATAGCCAGCCGTTTCTACGGTAACAGCTGCCAGCCCAGCAGTCTTTCCCACTCCCCAGTCCTTTGGGTCAGTTGGTGCAGCATGCACGCATTAGAAGCTTGAATGCCAAATAGAAGTAAAATATAAGACCAAGCCAAAAATTATCCTCCCTCTGGTTATCTTAAGACTTCTGTTACTTGCTAGTCTTATCCATTCATGGTTACTGTCTCCCTGGTCACTGCTGTGCAGGTGTGTTACATCAGTTCATTTGTAACATGCAAAAATGTATTCCCTCACTTGTGATTTGCATGCAAGTACAGCAGCGTGCAGTGATTCTGGGTTTTTCTGTGCGCAGAAGAGGATAAACAGAAGCTGGATTGATACTCTTAAATGAAATCATGACTGGTGATGAGACATGGATTTATCACTACGACCTTGAGAGTAAACGGTAGAGTATGGAACGGAGACCATCAGCTCAACCATCAGCTGGAGAAGTCATGCTGACAGTTTTCTGTTATTCTGAACGAGCATTACGATCAACAATCGACACTGATCCAACAGTGTTATCACAGTGAGACGCTTATAGAAGAGCTGAAGCCTAAACTTCGGATTAAATGCAGAGGACTGCTGTCTAAGGGAGGTGTGATCTTGCATGACAATGCATGTCTGCACACTCCTGCTCACACTCTCGACACGCTGTAAAAACTTCGTTTTTAGGTGATAAAGCATCCTGATCTTGCTTCATCGGACTTGAAAGCAGCCCTATGATGATGAAGATTCAGTTCGGATGAAGAAGTGAAGACAGCGTTTCATTCGTGGCTCACAGCTCAGCCTAAAACATTTTTGAATGAGGGAATACGAAAGCTTGTTGACAGATGGACAAAGTGTATTAAAAACCAAGGAGATTATGTCGAAAAATAATACATTTGACTTTTCTAAAAAATGATTAAGATAAATTCTACAACCAGAGTGCATTTTTATTTAACTCTGTATATAATATAATATAACATAATAACAATATGATGTATGATATTATGCAGATATATAATATTATATACATCATCAGCATTTTTTATAGCTTCATAACGGATTTCATTTAAGGTTAGTGAGGCCTAAATGAACATAAACTGTGTAAAGGATTCTGGCCTTTTTGTAGCTGGGAAAATATGTAGGGTATAATTTGTGGGAATGTGCTAAGCAACTTTCTATTCAAGTCCCTCTTATAAAACAGAAGAGATTATGTTGCTGGTCAACTTGGTAATGTCAAGACAACACCACAAGCCTTACTAAACGTGTCTCTTGATTAAAAATGCAGAATGAACAGAATGTATCGTTAACCATCAATATGAAATCATTAGAGCCGATGATGTCTTTAACCTCTGAGATTTCTCCTATATAATGTAAATGTTTCACAACGCAATTACACACAGTAAAAAAGAATAACCCTGCGTCAATAAAATCCATGTTGACTGACTCAGTATTACATGGAATGTCCCTGTTGAGTGGAATAATGTTTGTGAGTGGAGGGCAGGGTGTCTGGCTGTTTGAACTGTAAGAGCAGTTCCCATGAACAGCCTGGGGCAGGAATGCAGATGTGATTAGATTCGACACACTCCATCAGCAGCCACTGCGAAGTGTAACAGTTACCTGACTGCACCAGAACAGGTAGACATGCATAAAAAGCTGCTACTGTACATTACAGACATGCTAGGCATCCCCAACACTAAGGAAAAGACATGCTGGTTAGAAAGTGAGATAAAAGACAGGAATTAAAGAGAGAGATGCACTGCTAATGATATCTGTTCGAACAGTACAGCTTAATAACAAGCTGTGTGTTAATCACACTGCACCATGATGCACAATGAAATAATCTGAAACATAATAACTAGTGCTGTCAATTGATGAAAAATTTGAATCTAGTACAATCACAGTTACAATTTTTTAAATACTCAGATTTACCTGTATTATAAACGCGCAATGATGGAATAAAGAAATGCATGACAAACTGGTTAGAGAAAACATTATGTATACTGTATATACTGTATGTATAATACCTCAAACATTTTTACATTTAACAAATGTAAAAATTAAATCTCTCGAATGGGACCGGCACTGCATGCAGTGGTTGCGTGGTATAGTGTGTGGCTACCCACCGACGGCAAGGCTCAAACCTGATCAAATTTACGTTCAAATTTCTAGATTAATCACATGCCTTAATATTGCCAGCCCTAATATTAGTTGAACTGCTAAATTAGAACAGAATAAACAATATATACATGTAATCAGACATGGAAATATTTTAGAAACACAAAGTCAGAACTTTTCTCAGCCACGGCCATGTACATGTATTGTAACAGTTACCTGACTGGACTGAATTACAGCACCAAAACGTCAGAGACATGCATAAAAAGCTGCTGCAACCCCAACACTAATATTGGATAGAAATGTATATGACAGGCAGGAATTTAAAAGAGAAATGCACTTGTACAAGTAATGATATCTGTTCAAAACAACTTAATAACAAGACACATTTTAATCATACAGCACCAAGATGCACAATGAAACAATTAGATACATATTAACTAAACTGCTAAGTTAGAAGAGAAAAACAATGTATACATGTTTACTTATGACTACAAAGGATGTTTGAGGATGAAATGTAAATATTTTAGAAACACAAAGTCAGAACTTTTCTCAGCCACTGGAATGTAACAGTTACCCGACTGCACCAAAATATCAGGGACATGCATAAAAAGCCGTTACATTACAGCCATGCTGGGTGTCCCCAACTCTAATGAAAGGACATATTGGATAGAAAGCTAGATGAAAGACAGGAACTAAAGAGACAGATACGCACTGTTAATGATATCTGTTCAAACCGAACAACTTAACAAGCCACATACATTCCCTGTTATACAGTACCAAGATGAAACAATGAAATAATCAGATAGATATTAACTAAACTGCTCAGTTAGAACAGAAAAACAATGTATACATGTTTACTTATGACTCCAAAGAATTGAAGGAAGTACAACAAGTACCACAGAAATGTAAACATCACCAAGTCAGAACTGAGCTCAGCCACTGCCATGTAACCACTGCCTGTTACTTGACTGCACCTAAATGTCAAAGACATGCATAAAAGGCTATTGCAACACCAAAACTAATAAAAAGACGTATTGATTCTATATATAGAAATGCAGGAATTTAAAAGAGCTGCTACATGTAATAACAATCATACAGCAGCAAGATGCACAATGAAACAATTAGATACAAATGAACTAAACTGCTCAGTTAGAACAATGCATACATGTTTACTTTTGACTACTTTTGTTGAAAGATGGACTGTACAAGCACCTCAGTAATGTACATTTCTTTGAAACCCAAAGTTAGAACTTTTCTCAGCCACTGCCATGTCACAGTTACCTGACTGCACCAAAACGTCAGAGACATGCATAAAACGCTATTGCAACGCCATCACTAATAAAAATTAAAGAAAAAGACATATTGCAGAGAAATATTGAAAGGCAGGAATTTAAAAGAGATGAACTGCTACAAGTGAGGATGTCTGTTTGTTCAAACAGAACAGCTTAATAACAAGCCACGTTTGAATCATAGAGCAGCAAGATGCAGAATGAAACAATTAGATGCATATTAACTAAACTGCTCGGTTAGAAGAGAAACACAATGTAGACATGTTTACTTATGACTACAAAGGATGTTTGAAGTTGAAGGAGGAAACGTAAATATTTTAGAACGTCAGAACTGTTCAGAAGTTAAGCACGTGCTTCTCATCCTCTCTGTCTCTCCGCTACATCTGTCATTCCATCAGGTGCGCAGGAAACAGGATGACGCGTTTGCTTCCACACGGTCAGTTGACGGAATGGCAGCACAGCCGCACTCACAAGCTACAAAACTTTGCCTGGTTTTTGAACATCCTTACCGCTCTGGTGGTTGTTCCCGATGATGTTTGCTCCGAGCTCAGCGAGTCTGCGGCTGGAGGATGAGAGCTCCGAGCACAGGCTGCTCACCTCCTGGCTTGTACAGTACACGGCACCATCGGAGTGCTGCCCCGGCTGCTTATTATTCTCCATCATCTTTAAAATCTCTAGGGAAGAGCCAGTCCGCGCAAAGGGAACATGGTGTCAAGCGCAGCCAAGGGGGGAACAAAGTGCCCTCCTCTCCTTCACCCCCCCCCCCCTTTTTCTCTCTCACCGTTTAATCTGCAAAAAGGCTAAAACAATTCCAACACCCTTTCCCCCCCCCCCCCTTCTTTATCCTTCTCTCGTTGACCGAACAGACCACAGTTTCTTTCTGTGAAAGAAATGGCGTGTGAAAGAATGAGAAAACAGCAAGAGTGCGCAAGGGTTCCTCCTCTCTTTCTCTTACGCAGCTGCTCCAGGAGGCGACCCAGTGCAGTGGAAGATGACATGCTTGCTTTTAGAAGGAACATACCATGTGCTGGGTAACTGAAGGGGGGAATAGGGGAGGAAGCCGAAGTGCAGAGTTCCTGCAAAACTCCACGAACTTTCACATTGTGCAACTCCATGATAAAGTGTAACGAGCAAACAAACTGCCCTAGGGAGGTAGGGGATTGGGTCATTACCCAAGAGGAACAGGAATCTCTGTGCTAAACAACTGTCAGAGTACTGGATCTATGCTCTTCATAATGTACTATACAGACACACACACACACACACACACACACAGACCCCTCAATCATGTTCAATACTTATTTATTAGTTTTTCCTTTTTAATGTTTTCTTTTGATGTTTTTTTTTGGTTTGTTTTTAAATATATATTATTTGATGTTCATGTCATGTTCTATGAAATGTTACACTTTGTTGCATACCAAAATCAATAAGAAAGTGTGCGTGCGTATAGTTACAGGATTTCCCCCCACACTCCACCCCATTCCAAAAATCTAGAGGTTTGGAATGTGGCTGGGTCACACAGAGAGAGAGAGAGAGAGAGAGAGAGAGAGACTGGGGCAGGCACTGCAGTGGACTGCCTTGTAGGAGGTGTAGGAAATTGCAGTACAACAAAGCAATCTCCTTTTTTCAAGCAAAGCTTTTTTTCCCCTGATTACTGTACCTCCAATTACAAACAATCATATTTGCTGTATCTTTAAAGACTCTGGACTTAAGTGCAAACTTTTAAATCATGCAATATTGTCCATAACTCCCTACCCCCCCCCCCCCACCCCCCACTCACCATCAAAAAAAAAAAAAAAAAAAAGTATTTTCCACAGTTAAGTGTGGGAGCAAGTGGGAGCACAAAGCGGGATTAGCGATTCTGAGACGCATGGTGCACATAGGTCGCCAACTTTCTGCATAGGCAATAGCTACAGACCTCCAAACTTCATATGGCCTTCAGATTAGCTTAATAGTGTGTAGAAAGCTTCATGGAATGGGTTTCTATGGCAGTGCAGCTGCATCCAAGCCTTACATCACCATTGGATGCAGTGGTGTAAAGCACGGCGCCACTGGACTATAGAACAGTGAAGACATCCGATGGATGAATCTGGGTTTGGCGGTTGCCAGGAGACCGGTACTTTTCTGACTTCATTGTGCCAAGTATAAAGTTTGATGGAGGGGGATTATGATGTGAGGTTGGACTCAGCCCCTTAGTTCCAGTGAAAGGAATTCTTAATGCTTCAGTATACCAAGACATTTTGGACAATTTCATGCTACCAACTTTGTGGGAGCAGTTTGGGAATGGCCCCATCCTGTTTCAACATGACTCCGCACTAGTGCAAGCAAAGTCCATAAAGACATGGATGAGCAAGTTCGATGTGAAAGTCCTAAACATAACCAATATAACACCTTTGGGATGAAACAGAGCGGAGACTGCGAGCCAGGCCTTCTCATCCAACATCAGTGTCTGACCTCAGAACTGCGCTTCTGAAAGAATGGTCAAAAATTCCCATAAACACACTCCTAAACCTTGTGGAAAGCCTTCCCAGAAGAGTGAAAGCTGTTATAGCTGCAAAGATTGCGCCAACATCATATTAAACCCTATGGATTAATAACTGGGGGTGAAGGACCTTTCTCAAAGGCACTACGGCTTAAACCCGGGGAACTCCTGGTTGGCATTCCAACACCTTAGCCATTGAGCCACCCCTGCACATGGCAATGCCATGCCACATTAATGCCATAACCAATGCTAAAGGAGCCCTGACCAATTATCAAGTGCTGGACAATTCTGTTTTGTAAATCTTTTTTTCTGATTGATCTTAAGAAATATTCTAATATTTGGAGAAACTAGAATTTTGATGTGGTACTGTGGCATAGTTTTTAGCATTGTGACCTCAGGCCTCCAGGGTCAAGCATTTGATTCCTGCCTTGGGTCGGTGTGAGCGCGTTCTCCCTGTGCTTGGTGGGTTTCCTCTGGGTACTCTGGCCTCCTTCCACAGTCCAAAAACATGCAAAGCACGTTATGTGGCATTTCCAAATCTCCAGTAAGTTGAGAGAGAATGTGTGTGTTTGTGTCCTCTGCGATGGATTAGACCCCAATCCAATGTGTACACTGCCTAGTGCCCCAAGTCCCCTGGAATAGGCACCAGGCTTCCTGTGACCCTGTACAGGATAAGTGGTGTAGAGAATGAGTGAGATTTTGGATTTTAAAAAAAAAAGGTTGAACTATCAATTTTTTTTAGACACATTGTTTATTTTTGGTATTTACTTTAATTACTTTTTTTTTTTTTTTTTTAAGTAAAAAAAAATCATGTTACTCCACCATTAGTAGGCAGCTGACTGTGCAAATAAAACTCCTAAGTTTTCTTGGTGATATGCTTTGGTTTGCTGTCTTGTTGAAAAGTAAACTGAGATCTCTTGCTCAGGACAGCTCTTTATTTCTCTGCGTTAATTTTTCCCTCTATACTGAGTAGTTTCACTGTCCTATTTGGAGAAAAAAAGTCCCCAGAGTATAATGCTGTCACAACTATGTTTGCCTATAGAGGTGGTTTTAATAAGGTGATGTGCAGTATTTGATTCCATATAGTTTAATCATTGTGTCATCAGACCAGAATATTTTATTTCTCATGGTCTTAGAGCTCTTCAGGGGCTTCAGGGGGGCAAACTCCCAGCCATCTGTCTTGTGCTTTTTAGAGAGGAATGGCTTCTATTTGGCCACTCCACTGTATAATCATGATTGTTGGAGTGCTGCAGTGATGGTTCTTCATCTGTAAGCCTCTCTCATCTCCACAATGGAACTCAGAATCTTATTAATAGTGACCATTGGGATCTTGGTTATCTTTCTGACTAAGTCCCTTCATCCCTGATTACTCACTTTAACTGGGCAGACAAATCTGAGAAGACTCTTAGTAGTTCCAAATCTCTTTCAATTGAAAATGATGGATGCTACTGTGCTCTTGGGTACTTTTAATGATGGAGAAACTTTCTTGCATCTTTCCCCATATCTGCACCTTGACACAATCCTGTTTTGCAGGTCTACAGAAAATACTCTTGAGCTCATGGCTTTATTTCAACTCTAAGAAACACCATTTATGGTGACACCTTATATAGACAGGTGTGTGTGCTTTCCTATTTATGTCCAATGAAGTCAATTAGGCAGAGGTGGACTTTAATCGGGTTGAAGCATCTCAAGGTCCACTGATAGCAATAGGATGTACCAAAGCCCAAATGCAAGTGTCATAACAAAGGGTCTGAACACTAACAGTATGTACAGTATATGAAATATTTCAGCCAATATATTTTTTTTATTAACATAACACTACAAACACCTGTTCGAATTTTTTCATTGTGGATTTATGTGTGACAATTACAAGAATATATGGATTTTAATCCATTTTAAGATAATTGCAAAACATAATAAAATCATCTTCAGTACATATTGATGGCAAGTTATGTGACTTCAGAAATGCATGAAATAATGAGAAGGATAATTATCCCCAGAGCCATGTGTGATCTAATGTGATCTAACTTCTCTTTTTTTGCTACCATGATTCATCACAATGGCAAAGCATTTAATTAACTAATTATCCAAGCAACAAAAACAGAAAAAAAGCACCCATGTATATTAATACTGAATAATAATGCGAATAATTATTTTTAAAAATTGACTAGCAAAATATTATTATTTTGTTTTTTGCATGTGTATGTACAAATTTATAGTAAAATTTTAAAATAGAAATCAACCGTAACACAAAGATAAGTCTAGAAATACAGTAGTTGCATTAATTATGTGGCATAGTCACCCATTTTATAATCTGTAACTCTTGTATTGGTCTTCATAACTAACTGACATTACAAATAACAATAATATTAACATTAATAATAACATGAAGGTTTTATATTCCAAGTCGTTCATAGTGACTAGCATAGCACTAGTGATAACATTCAAAGAGAAGTAACACAGTGTATGATTAAAGTCTATCACATGACTCATCCAAATCTAGAGGCAATTTATCATAGACTGTGTCGTTTATCAATGTCACTCTTGTTGTCTCATATTCATTGGAAATATTTGTTCTTTACTTTTTGCTTATTTTAGTAATAACAAACTGTTTCAACTGCATTTCCCTATAGGCCTAGTTAAGTTATTGTGAATGTATGGCTACATTTTGCACGTTTCCTACAGTGGAAACTCTAACATTTAAAATCTGTTTCATTTTCTTTATTTATTCATTTTCTTTATTTCTTCTCTAATTGTTTGAGTGTCCTAGTAGATAGATAAGTAGTGCAGGTTGTCATGTGAAGACCCTTTAATCATACACTGTGTTCCTTCTCTTTGAATGTTATCACTATTGCTGTCAGTCAATTAAAAAAAACTAATTAATCACAGTCATAGTCTGTGATTAATCATGAGTAATCACAATTAAAATATTTATATTTATATTAAATATTTATCTTAAATATGTAGATTTACTTGTTAAACCATTAAAACTGGTTAGAAGAAACAGATTATGCAGTTTTATAATATCTCAAACATTAACATTCAACAAATGTTAAATTAAAATCCCTCAAACTGGACTAGCACAGCACGCAGTGGCTGGTTAGTATGGGGTGTGTCAACAAATGTCTCGAATGTCTTGAACGAATCTTCGGATCCAAAAATCAACAATCTAGAGTCTTAGCCACCTGAGCCGCCACTCCCATGTCTTACATGTAATGCATTCTTGAAAAAATAGTTCCCCTTGAAGGTACCTTGAGCAAGGTACTTTTGTTTTATCCAAACTGTCTTCTAGAAGCTTTTTATAATGAAGCTTGCCATTCACCACTGAGGTGATGTTTCTTCAGTCATCTTATTATCCACAGCAGGGTAACAGTTCTGCAATTATGGGAAGCCATTGGGGTCAAACTTGGTCAAGTGATTAATTTGCGTAAAAAAAATATTAATGCGTTACAATTTCTAGATTAATTACATGCGTTGATGCATAAAGCTTCACTCAGCTGTGCATAAACAGGCTTCTTAGAAACAACTTACTGTACATCCTACTGCACCTTCTTACAACCTACTGCTGTTAATATTATTGACGGCCCTAGTTATCACATGAATTATGCAACGGTTTTCACACATTTACTTACAGACAAGTTGCATGACTACAGGGAAAGAACTCTGACTACACTCCCGTATTTTTAATCCATTTTAAGAACTTTCTGCAAATAACATTCATTAGCTGAGAAGATCCAGATTGATCTTTCCATCCTTTGAATCTGACTTGAACGTTATTCTGGTGTAAAATGACACTTTTTGTACAATAGTCTTTTTCTACTACCAGGAAATAAGATTTGCTGATATAAAATTATAATAATAATAATAAAGATATATAATTTGTATAAATTACATGCCTCCATACACATACACATACTGACTTTCTAAAAGAATTACATACAATTTGTCTACTGTCAAAGTGGCCCTTTATTTCAATAATCAGATATTCAGAATTCTAATGATGATTTTTTTTAGGCCTATCTCACTATAGGAACACAGACTTTTTGCACAGGCCCTCTGCCTTGCCTGACTTCAGACAGGTCACCAGAGGTCACCAGCTCAGCAGACTCAAAGGCAATAACAGAGCTTTCATTTTTGTCTCATTCCTGAACAGCCCTTATTGTTTAATTATTAATTCCCCCTACAGAAATGAGCTGAAAGATGGGCCATCTGGCAAATTCACTTTCATCACACATAAATGCTTTGGCTCATCAATAGATTCTACATCAAGCCCTGGGGCCAGGTTTTTTTGGTATTGAAGTACATTTAAAAAAAAAACGCACGAACATACACTAAAATATACATAAAATACCACTTAGGTAATGCATTTTGACATGTACGTAAATCAGGCTGTTTCACTCTTAAATGTGCACAAGTTTCCTTAATGGAAAATAAGAAACTACAGGATAGCTCGGCCACACACTTACAGTATAAGCATTGTCTGCCACAGTGAGATTATTAAACTGATCTCTCTTTGTATGTATGGCAACTGTACTAATCTCCTCTGGGTTCTGCATTACTGCATATCTTGCATTTATTTCCTATTTTATTCTAGCGTTGTAAAGGCACTCATTTCTTCAATTCCAGAGAGTTCCAGAGCCCCCAAAGGGCTTCTATCATTTCTGTTCATGCTGTGTCAACAAAACAAAGAAGTTTATCTTTTTCTTCCAGGAGAACTCCACAACTGTGGAATAAAGTGAGTAATGCAATAAATATTTGAGTTTTCATATGGCAATCCACTCATAACATTGTCAAAAAGAGTGATAACCTGGAAATATACCTGAGTTGTTCAAGTGTCTTTAGGTTTAAATGCACTAGTTGCTGCTCCTCAGGGTACTTACTGTAGCAGAGGCATCCATGACACTTTGTGACCCCTTTCACACCAGCACTCCTGTTGTTACCATGGTTATGGGAAAGTCCTGATGAAAGTGGGGGAGCAAAATGAACCAAAATGGCTAGAACTGCAGCCAGAAACAGACTAGTGATCATAGTTTATTGGGTATCTTCTGATGATTTCTTATGGAATCGCTAGTCGTCAAGGGTTAAACATAAAACAACATAAGGAAACCAATCAGGTTTCACAAACAGAGAAACAAACAGTGACAAACTGAAAAGATTCAAGACAAAGATGGTGGACAACACTTGGGCTTAAATAATGATACTAATCCGCAGACCAAACGGAACACACCTGTAAAGCAATTGTGAAACAAGAAACAGCAAATACTTGCGTCAACATGAAAGTTGCATAACACAAAAAATGTCCAAAGGGTAAACCTGACATAACCCCCCCACTCCGGAGCACTTCCTGGTGATGGAGGACATCCCGCTCCAAAATCTTTCACTGGGCTTTCCAACCCGGAGGCTGTGGTTTACCTGGGCATGGGTATGGGGAAATAACTGGGCCTTGTGGGAATGAGGGCAGTGACAGAACTGGAACAGGGCACAAGAAAGTAGCTGGATGTGTGCATGGGGACAGAGCTGGGAATGATCATGGATTCAAGGCTGAAACTTGACATGTGGACAGAGCTGGAACTTGGCTTGAGGATGGAGCTGGAACTTAGCACAGGCACTGGGCTTGGGAACGGAGCTGGGTGTGGGCATGGGGACATAGCTGGAATGTGGAACAGCCACTTGACCAGGAGTTGAGATGGCACTTCTTGCTTCATTGGGAAATGCTAAGCGCTGGCATATCGTCCTGCCAGGTGGTGACACCAGGACAAGAATTTTAGGAAGAATTTGGCTCTTTTATTTATCCAATAAATGGGGAGAGAGAGAGAGAGATGCCACTCAGTGGTGTGACTGGCATTCACGGCACAGGGTGCGGTCCGACAAAATCAAAATCTGTAGTTGGAGAGATGAGTAATGAGTATATTGCACTGAACATGTTACTTCCTGAACTCAGGCGTGGACTGAGTTTTGTAGTAGTGTAGTATCTGCCAAACGCTAAATTGTAATGTCTTGCTGGCCGAGGGGAATTTTGCCTTACTGCTCCCTGTGTGCGTGCTGCAGCATTGGCCATGGTTATGAATATGTGTTTGTGTCTGTGTGGGTGACCGAGGAAGCATCAGGAAGCATCTCAGTGCCAAAAGGGCTCTCAGGAAGCATCTTAGTGCTGACAGGGCTCTCAGGAAACATTTCATTGATAACAGGGCTATCAGGAAACATTTGTGATATGTTTTCAATGCTGACCTCCCTCCCTATCAACCGCTATAACATCAGAGAAACAAACATGAACAGATGCAAGACAAAAACTGTGGACAGCACAGCACCAAAGTGAACACTCCTGTGAAGCAACTGTGTAATAAGAAAGAATAAACACTTGTGTCAACATCAGAGTCCCATACCATCATAATAAGTCCAACGGAGCACATGGAGTAGAGCTCCACTAGGGGGAAATCCTGACATATGCTTTGTCATTCATAGAGATTCCCAAGTAATACAAGTTACCTATGGTTAAAGGCAAATCGGACAAAAATTGACTTGTCATTCACTGTATAAATATGCCAGAATAGTTTAGAAATTATATAAATTCTCGCCACACTCTGCATACTTTAGCTTCATTGGCTCATCTAGTGCACAGTTACCTGTAATGAGTGTCTGGATGTGTGGCTATGTGTGATAATCTAACACATCCAGTGTTTCTGGGAAAACATTGCCCGTACTGTGTGAGTGAGCGTGTGAGCGTGTTGTCCCCTGCAATGGATTGGCACCCCGTCCAGGGTGGACCCTGCCTCGTGCCCTAAGTCTCCTGGGACAGGCTCCAAGCCATACGCGAAATATCCGAAACATCCTAAATTCAGGATTAAGCAATATAGAGGATGAGTGAGTGAGTGAGTAGTCCACACACCCCTAATGTAAAATGGTTTAGTCTTGATTGTTAATCGGGTGTGGGTAATGTCATGATGCTCATAGAATCAATCAATCAATCAATCAATCAATCAATCAATTTAATAAATAAATAAAAAGAAAAGGCCAAAAAAGTGTATTCATGGAAAGTTAACTGGAAGGTTATGTAGGAAAAGGTGTAGAAACAACAGGAATGACCTCAGACTTCGGAAAATTGTCCAGCAAAGTTGATTTAAGACCTTGGGTAAGCTTCAAAAGGAATGCCGTGAGGCTCAAGTCAATGCACCAAGAGAACCGTAACAGCAATCTTCTGTAAATAGGCTCCAACTGTTGCATTCCTAGTATCAAGCCACTCCTGGACCAGATATAACATCACAAGCATCTTACCTTATCTAGGAAGAAAAAGAACTGGACAGTACATTTTGCATTTAACTTGGAAATTAAGGCCCCAAATCTGGACAGGAACAAGTTCAGTGTAAAGTTTCCACAGTCGGTGATGTCATCTGATGGTGTTGGTCCATTGGGTCCACAGTCAATGCAGGCATCTACCAGGAGATTTTAGAGCTACTCATGCTTCTGTCTGCTGACAAGCTCTATGGCGGTGCTAAAGAACTTAGCACCGGCAGGACTTAGCACCTGGCCACTCTTCCAAATTACCACTAACTGGTTTACTGGCCATGGTATTACTGTGCTTGACTGGTCGGCCAACCCTACTGACCTGAACCTCATAAGGTATCTATGGAGTATTGTCAAGAGGAAGATGAGAAACACTGACCCAAAAATACAGATGAGTTGAAGGCTGTTTTGTAAGGAACCTAGTCTTCAATAATGTCTCAGCAGTGCTGGCATGGAGTGCATGCCATCTGCAATGATGCACTAATTCGTGCTAAAGGAGACCCGACATAGTATTGAGTGCATAAATTAACAAGTTTTTTTTTTGTGTTGTATATCTTGTTTTTATTGGTCTTATAAAATATTCTAATATTTTGGGCAAAATATAATATTTTGACTTTCTTAATTATAATTAATTGTAAGCATAATCATTTTAAAACAAAAGTCTTGAAGTATTCCACTTTACATGTAATGAATCTAAAATATATGAGAGTTTGAAGATGTACTGTACATGAAGTAGTACCTTAGTATAGAGGAACCGTTACTTTATCAACATATGCAATTTGAACAACCTGTGCCCACTTTTGCTATACTTGTGATACAACCCTATGTTTGTTCATGACATCCACAGATGGCCAATCGGATTAAGATATGGGAAATGTGGAGGCCGAGGCTACAACTTATACAATTTTGTGTGTGGCATGGTGCATTGTCCTGCTAAAAAAAAGTCACTGGCAGTGTAAGAAAGAGATGGTAAACTGCTTTGCGTCAGTGACAGTTGGTAAAAGCACTACATAAATAAAACTGAATTGAAATGAATGTGCTGGAAAAGCCTTTATGCAGAGGTCCGACTCTCCCATCATCAATACAAGAGAAAATCTTTAAAAAATATATGTATTAGATTTTTTTTTGTGGCACGGACCTCTGCAAACTTGCCTTCCTCCCAGAGTGCCTACTGTTGCCACCTCTTCCCCAGGTAAATAACATCTGGGTGTCTGCTGTCTAAGAACATGTTAATAGTCAGACCAGGCTACCTGGCAGACCCATTGTAGGCACTTTCAGGAGCAGACAGGGGTCAACACAGGCACACCTTCTGAATCTGTGGAACGTACTATATGGACGAAAGTATTTGGCCAAACCTGTCAATTATTGAATTCAGGTGTTTCAATCAGGTCTCTTTTCCCCAGTGAAGGGCAATCTTGGACAATACTATGCTTCCAACTTTGTGGCAACAGTTTGGCCAAAATACTTTTTTTATTCCAAAATATTCCAACATTCCTTTTCTATTCCAGATTTAGTGTAAGATTCTATCCAATAACAGAAACTTAAGCACTTTTGTAAGTCGTTCTGGATAAGAGCACATGCCAAATGCCTATATGTAAATGTAAACATGACTGTGCCCCAGTGCACAAAGAAAAGACTATAAAGACATGGTTTTATGAGTTTAGTGTGGAAGAACTAAACTGGCACAGAGCCATGTGACCTCAACCCCATCGAGCACTTTTGGGATGAACTGGAATAGAGATTGCGAGCCAGGCCTTCACGTCCAACATCAGTGCCTGGCCTCATAAATGCTCTACAGAATGAATGAGCACGAATTGCCACAGAAACACTCCAAAATCTTGTGAACGGCCTTTAAAGAAGAGTGAAAGCTGTTATAGCTGCAAAAGAGGGACCAACCTCATACTGAAGTAAATGTATTTGGATACAATGTCATTGAAGGTTTGGCCAAGTATTTTTGTCCATATATTGTAAGTGTGAATGAAACTAATGTGCTTTCATGATGATTTCCTCCTGTATTGTAATTGTTCTGGCCTGTTTCTGATAAACTACTGACTTCAGATGACTCCAAAGAAAAAAAAAAGGTGGTGTTATTCAGAGGCATGAAGAGACCTTTAGAGGGGCAGATGTTCAAAAGTAAAAAGGGGCACAAGGATCGAAAAAAACAAGCAGAACATCATATAATGGTATTAGCATCACTATATGATTGAATAAGGTTTGATTGGATAAGATTAGAAAATGAGGCCTTTATCATTGGTTTATTAACAAAGAGGTTTGGCTAAATGTGTGCAGCAATAACATACAGGTGAAACTCGAAAAATTTTAATATTGTGCAAAAGTTCATTTATTTCAGTAATGCAACTTTAAAGGTGAAACTAATATACGAGAGACTCATGCAAAACAAGATAGTTCAAGCCATGATTTGTCATAATTGAGATGATTATGGCATACAGCTCATGAAAACCCCAAATCCACAATCAGAATTAGAATATTGTGAAAAGGTTCAATATCCTAGGCTCAAAGTGTCCAACTTTAATCAGCTAATTAAGCCATAACACCTGCAAAGGGTTCCTAAACCTTTAAATAGTCTCTCAGTCTGGTTCAGTAGGAAGCACAATCATTGAAAAGACTGCTGACCTGACAGTTGTGCAGAAAACCATCATTGACCTCAAGCCTCAAAAGGTAATTGTAAAAAAAAAAAGTATGTTCCCAAAGTGCTGTATCAAAGCGCATTAATAGAAAGCTATGTGGAAGGGAAAAGTGTGGAAGGAAAAGGTTCACAAGCAGCAGGGATGACCGCAGCCTGGAGAGGATTGTCAGGAAAAGACCATTCAAAAGTGTTGGGGGACTTTTCACAAGGAGTGGACTGAGGCCGGAGTCGGTGCATCAAGAGCCACCACACAGATGGATCCTGGACATGGGCTTCAAATGTCATATTCCTCGTCAAGCCGCTCCTGAACAATAAACAACGTCGGAAGCGTCTTACCTGGGCTAAAGAAAAAAGAACTGGTCTGTTGCTCAGTGGTCCAAAGTCCTCTTTTCTAATGAGAGCAACTTTTGCATCTCATTTGGAAACAAAGGACCCAGAGTCTGGAGGAAGAATTGAGAGGAACACACTGCAAGATGCTTGAAGTCCAGTGTGAAGAGTCCAGAGTCTGTGTTTATTTGGGGAGCCATGTCATCTGCTGGTGTTGGTCCACTGTGTTTCATTAAGTCCAGGGTCAACGCAGCCGTCTACCGGGAGATTTTGGAGCACCTTCATGTTTCTTTCCGCAGACGAGCTTTATGGGGATCCTGACTTAATTTTCCAGCAGGACTTCAGTAGGCACCTGCCCACACTGCCAAAAGCACCAAAACCTGGTTCAATGACCGTGGGATTACTGTGCTTGATTGGCAAGCAAACTTGCCTGACCTGAACCCCATTAATAAGAAGAAGAGCTGGAGGCCGCTATTGAAGCATCCTGGTCTTCTATAACACCTCAGCAGTGCCACAGGCTGATAGCTTCCATGCCATGCCGCATTGAGGCAGTAATTGCTGCAAAAGGGGCCCAAACCAAGTACGGAGTACATATCCATACTTATACTTTTTAGAGGTCCGATATGTTCTATTTACAATCCTTGTTTTATTGATTGCATGTAATATTCAAATTTTCTGAGAATGTGAATTTGGGGTTTTCATGAGCTGTAAGCCATAATCATCTCAATTATAACAAATCACGGCTTGAACTATCTTGCTTTGCATGTAATGAGTCTATTTCATCTATTTCATATATTCACCTTTTAAGTTGCATTACTGAAATAAATGAACTTTTGCACGAAATTCTAATTTTTCGAGTTTCACCTGTACAATTCACTGATTCCTATTTAAAAAATATGTTATGTAGCACAATAGTGCACTAAGTAACGTTGTTGCCTCAGCACCCATCACCCAGTATTCCTAAGTTAGATTCTGGATACACTGCCACTCTGATCACCACAAAACAAGGAACATAAAATGTTTTTAAATCTTAATAGAGCAAAATACTTTGCTTTAGGTTTAACTGCTGGAATCTCATGTTTAAAGACTGCTGAAGACATTTAGTGTATTATTCATTAATTAATCTTCTGTACAGTTTATCCTGTGCACAGGATCATGGGGGGCCCGGAGCCTATCCCAGAAGACTTAGGGCACAAGGTGGGATACATTCTGGACTGGGGGAAAATCCATCGCAAGGCAAACACACACACACACACACACACACACACAGACTACGTGCAATTAGGTAATGCCAATTTACCTAATCTGCATGTCTTTGGACTGTAGGAGGAAACCCACCAAGCATGAAGAGAACAAGCAAACTCCACGCACACAGACCCAAAGCCTCGACTTTGGAGATGTGAGGCCACAGTGCTAACCCCTACACGACTATTTAGTGTATTAATGTTTTATAATTAAAATTAGTCAATAATGAATGATTAATACAGTGTTACTGTTGCCAGCAATTAATGAAAATCTTTTCTTGGCAATGCAATCCAATCAAATATTAAGTAAAATTAATAAAAAATAAATACATTAGCTATGCACAACAAAAATTAAAGACC
This sequence comes from Clarias laeviceps, assembly GCA_030014305.1. Lineage (NCBI taxonomy): Eukaryota > Metazoa > Chordata > Actinopteri > Siluriformes > Clariidae > Clarias > Clarias laeviceps. Next base: position 13,622,495 of record JAQMYJ010000016.1, on the reverse strand, counting down.
TGAATGAATCATGTTCAAGTTCATAACCAGTAGCTACTAAACACATGCTAGAAATAAAGCCAATGTCCACATTACCCTGTGATATACTGTAGCTACCTATATTTTAGTCAGCTAGCCAGCTAACATTTAGGTAAATGTAATGATAGGCTGTTGTATGAAATTGGATGGCATGATGCAAACCTGACAGGCTGCACAATGTTTACAAGTATATTTGGAGATTTCTATTCGCAGATCACCACATTGGTATTACCAGTTATCCATAAAATTTCCCATTTCTTCATAAATACAGGAAATTAACACTTTGAGCAAAACTTTACTTTCAACATGTTTCATGTTTCTAAAAGATCTTTCTGCTGTATCTTTTCTTAGAATACCATGGCCTGCACATGCTCACTCGCTCATTGTCTATACAAATTTATCCTGTATACAGGGTCATTGGGGGACCTCAAGCTTATCCCAAGAGACCTATGGCACTAGGCAGGGTACACCTTGGTCGAGGTGCCAATCCATCACAGGGCACACACTCACATTCACACACTATGGGCAATTTAGGAACACCAATTAGCCTAATCTGCTGGTCTTTAGACAGTGGGAGGAAACCGGAGTACTTGGAGGAAACCTGCCAAGCACGGGGAGAACATGAAAACTCCATGTACGCAAATCCATAGCAGGAATCAAACCCGGACCCCGGAGGTCCAAGGCGACAGTGCTAACCACTAAGCCACATTGCCACCCCTTCACATGCTACAGGTCAAAATTTGATGAGCTTAAATCTGGTGGCCACTCCATAAGGCCCTGCCAACCAGTCCAGAAACCCCAAAACTGGTCATCCAACCACACCCTATGCATAGCAGACTTTTATAAGGTGATCAGAATGAGTCAAGTAGACAGTTCCATCATGGCACTATTTTAATGTTGTCCTGTTTGAGAAAAGTGTAAGGAGATTGCTTATTTTCAGTTAAAACAGTGTTTTTCTCATTTGTAATTTAGTGTAATTTTAATGGCCAGCAGTCCTGCTGTAAATCCTACAGATTATAAAAGGTACAGACAAAACCACAATGCCTGGTTCAGATAGTTAATATCACAAACATACATACACCATACCACTGTCACTCATTCTGACTGTATCAAACAGCATGTTTCATTATTTTGTTCACAAAAGAGAGAAAGGAAAAAAAGACAAAACACCTGTCTAAAATGTGAGCGCTTCATTTTAACAAATATTGCATTCCCTATGGAGCATTACATTAAATATTCACATAAATTCTTTTACATTTGCAGCGATAAAAGTAAAGCAGGACAAAATAGAGTATTGACACAAGTGTCACTCAAGCCATGTTGTTTACACAAAACATGCAGTAAGAGAATTCTAAAATCTCACAGAACACAAGGACAAAAACATATGAAATAACAAAAATGGGTGTATTAAGTAATAAAGGATTGCCTTTTTGCAATATAATCATCCATCATTATTAATGGAACCACAGGGCCCCTTATTTGTAAAGTAATATTACTTTTGAGATTTTACAAACACACACACACACCGATCAGCCATATTATCTTTACCACCACCTAGGTTTGGGTTCCACCTGGTACATGCCCCTAGGAACATAGCGCTGCAGGGCCTCTGGGGTTACACTGTGGTGTCTGGCACCAGGATGTTGGCAGCTGCTCCTGTTTGCGGGGTGGAGCCTCCGTGTAGCAGACTGGTTTGTCCGGCACATCCCCTAGGCGCTTGATCAAACTGAGATCTTGAGAATTTGGATGTCGAGTCAGCCACATTGGGCTCTTTGCCTGCTGAGCCCCGTACACAACAGACTGTGGTTCAGCAAATGTTTCGGTTCCTTTCTATCATGGCCAACATTGACTTTTTTCAGAAATTTGTAGTCGATTGGTGTGTGTGTGTGTGTGTGTGTGTGTGTGTGTGTGTGTGTGTATGTATCCATGTATGCGTGCGTGTATGTATCTATGTATGTTTAGACACACACATACATATATATATATATATATATATATATATATATATATATATACACACATATATATGTATATGTATATATTATATATAAAAATTTAGAGTCATTAGGTTTTTGTGTGAAATCCACAAATGCTTATTTACCAAAGTGCATAAACAGCATGCTCCCGTCAGCAAAACAGAAGTATACAAAGGTGGGTAAGGCTCCTGATATCATATCTGATCAGTCTAGCACTCCAACTTGTTCACATTGTGTTCACCAGCACATCAACAGGCGGTCTTCCCTCAAGGTTATTTACAAAATCCACTTTGTCAACTTAAATAGGATTTCTGTAAAGTAAAAAAAACAAAAAACAAAAAGGTGAATAAATAATTTTGAATTTAGTTTTTTTAATAAAATAAGTCCTCTGTGAATGTCTAGTAGCAATAAAAAGTATTTTGGATAACACCACCAGATGGTTAAAAGGAAAAAACATTTTCATGATCACAGAACACTACTAAACACTGGTTGGTTAGACTGAATCTAATACTAAAAAAAATGTGTCAAATTTCTTTTCTGGGCACCTTATGTTTTCCATGTACAGGTTAATTAGTTGGTGGATCTTCAGTCTTCACTTCTCCAGGTGGTGAAGTATTTGACATCTGCAGACTGCGGGTCACTGGGCCACCAACTCTTTCCCGTCTTCTCTTTGTGAAATGCTTTTCTTTTTTAAGATGCAGTTGTGGGTTTCTCTCGCCCTCTTTTTTGACAGCTATATCTTTCCAACTGTGTTGCATTTTTGCAGGTGGCTGTGATGAGGACAGGACTGAAGGTTGAAGCTTGCTCTTTCTGCCTTTCTTGCTTTTGGGGCCTGAGTGGTCCTTCTCCAAGGCTAGTCTTTTACCAGCTTTCTGATGGTTCCCTGATTTACCATTTTTAACTGGAACATCACCTTCTGACAGTTCTGAGCTCCGGGTCCGTATTTTCCCCAATGGCTTCACAGCCAGGCCAGGGTTGCCTTCTTGTTTGATTTCTGAGTCTGCTACTCGACTTCGGAGTTTCATGTTTTTATCTTGAGACATTAGGGCACCTTTCTTTTTTTTAGCAGCTGGTTTCTGAGGACAACTCCAAGCAGTGTGCTTTGCAAGGCTGGCAGCATATGTAAATTCTCGATTGCAATATGGGCACGCTTGTATCTCTTGCTCTTCTCCCAGAATGGAAGCTTTCTTTACAGAAGTAGCAGCCTTTTTCTTCTGAGATATAGCCTTCTGAACAAGCTGATTTTTCTTCTTATTTAAGGCAGAAATCTTAATCTTGGCAGGTACCTCCTGGACGAAATTGAGCCTTTTGGGTTGACCCATCCTACGGAAGGCATTCTGTCCCACAACAGCAGCTGTTATGGGTAAGACAATGCCATTCTGAGGCTGATTCACTGTCTGCCTGAGGGGAACAGGGTTCTTTTTTGGTGTGTACCGTCTCTTATCGCTTGCATTAGCACAAGCTAGAATGTGTTTGTGGAGCTCAGGCATGTTGTCGAAGCTATTGCCACATTTTGTACACCTGATTGCTGTGCTGAATGTCTGGGGTATGTTGTGGGTAGTGAAGTTAGTTGCAGAGGTTACAGAGCCAGCAGTTGCTCGGTTGTGGTAGGGAAACGGGGGAGGCTTAAAGCTCGGGTAGTGTTGATTGATGCCAAGGCGTACATCTGGGCATTTGGGCTTTCCGGCTTCAGAGGCCATAATCTTTATTGTAGTGTACAGCTCTTCTGTGGGGTCTTCTTGCTCTTCTCCATCAGCCTCCTCATTATCACTACTATAGTTCAACAATTTACATGAGTCCTGAGAGGACACATCTACAATTGTGTCAGGGGTTGAGGATGAAGAATTTCTCTCCATAGTCACCTGAGTAGGATCAGTGTAATTCTGAGGCCTGAGCTTGCCATTTTCAACCATGGTGTGAGCAAGGCTCTGACCAGGATGCAGGTCACTCTGGTGTTGCTGGAGGTTGCAGAGGAAAGCAAACTCTTTGGCACAGATTGAGCAACAGTAAATTCTACCAACTCCATGGAGGGAGGAGCGATGCTCCAAAAGAGATGCAGCATTTTGAAATAACTGCACGCAAAACTCACACTTAAAAGGCCATTCTACAGCATGGATTACGATATGGTTGCTAAGTTGTTTAATAGAGTGAAAAGGTTCCTCACAGACATTGCATACAAAACTTTTAGTAAACATGTCCAATTCTAAGGCGTCCCCACCATCCAAAGTCTTTTCTGGCACTCTAAATGAGGAGTCATCACCACCATCATCTTCATCACCATCATCGACTGTGCTTCCAACTGCATCTTCAACCATATGCTTCACTAGTCCATCGTCAACTAATGACTGCATATTAGAATCTGTCACTATGTTGCGATAGGATGAAAGCGAGTCCATATTTTGTGCAATGTGCACAGGAGAGTGGGAGGATTGTAGGCTTTGAGACATGCCAGTTGCAATATTGTGGCCTTGAGGTGACGTTCTATCAAAGGAACTATTTTGAATGGGTTCGGAGTCAGTGTTTCTTTCATGCAAAAAAATATAATCTTTTGTACTTTTTAGCAAATGTAACTCAGGATCTGAGGTTGAGCACTTAAGTAGTGTTTCGGATTTGGAAAAAGATTCCACATTATAATGACTTTTTGTTTCCTCGGGACTTTGAGGCAGTGCATCAGTTGTAGTAATTAGCTGTTTAGCAGTTTGGTAGATGTCTTTATCGTCTGAATTTTTCAATTCAAGGCATGCTTCGTTTACGTTGGGAAACTCTGACATTTCATCTACCGTAGGATAAAAAGGTTTTGGAGATAGTTTAGGAAAAGCAGTATCTGAAAACTGAGAAAGAGGTGGCGGTGAAGGGACTGTGGGCAGAACAGGAGGTGGGGGTGTAGAGGATGCCTGGCTTGAGGATGATGGGGAAGAAGGAATTATAGTCACAGGAGTCAGGGACGGTGGAGAGACAGATTCACGAGGAGGGTGTTCCGAGTTCGAACACACACTAGATGGAGAAAAGCCTGTATTGCTGCCTGAGGACAAATGAGTGTCTGGGCTACCAAGACGAGGCGAGCCCTCCCCTCCAGCTGAACTCAAGCCGGAGTACTCATTCATTAATACTTTTTCCAACATGCTGGTATTTGGCTTCTTTCGCTTGACATGTGAGTGTAACAGTATGTTTGTTTTTGTTTTGTGGTCAGTCACACTCTTATGGTGTGTGCTTAAATCCAATACAGACTCACTAGGACCTTTGCTTATGCTGCCATCTCTTTTACCAATAGCACCAGAAAGGTCAAGAGGCTGCTGATTGCAAGAACTGCCTCCGCTTACCAAGACTGGGCAGACCTTTCCAGAAGGACTCTTGCAGTCCCTCTGCTCTTTGCTGGATACATTCCAGGAATAGTTCATGCAGTCGCTTTCAACCTTTGACACCGCAAAAGAATCCTGTGTTTCATTGACTGGGCTCTCCATGCTTGGGGATGAGCTGTTTTGTACATGTGTAGGAGGAGAAGCAGTCCTTCTTTTAAATCTTCCTTGAGCAGCGGGCAAAGAGGATACGGAAAGCGGAGTAGTCAATTTACAGCCGTCTGTAATTTGAGCAAGGGTTGGTTTCTGACTGTCCTGGGTCTGCAAAAGCTGTTTTAATTTGGGAGAAAGATAAACTGTTTTCTCCTTTTGAAAGGCCAATGTCTCTGTTTGCTGTGGGAAGGTGTTACCGCCCATAGAAGAAGATTGTGACGAAGTTGAAGATGAAGATGCAGCAGATGACATGTTATCAGGTTCTGTTTTCACAATGGGAAGAAGTGGTGGTGTGGACGTTCTTCTCTTAGCAACAGACTGATCAATAACTGAAGGCCCTTTTAAATGGCATTGCTGTGTTTCAAGTTGGAGAGCCTGACTTATTTGGGTTGTACTCAAGATGACTGCATCAAGACCAAACAATGCTGGACTACTAGAATCAACTTCTATGACGTCACAGCTGCTGACCGTGCTTGTGGATAGGATCTTTCCATCTATGTAAAGGCTGAGATTCTCCGAGATGTTTTTGGAAACATCGACCATGCTGTCCTCTCGCTCAACCTCATCGTCAGTATCTACACTAGGCACATAGATAAGTGGAGGGCTATTATGTGGCGATGCCTCCTGGAGCACTGAGCTCTGACCTTGTTGTAGCTGCTGGGATGTAACAGCCTGTAGGAGTATTCCTTTCCTCCGCACTCCTTTTGGCATGAGATGACGTTCATGAATTCTGCGCTGATGCCTGCGCATGTTGGTGTGAGTGCCAAAAGCCTTGTTGCAATATTTACAAGGGTGCAGTTCTTTTGATTCACCATTCTCTTCCAAAACAAGAGATGGATCCGGCTCAACTCCAGGACCTTTAGTCAAAGCGTCTGAGTTTAGATGAGGCGTATTGTTTTGAGAACTTGTACTGGTGAGACTTGGAGATGTCACACCACCAGAAATGAGAGATTCAGTACACCCAGACGAATCAAGGAGAAACGCCGTCCCAGCAAGGGACCCTGGCCTTTTCAGGCCTTTACTCCCGCTTTCGTGTCGTTTTTCATGCCGGCGCTTGCCTACCTGAGAACCAAATGGCTTGGCACAGTATCTGCATTTAAAGGTAAGGGTCTGGTGGTTTCTGATATTGTGAGTGCTAATGTGATGCTCCAGGCTGTGTTTGGTGGAAAACTGACATTCACAGTACTGACAATGGTAGTTGCCATCTTGTGCATCATCCTCAAATTCAGGGTCCCCCTCTGCATCCGGCTCTGGAGAAACTAAAGAACACACTGATGCCACTTTATGCAATGGACTCTGAGAACCCTCCTTGACAGGGTGGACAATAATTGGTTTTGGGTCAGGCTGCTCACTCCTGTTTCCTGACTGTGACGCTGCAGAATGCTCAAGGCTCCCATCTGGCTGCAGCTCTCCTTCATCTGACTTCTCGCTCTCCTTTAGCTCCAACACGGCTGTAGGAACAGAAGACAGAGAAACGTCCCCGGTCTCTGTGGCGGATATACGTGAAGCTCCAGTCTCCTGAGATGGATCTGAAGACACAGAGGCTCTCTCTTGCTCTGTAGTTATTCCTGACAAAAATAATTACAAGCATCATATGAGAAAGCAACACTGACACTTTGTAAACACTGACTATTGTGCCATTTCCACTTGGACTTTTGAAATATTAAAATGATAATTATAATTTACATACAATTACAGCAAGAATTAATGCAAAGAATTGATTCATTTAACAAAAATAACCAACCTTTATCTGAATCGCGCATCTCTGTGACAATAGGTGGTGTGTTCAATGGCTTCTGCCTAGATAATCTTCCCAAACCAGCCTGTCTGGCTGTTTCCAAAAGCTTCTTCCTTGCTGTAGAGAGAAAGGCACTAAATCTTTTAATAAACAATAATTTTAAAAACAAAAATTATGCTGTAGCCAGCTAAACATTCATACAAAATCCAGATGACAGGGACATGATGTTTATGGCCAGTATTTAGATTATTATTACAAAATGTTCTGAAGTATGAAGTGCCCATTCAGATAGTAATAAAAAATTTATAAAGCCTGCTCCGCATTTTAACAAATAAACATTGAGGATTAGCAAAGTCATTTCGGTGTATTATGCAACAACTAGCAGCTGAAACAAAAACCTGTAGGACAACAGTCAAAAGAAAACAGTGTAAGAAAAGGTCCAAACTGCTTTTTAAAAAAAAAATCCTTATTTAAAACAGCTCAAGGACAACAGTGGCGTTACAATCACACAGTTAAAAAGTAACATCCTATTCAAAGTGTGATTCAGACAGACGTATCAACTCAAAATGAAATACGTGCTGTGCTGCAACTCTATTCTGTGCAAAGAATGTTCAACACCTCCGTCCAAGATTTTGCCTACATTGGAAACTCAAATTTATTATAGTCCACTGCACTGTTATGTTCATGGGAAAAAGGGTTCTTGCCTGTACCTCATGGAGAAAAAAATCCACACTCCTAATAATCAATTAAAATACTTTTACAAATGCAATTTTCCTGCATTGTGAAAATTTAACACATAAAATGTGAGCTGCAATCAAAAATATAGTGAGAACCAATTTCCTACCACAGTATCTTCGAACATTACAATTATGAAGTCACTTTCTAAACACCTACTAATGCAGTCTGTATTAAAAAAAAGTGACATGAAACATTAAAAATATGGCATTGTGTCAGAACTGAGCAAAAAGAAAACCTAGGGCATTAAAAAATGCTACATTCACTCATTTTCAACACACAATCCTCAAAATGTGTGAAACTATAGTATGGATAGAAACTGATAGTCAAACCTTGGGCCTAACATTCTCCTTTCCCTCATATTGAACACATATCTTCTGCTTAATAAGCTGTTAAAATGCAAACTTTGAATATAGAATATAACTGAATACTAACCTTACTTCATTTTCAACTTTATTTTTAGACAAATCTGTTTCATTAGAAACTAGCTGTTAATCTAAGCAGCTGAAGCTGTCATAAAAGACAACTTTATTTATGGATCAATCGCATCTATTCAAAAAGTATATTCCATGTGATGTTTAATTAACCCTGTAAAACTCAAGCAGCACAGATCCGTGCCGGCCACACAGCACAGGCCAATGAGGATTAAAAATAAATAAATTAATTCTATATACAAGCTTATATGGAAGTCTTGCCGGTGTGGGGACACTTTTTCGAATGTGCCGAATAGAATGAAAGTTATCAATACTTTTATAATGTGTAAATTGTCCACTACAGGAATATGGGAATGACGTTGCAAATATGTAGAACTCTCAAAATGAGCATATTACAGTATTATTATTTTGTTGACTATAAAAACAACTGAAAACAACCAGAAAAACATGTGTGTAACTGTGCTATTTTTTTGCCTATGTGACCAATGTTTTAAATTTTTGCTCAGTCATGTTGGTTAAAATGAAATAAAATTCAGTTCATCATATTGCCTAGGTTGTGCTGGAAAAAAAAAGTATACGTCACTCTGTACTGCACAATCCTGAACCCTACGTATATTTTTAAGTCTTAAGAGCTCCACTAAACAGCTAAAGCCGTCATGGAAGACTTCAACTTTATTTATGGATTAATCACAACTTTATAAACAGTAAACTTAATAAATTTTTAGATGTGTGTATTTAAGCTGTAGCATTAGATTTGTTTCCATAATCAGTGTGTCATGTAACTGCACACGTAGGTTCGGTATGGTGTAATATACACTATATGGACAAATGTATTTGGCCAAACCGGCAAGAACATTGTGTCCAAATACATATAATTCAATATGCAGCTATAACCGCATCCACTCTTCTTGGAAGGGTGTCCACAAGATTTTCCTGTGTTTCTGTGGGAATTCGTGCCCATTGATTCTGTAGAGCATTTATGAGGTCAGGCACTGATGTTGGACGAGACGGCCTCGCTCGCAATCTTAAATTCGAGTTCATCCCAAAGGTGCTTGATCAGGTTAAGATCACAGGGATCGGTTCGGGCCAGTCTTGTTCTTCAAAGAAACTCATCAAACCATGTCTTTATATATGTGGCGACTGGGGAACAGTCATGTTGGAATACAAAATGGCCTTCCCCAAACTGTTGCCACAAAGTTGGAGGAAGCATATCATTGTCCAAGATGTCTCGGTATGCTGAAGCATTAAGATTGCCCGTCCCTTGGGGATAAGGGTCCTGCTTGAAACGCCCAAATTCAATAATTAACAGGTTTTGCCAAATACTTTTGTCCATATAGTGTATCCTAGCTTGTTTCAGGAGTTTGAAGTGAAAACTTGAGTAAATCTGTTTTCAGGGACATGCTACAGAATCTGACCTGTTGCCTAAAACCTGACTGGTTTCTAAGGAGGTCCTGAAGTTATTTAGCGTCATTACTCCAAAATCAGCTGATATCTTTAAGTTTTAATATAATTATACACAGTGAATGAGGTAAAGTCGGTTTATTTGTGCTTATAATCGCTGCATCTTGTCGGTTTTGCGTGATTATTTCGTTAAACACATCTTATCCACACCTGAAGGAAGGTCACTCGGTGCTGTGACAAGTACAAACCCGAGGTTTTCTGTAACAAACCTGTCGATGTGACTCCAACTATCTACCCGCTCGTCTCTTACTCACCCTGAAACGTGCGGTTCTTTAAATACACCTGAAATAATCCGTATAATTCATACGCGTTTGAGATTTCTCTAAGTAAAGATCATAGGATGTAGCTATAAGATTAGCTCACCAATGCTATCGAGTTAGCTGACGTTTGCGACTTCAGCTCGAACTTGATCAGAATACACCGAGTTTGTTCTTGTTTCTCGTGGCACTAGGTCGAGACCGCGGTGTGGCTTTTTTTGTTGTTGCTGTTACGCATGAAAAGACATCTTGTACCTCTCTTAGCTCTTGGTGAATTTCGCTTGTGAAAGTTGCTGCTCCTTTCTTCCTCTAATGCAGCTGCTATCTCTGGGTTATCTTCTCCATTGTACCACACAAGCAGTTCTTCGTCCTGCGCGATTGGCTACAGGGAGCGACGTCACAGAGAAGAGCCAATGAGAGACGAGCTTGTTAGTTAGTGCAGAGAAATACCACACGGGCCTTGACGCACTGTCAAGCGACTACTTAAAGAGCTTGTCTTTAGCTGCAAAAGGAAAGACCAGTAACTTTGGTTTTTCTTTTTGGTTTTTAATTCCCTTTACATTTACAGGTATAACCAACATGTGTCTATGGCCGTTTTTGTTTTTCAAACAATGTAATAAGTATTAATTACAGCATTATAAAACAAGCTAATTAAACGTTTCCTACCCTGAGCACTTTGTAATAAATAGCTCTGTTGATTTCCAGAGGAAACAGGTTCTGCTTGTCAGATGAGCAGGCCCAGTTCACATATCGCAACCAGTTTCCTTTCATTGGGTCTGTGGCATCCACACACATCCATCCCCTAGTCGGAAAATAGACCTAAAGTGAAAACAAAATCGTGGTCATGCTTCTTATCGGCAACTACTTTCTCCTGGTTAGGTTAGTAGTGGTTCTGGATCTCATGGGAACATGAGGCACAAGACAGGAAAATTTACCCATGAATACCATGGTGGCTTAATGGTTAGTATCGTCACCCCGACCTCCAGGGCGTAAATTTTAAACCATGCCGACCGGCAAAATTCGGAGCATAAGCAAAAGTTTTGGAGGGGGTGCCAATCCATCGCAGAGAACACAAGCACACACACAAAAACACACACACTCAGGCTATGCCATCGTATCACAGCCGTGCTGATATCCAGCAAAACAGCACTCCCTCTCATGTGATACTGCTTAATTATAGCATTTAGCAGATTCACTAGGAGATAAAGTATAAAGGGAGAACGGAAGAGGACCAAATACTGAGCCTTGCGGGACACAAGTGGATAGGCATGTGGATCCTCTCGCTGTGCTACGTAATATGACCAACCCTCAAGGTAGCAAACAAACAATTGCCATGCCATGTGGTACAAATTTTAAGACTTATGTGAATGGGCAAGAGGACATTGTGGATGACTGTGTCAAATGCTGCAGGAGAATGAGGACTGACGACAGTTTGGCTCATCTAGCAGCATAAATGAGAGATGGCCTAAAGCGCAGTTTTGTTGGAAAGTGTTTTTTTTTAAGCTAGACTGGTTCGGAATCCTGGAGATTGTTGAGTAAAAATAAATAGAGACAGCTGATTGTAGATAATGCATTCAAGGATTTAAGAAAGAGAGAGAGAGATGTGAGACCAGTCAGTAGCTGCTGATGATCCAGAGTGGGTTTCTTCAGGATGGGAATAATACTTGCTCTCTGCTCGGCTAAATAAATGTATAAATGGATCCCAAACTGATAAATGTTAAATCAGACTAACTCACAAACCCATGTTCACATAAATGTTTTCCTGACGGCACCAACAACTGCAACATATAATGTCCTACATTTTCCATTCTCTTCTCAGTAGAGTTAAAAATTATTGTCAGTGACATACGTACACTCATCTTGAACTTTCTTATAAACACCTGTACATGCATGCAATTACCTAATCAGTCAATCTTGCAGCATCAAGACAATAAAAAGCATTAACAATGGTATATACGCATCACATAAGAATGGAATAAAAGTGTGATCTCTGTGACTTGGTGTGATCATGGCATGACATGTTCGTACCAGAAGGACTGGTTTGAGTAATTTTCATAAACTTTCACATAAAATATTCTCTAGAGTTTCCACAGAATGATGTGTAAAAAATACAAAAACAATGTATGCAAGCTGAAATACCTTGTTGATAAGAGTGATCAGAGGAGAATGACCAGATTGATTAGAGTTGACAAGTCTAATGTACGTAACCAATGAATTTTGGTTAGCTTGCCATTTCGCATCTAACCAATCGCACATGAGACTAATTTCACTTAACCTCAAAGTTGAAGATCAATACTACTACTAAGGTTATATTTCTACCAGAGTAAATGCTTATCAAGGGGCAGAACTTCGCACATGTAAAAAAATATATTTTGATTAAATGGTTTATGCATGTAAACATCTTATCAGATCAGCTTCCATGTAAACAGTCAAGTCTGAATTTCTTATCAGAATGATTTCAATCAGATTAAATCAACAATGTCCATCTTCAGATTCCTGTTCTTGTCTGACAGAAGTGGAGTCCAATGTGGTGTTTTGCTTTTGTAACCAATCAAGCTCAAGTTGCAATGATTTGTGCATGCTGAGATGCTTTCCTACTCACCATGATTGTAAATAAATAGTTTTGATGCTTTCTATATCTCTTGAGAGTGCATATATCAATCCTGGCCACTCAAAATAATCTACCCTTTTTCCTCTGACCACATAAGCTTACCTCCCACATATAAATATTGCTGGTTACTTGAGACCTCTTCTTCCTTTCTCCTACAAAAGGTCCAAATTTTTTGCCTTTAGGAATTAGTGTAGATGCCCAGACACCTGTATGGAACAACACAAGGAAGATGTGTTAATTTTTAATTATTTGAAAAATAATATTTTCTGCAAACTTTCATACAAACTGGTGATAACCTCAGAAAGGGATCGCCTACTGTTCCAATCAAATGTTTGCATACACTCCTAATAGATATGAATGTTATGCCAGTCTTGGGAGTACAATGATATATTTTAAATTTGTTCTTTTTCTGGAAGAAAATATTGTATAGCTCTCAGCTTTAACAGGTAATTTTTTTTTATATTTTAACTATGTTTTAATAAAGTTCAGAAAAAAGTTGCACAAATCATTTATTTGGGGTTTTAAGGTTTTAAGGTTATTCTGAAACATTCTAAGGTTCTCCTTCTTCATTATTGCATCTACTTTGTGCAAAGCACCAATTCCCCTAGCAGCAAAAATACCCCACAAAGCATGATGCAACAACCCCCCCCCCCCATGTCTGCCAGCTGGTACAGTAAGCTTCACGTTCATCCCTTCAAACATACAGTTGTTGAAGTTTATATACACCTTAGCCAAATATATTTAAAATCAGTTTTTCACAATTTCTGACATTTAATCCTAGTAAACATTTCATGTTTTAGGTTATTTAGGATAACCTAATCCTACTGCTACTTTGTCTTAAGAATGTGAAATGTTAGAATAATAGTACAGAGAAATATTTATTTCAGCTTTTATTTCTTTCATTACATTGTCAACTGGTCAGCGGGTAATTTTACATACACTTACTTAGTATATGGTAATAATGGGATGGTGTTCTTCGGGTTGCAAACCTAAAATGTGTTAATGTGAAATCTATAGAGAGCTTAAAATAATAAAATCTATTTTTAATGACTGTATGTGGATGTAAACATCTGACTTCAAGTCTACCTCTGTTCCAAAATTTTCCTTGTCCATGTGATCAGCTGCGAATTTACGTCGAGATTGAAGGTCAATTTAGAAGTAGGGAGACTTGTTTTTGACCATTCTAACCAAGTTTCAACTCAACTCAAGACTGATATTTTGGGTCTTTTGACAGACCATGACAAAGTGGCTACATCTCCCTATGATTTGTACTTGCATACTATTGTTTAAACTGATCTTTTAATCTGGAGTTGTTTAAAATTGGCTCCTCTTTCTAAGATCTACAACAAGCTGCTTGGACTTTGACATTGTACTGTGCATGTTGGTCAATCCAATAAGTTCTGGCAAACAAGCTTTTCATGTTGTCAGAGAGAAGTTACCAGCTGTAGTCATTCATGATCACTAACAAGAAGTTGAGAAGCCTTGGGATTCTGTATATTTTACACAATTAGTCTTCTTCAAAAAAAATTCAGTTAAAAGAAATCACAAAGTCCACTATCGAACATTCATGTTCATGATAAGCGTATACTTCTAAACACAACTTTAACAATCCCACCCATACTGTATGCAGGTCTTTAACCAATTTTTCCCACAAAGATTGAAGCACACATTTGTCTAGACCAGTGGTTCCACACTGCTCCACATTATAGCGTTTTTCTTACTCTACCACTCTCACTTCTATACAATAAAGTAACATGTGCAGAGCAGAGGATCCTACAGGGCCAACCGCTGGTCTAAACTGTCTTTACATTTCAGAGTTCTTTCACTAGAACTAAATGGTGCACAAAGCAAAGTCCATGGCATGTTTTGCCAAGGTTAGAGTGAAAGTTCTCACGTCGCTTGCACTAAAACCCTTGACCTAAAACCTTATTTTCAAATTGGGCCAGAACAGACCTAATATTAATCTGTTAGTCTAATATTATTCTAAAAAGATATCACCTGAGTACATTTACCTACAAATCAAGTAACCAGTGTAGAAATTACAGAATTTTGTATGATATGTGATGTGTATGATATGTGATCCCCCATATTTCAAGCACCTGAAGTACAAACTAACAATCAAGTTAAACTGCCATTTTTAATACTTGGCTGCAAATTCACTTTGGACAATTCTCAAAAATTCAGTAGATGTCTACTGTGCTTGGTGGATTCCAGCTCTTTTGAAATCACCCCTCCGCACAGATAAGATTGGATTAAGATCTTCCGTATCCAGTCCCAGGGCCATGTGCTGCATTTGGCCCTGGGGCTGGACACTGAAGATCTTGTTTAGTCCCAATCCTGTGACATTGTGACATTACCTTGCCACTTCGTTAGGTACACCTTGCTAGTACTTCATTAGACCCCTTCCTTAGAGATTCTGGTCCATATTGGCGTAATAGCATCATACAGATGCTATAGATTTGTCGACAGCACAACCTTGATGTGAATCTCTTGTTGCACGACATGTCCAAGCTGCTCTATTGGATTGAGATCTGGTGACTGTGGAGGCCATGTGAGTACATGGAACTTATTGTCATGTTCAAGAAACCAGTTTGAGATTATTTTTCATATGACATTGCTAGTTATACTGTTGGACAAGGGATGGTCATGGACAGCAACAATACTCAGGAACACTGTGCTATTTAAACACTACTCAATTGGTGCTAAGGGGTCCAAAGTGTCCCAAGAAAATAACCTCTATACCATTAAACCACCATCACTAGCCTGAACTGTTGACACAATGCAGGATGGATCCATGCTTTCATGTTGTTTAGACCATACCCTGATCTTATTATCCGAATATCGCAGCAGAAATTGAGACTCATCAAACCAGGCAAATTTTTTCCATCTTTTTCTTGTCAAATTTTCGTGAGCCCATGAAAACTGTAGCATCAGCTTCCTGTTCTTAGCTGACATGAGTGACACCTGGTGTGGTCTTCTTCTGCAGTATTAAAGTTCAACATGTGCATTCAGAGATTCTCTTTGGCATACCTTGGTTGGGAGGAGATGCTATTTGAGGTACTGTTGCCTTTTTGTCAGCTCAAACCTGTCTGGTCAAACCCCCGCCATCAACAAGGCAAGAAAGTTCTAGTCATAGGACCACAAGCAGCTAGAAGCAAGCTTTTCGATCACACTGTAACTTTAGATGGACTTTCTGTTCCGTGAGCTCACGCGAGCGGATAGCGATGTCCTCAGAGTGTTACACCACCCCCAACGGAGCGGGAGCAATAAGTTCAAAAAGATGCGGTCGGCTAGAGTGGTAGTAGTAGCCTTAATGTGGGAGCCCCCTAGTGACGGGGAGGAATTGAACACGACTAAATTAGGGAGAAAA
>JAQMYJ010000016.1:13581058-13595636 GCA_030014305.1 Clarias laeviceps | reverse complement strand
TTTCAACTTCTTAAAAAAATGAAAAATTAAAAGGATTTTATCATTATCTTTAACCTGATATTTTACTGGGGGGAAAAAATGTGAAATGTTGGTATTTTGTGGTTAGAATATGTGGTTACAACAACAATAATAATAATAATATTTGAAGCCTAAGAAATTTCCAAGTTTTAGTAGTTGCATGTAGTAGTTTTTATTATAAATAAATCTGCTTCCACCTATAAATGTTTTGGTTTACAGGAATGTCATATGTACATGCAAACAAAAAAAAGCTTTCTTCCTCACATTACAGTACTATTTTGTGCTTGATGCTGAGTGCAGTTACGACCACAGGCCGCTGGAGGGCGCCATTGCTTGCAGTCCTGAATCCTTTTTGTGGCGCATATTATGCTTTTCATTTAAAACACAGCACATTAAAAAACTCTAAGCTTACAGGCTG
The DNA here is from genome assembly GCA_030014305.1 of Clarias laeviceps. Classification (NCBI taxonomy): domain Eukaryota; kingdom Metazoa; phylum Chordata; class Actinopteri; order Siluriformes; family Clariidae; genus Clarias; species Clarias laeviceps. The sequence goes on along the minus strand of JAQMYJ010000016.1, from coordinate 13,595,200 downwards.
GATGTATGAATGAATTAATAACAGTTTAGAAGATAACATAAATGGATGTAATGATTTGTAAAAGCTTCTGATTTGCTACAATTGATCGGAGTTAATTTGTCTGAGTGCACCTGTATCTGTACAGCAGCTTACCCTTCTAGGCAGTGTCTTTTTGCTTTGCATATCATGAGAAAATCCAAACAATTCCAGAAGATCTCAGAAAAAAAAATGTGGACCTACTGTATACAAATCTGTTTTTTTTCTTGGAAGCTTCCAAACTTCCAAATAACTGAAGGTGCTACAATTTTATGTATAAACCTAATAAATCTAAAAATACTGGGACCACACAGACACTGTGTCTTTCAAGACAATGACACAGATTAACTCTCATAGATGAGCGAACTTTGGTCTGAAATGTTTGACCGGACCTCAAGAGAGCAACAAAGGAACTGGTAAAATCCTTTGGTAATGATTACCAAAGTATGTCAATCCACCTGGTGGCATCGTGGCTAAGGGGTTAGCACTGTTGCCTTGCACCTCCAGGGTCCGGGTTCGATTCCTGCCTCTGTGTGCATGGAGTTTGCATGTTCTCCCTGTACTTGGTGGGTTTCCTCTGGGTGCTTCTGTTTCCTCCCAAAGACATGTAGATTAGGCTAATTGGTGTTCCCAAATTGCCTATAGTGTGTGTATGCAGATAGATATTTTATCGATCCCAAAGGAAATGTCTGTGCACTGTGATGGATTGCCACCCTGTCCAGGGTGTACCCTGCCTCATGCCCTGGCTCCAGCAAGTATACAGGATAAAGTTATATAGATGACGAAATAGTGAATAAATCAACCTTTAAGAGATCTGAAAGGTTATTGCACAAGGTAGAAGCCCCTACAACAGAACTGGCATAAAATATCCATATTCCAAGTTTGCAGGTGATCACCAGTATCTTGGAGGAGTGTTCTCTGTTTAGATGAAACAAAATTGTTGATCTTAATGGTCAGAAGTAAAAAGGGTAAGAATGGGTCTGTGGAGAACATTGTCACAACTATGAAGCAGGTCGGTGGCCACGTCATGTTTTGGAGGTGTTTTGCTTAAAAAAAAAAAAAAAAAAGGGATTCGTGCATTTGAGAAAACTTGACCCATTAGGATGAAGGATAATTAAGTAATTTGCAACAGGAGAATGAACATAAGTATAAACATAACATAACAAACATTACATGAAATCTCATTCAGTGCACAAAGACATGCATATGCACAGTTTATTCAAAAGAGTTGTGTAACTGTACATACCCTTATACTTTGTTCAAGCACACTTTGCTCGTGATGCAACACTTATGCTTTGTAGGTAAGAGTCTACCAACCTAGCACATCTTGATGTTGGAATTTTATCATCCTCTTCCTTGCAAAAATGCTCCATCTATCAAATGGTGAGGGAATCTTCTGTGCATGTCAAGTCATTTGACAGGTTCTTAATAGGATTTAAATCTGGGCTCTGAATGGACTATTATTTGAAATCAACACAGGGTCTAAAATATACACACAGCTAATAAAGATTATTAAGTCAGTGGTGCTAAAACTCCCAAAGGGTCATTTGTCAAGCTCAAGGCATCTCTACTTTCTTTTAGTGATCATGATAACTGCAACTTGTATATTCTCTGTGATGATATAAAAACCTTTTGTTTGATAGACTGACAAACACACAGTACTGCAGGGAAAGTCCAAGGAGCTCAGTGCAGCTCTAAAAATGAAGATGGTAGATATACAAAAGTCAGGAATGTCTCTTAGACATGCAGATTCCAAGATCTGTTCGAACAATTGTAAAAAGTACACGTAGGTGTAGCCTCTGCTGGGAGGAAATGGTCAGGAAAACCCAGGAACTACAATGGTACAGGGTTGCCATGACCTGGAAGCTGTTGGAACACCATTAACAATGCTGACATTCAACCGACTTTTACATCACCATGGTCTGTAAGGCTGGTGTCCAACATCAATGAAAATAATGACCAAAAATATTCATTAACAACCTATTTTTCGTCATGAAGACTAAAACGAAACAAAAAAGTAATCATTTAAAATGTTTTAGATTTTCCATCAACGGATAAAAACTGAATGGTAATGTGAATGACAGATGAACGGAAAGTGATTTTTCAATCAGTTTATTTTTCTATCCAATAATCTACACACATTTACAAACTGCAGTAGCACACCTTATGACTGTTGGTAAAGAAAGAAAAAATCCTGGTAAGGCTCTCTCTGCTCATAGAATAAAAAGAGGAACAATTTATGGGATAACTTGACCTGTGTTGCCACTGAAAACAAAACTGAGCAAAAAAAAAATAAATCAGTGGGAAAAAAAACACAACAAACATAAGGAGTGATTGTCTATGGACTAAAGTGCATGTTTTTCTTCTTTTGTGCAACCTTGAAGTTCAATTAAAGTTTGCAGCTGAGAGAATAAAGAAAAGGCCTTCTGGGGAAAGATTTGACTAGAGGTATGTTTAGAAGCAAAAAGGTAATTCCACCCCTCCCCCAAAAAAGATTTACCAACTATTAAGCATAAGGATGTTAGTATCATGCTTTGGTGCTGGTTTAACACCAGTGGACCATGCTGGCATCACCTGTCTCACTCCGTCTGCAGTACGTCCCAACAACCTGATACACCTGACTGTTGGGACCTTACTCATGTGGCCTGGCCAGGCACAGTCTAAAATAACCACATCCTGCTGTAGGCAACCATTAACCTCCTGGAGAAGCACTGTAGCAAGGATTGGGTGCATTGTGGATTAGAAAGCAGGCAAAGGAGGGGCCTTAGTCGACTGATCCTTGGCAACCAAAATTGGCTTAAAAACATGGAACATGAACTCTAGTGAAAAAGGAGCTAGAGCTAGTCAAGAGATACCAACTAAATATAGTCAGGCTTACCTCAATGCACAGCATGGCATCTTGAACCAAACTCATGTTGCTGAGACATGGAACAGGAAGCTACAGTATGATGAACCTAAATTTACAGTCAGGTCCATACATTTTGAAACAAAGATAAGCTTATTGGTCAGCTTATTGGTCCCTGTGCTCACCACACTGAATTTAAAATGAACTATGTAAGCAAAGTCAAGACATACAGCTTTAATTCAAGGGTTTAAACCTCCACTGTCTATGTCTCAACAGTTCTCCCTCTATGCTGTATATATGAAGACAACCATAGAAGACAACAAAAGCAGAACAAAATCCTTTCCATGGTCAAAAAGAAACCCTTTCACTAGCCAAGTCAAGAACACTCTAGAGGAGGCAGGTCAAAGTCTACATTCAAGACAGAGGAAACACAGATGCTGCATGACAAGGTGCAAACCACTGGTACCACTCAAGAACAGCAAGCCTTAGAACATCATTAGACTTTGCCAGAAAACTTACCAGATTCTTTGGAAGGATAAAACCAAAATTGACTTCTACCAGAGTAATGGATAGAGAACTGTATAGAAGAAGAAAGGAATAGCTTTATATTGCAGATGGATACTCAAGATAGATAAATGGGATATTCTTCAAGTCAGTCATCCACTCTGAACCCAATAGAGTCCAGTCTTCTTACTAGACTGAAGGCAGAAAGACCCACAAACAAACAGCAGGTGAAGGCAGCTGTAGTACAGTCTTGATTTCACTCATATCCTGAGTGTTTCATTTCAAATTTAATGTCAACTTATCTTTCTTGCATAACAACAAAAGGTTGTCAGTGACTATTGTGGCATTAATCCCAAAACTCATTAGTGGACATTAGGGTAAGATTAGTCCATGGAAAATTACTTTAGTTTGACCTCAAAGACAGTTAGGGAAACTGTCAGGCAACTCAGTACAAAGAAGCAGAGCCTGGGTCTTGTTGTTTAAAGTAAGAGAGGGAGAACTGATTACCTTAATTGGGGACAGAGTCTTTGAGGTTCTCCTGAATCCTACTGACTGGCTCATATGGTGTGAGCATGCCCATGTAGATGAGATTCTGCAGAGAGTGGTCTAGGGGTCTTGGGCCCATTACTGTCTATTAGGTCCCTGTACAGTATAACCAGAATGAAAGACTGGTTTGCATAGCCAACATTAGGTCAGACCTGTGTGTGTTGGACTCCTGCTCAGGGTTGATCAAAACTATTCAGAATTTTTTTTTATTTAAATAATTTTAAACACAATATAGAATTTTGTGCGAAAACATTTTGTAATAAAAAAATCAGGTATTTTCATAGGTGCAAAATCTGTATCTTGTCTACATCCCTAATGAGCAATAAAGCAAAATAAAATAAGTAAGAATGCTGAGATGGACCAAATTCTGATAGTAGATAGAATATTGGTATTTAGATTAGCTAAGATTTGATTTTATTAAATGACCATAGCATAATATTTCCTGTTCTGGAAATAACTATATATATAGTTAATATTATTTTGTTGCTTCAGAATTAGCTTCTTTGGCACAAACATTTTCTGTATTACATTTTTAACATAAAATATATATACATCAGCACCCGTACTGCATACTTGCTTTGTTTTAGGAATACATAATGTTTTTTTTTTGATGAACAAACAGTACTAATGGTGGATGATACTTCTTTATTACACAATTTATCACAATATGCATTACCTGCCTTCTTTATTAAGAACCCATGTACAGTACACTTACTTATTCATACATTTACCTATTATCAGCCAATCATGTACAACAGCAGCCAATTGTATGCAGACATGGTGAAAACATGTGATATCAGTCATATTGACTGTGGCATGTACTGTACAGTACTGTATGTACACTAGATGTTGTTTGAATTCATTATTACTTTCTTGGTACATAAAACATACAGGTGCATTTCAGCGAAAAGTTGATGCATTCCAGTAATTCAATTCAAAAAGTGAAACTCGTATTGTATAGATTCATTACACATACATTGATATATTTTAAGTGTTTTTTTTTTTAATGATTATGACTTGCATCTAATGAAAATTCAAATTCAGTATCTCAGAAAATTTGAATATCGTTAAAAAAAAAAAAAAAAAAAGGTCGATATTTAAGACTCATAGCGTTACACGCTAATTAACTCAAAACATCTGCATAGGTTTCCTGAGCCTTTAGATGGTTCAAGTAGGCTACACAACCATGGGTTAAACTGCTAACTTGACTTGATCGTCCAGAAGACGATCATTGACATCCAACACATAAAAATGTACAACAGCCTTGAGAGGATTGTGAAACAAAACCCATTCAAGAATTTGGGGGAGATTCACAGGGGGTGGACTGCAGCTGGAGTCAGTGCTTCAAGAGCCACCACACATAGACATATCCAGGACATGGGCTACAACTGTCGCATTCCTTGTGTCAAGCCACTCTTTTTAACCAGAGAAAACATCAGAAGGACAAAGGACTGTTGCTCAGTGGGCCAAAGTCCTTTTTTCAGATGAAAGTAAATTTTGCATTTTATTTGGAAATCAAGGTCTGGAGGAAGAGAGCAGAGGCACAGAACGCAAGTTGCTTGAGGTCCAGTGTAAAGTTTGCACAGTCAGTGGTGGTTTGAGGAGCCATGTCATCTGCTGGTGTTGGTCCAGGTCCAAGGTCAGCGCAGACATCTACCAGGAAGTTTTAGAGAACTTGGTGCTTCCCTCTGCTGACCAGCTTTATGGAGATGCTGATTTCATTATCCAGTAGGACTTGGCACCTGCCCACACTGCCATGGTATGCCAGTGCTTGATTGGTCAGCAAACTCACACCTTAGCAGTGTCACAGACTGATCCCCTCCATGCCACGCCGCATTGCTGCAGTAATTCATGCAAAGGAAGACCTGACCAAGTATTGTGTGCTGTACATGTTCATACTTTTCAGTAGTCCAACATTTCTGTATTAAACCCGATTTATTAATTTTGAAAGTAATTTTCTGAGATACTGAATTTGGGGTTTTCATTAACTGTAAGCCATAATAATCAAAATTAAAAGAAATAAACACTTGAAATATATTAGTTTGTGTGTAATGAATCTTAATACGAGTTTCACTTTTTGAATTAAATTACTAAAATAAGTCACTTTTTGATGATATTCTAAGTTATTGAGATGCACCTGTATTACTTAACTGAAGCCCTTACAAATTAAATACAGTATGTGACACTGAATTCTCACATCCAATCATAACGCAGAGGCAGATTTGCTGGAAAATCTTGATCTTAAAAAAACTTAAAAATATACGCAAATGTGTTTTAGACTGAAACTGGTATTTAATAATTAACAAATAATGTGACTAAAGTGTTAATGTTCTTAAGTCCCACCTGACGGATTTACAATCGTTCTGTTTTAAGTGTGTGTGTGGGGAGGGTATACAGTACTTGATATAGCTACAGTACATTATTTGATATAATACAATTGATATATTGTCTCTAACACAAACAAGTATATAATATTACATGTAATGGGAGTTTTACACCTGCCTCCTTGCTGCGGGTGACTGTAACACTGAGAAAATAAGTCATTTTCATTTTTAAACTATGTAAGAAAACAATTAGGTAATCTTAAATTAAAACTTTATACAATGTATCATTTTATAAACCTTTACTTTTTAATGTACATTATAAACATTCAAACTTAACCTATTTAATCAGATTCACTGTTGCTGGTACTTACAGACAACAGTTAACAAAACGTCTAAGGTACTTTTCAATGCACCCTTTTAAAATGCAATTTCACATTCAGTGGAATATATTAATTTTCGAACAGAAAAGCATGTCACTATAGACAAACTCATTTGTTACTGATAAAATATTGTACACTAGCTAGCAACACAACATGCTTATTTTGCATACTGTAGGTTGGTTCATGTGCTTTTGTAATCAAGTCAATTCTTTGTTGACCAGCCACTTATGACTCCACCTTTTCCTTTCGATTTAGCCCAAATACCCGTTTTACAACTGCTAACATCCTATCGATCCTATCACTTGCAGACTTTGACGATGAACCCCTTTGTAGGGCCTTAGCATAATTTTAATTGTAGACAGAGCCCTCGGTTGGATTCACGGTAATAGAAGTACAGACATTTGCTGAGAGATGCATAATGCAGAATTCCCCCAACCCCTCCATGACCAGACTGCTTTGAGCTACAGTAATCTAGGGAAGCACATACGACTGGTTTCATGAACATGACAGTCATTTCAGTGTTCTTCAGTGACCTTCACAGTCATTAGATCTCAAACCTGTAGAACACTTTTAGGATGTGGTAGAACAGGTGGTTTGCAGCATGAGAATGCAGATGAAATTGTGTAGAAAATGCATGATGCAATCACGTAAAGGTTTTAAATATTTTGTTTAAAAAAAAGCATATCTTAAATAATGGAAATAAACTTTCAAAATGTTTCCCTTCAGGAATTTGTAGCATTAAGTATAAAGATTTAGCACCATGTTTTCGCTCACTCATCATCTATACGGGGGCGCAGGGGGCCTGGAGACTAACCCGTGAGATTTATGGCACAAGGCAGAGTACACCCGCCTGGACAGGGGTGCCGATCCATCGCAGGGGACACACACTCATTTGCATACTACAGGAAATTTGAGAACACCAGTTAGTCTAATCTGCAAGTCTTTGGACTGTGAGAGGAAACCTGAGGAAACCCATCAAGCACGGGGAGAACGTGCAAACTCCATGCACACAGACTCAGGGAGGGAATCGAACCCCCGACCCTAGAGGTGTGAGGTGACAGTGCTATCCACTAAGCCACTATGCTGATATTCATGTTTGCAACCATGCTGTAATTGTCATCCAAAATGCAAGCGTTATAAATAAAAAAAAGTTTATAAATAAATAAAATTCACATTATATTATCATCTAACTCGTACCTGTTGCTCATTCATAATGAACTGTTTGAGCCAGAACATGTCGATTTGTATAATTTTTCGTAAGCAAGACATCTACCAAAGTGAGGTCACCGAAAATGTAAGATGTAAGAGACGAGGTTTCCGAGAGTTCATTTGAATGATCTGTGAATGAAAACGTGCTTTCAGCTTTAATACACTGCAATAACTCAAAATTTGCACGAGAGAAACCAGCAGTACATGTAACACGATTAAATAACCTTCAGATGTAAACAATTCCACAGTGAAGTTAACATATTTTATTTCTTTAAATTCCATTCATGCATATCTGGGGGGCAGAGGGTTGTACTGACAATCCTAATGACACTTTACATGGAGTTATGTTACAGCACTAAACCGATACAAGGAGTAGCTGTGTCATTTTGTTGGACAGCAAAAGTAATAAACCGTGCAATAACAAAGGAAAAAAGGAAGGAAAAAAAAATACGAGAAATGACCGACGAAACAAACAGAAAACAAAGATTAAAATACATAAACATTAACACAATGTTCAACCATAGTACAGGTAAAAGGTAGTGTCACACAAAAAGCCAACGCACATATATACAATATAGATATATACATATTGTATCACCCTTGGATTGGACAATAACAAAATACTCTGTATGCTTCTCGATTTTTCTTTCGAAGGTGAACCCCCGAGCCCTTGCCTCAACACCCCTCCCCCCACCCCTCCCCCCCCAGAGGAAAAAAAAAGGACAATTGAAAAGACATATATTTACAACAAGCACAACACCACACCAACAATTAATAAAATAGGCCTCAAATACCATATGTTGTTGGCAGTTTTCTCCCTTAAGTGTAACTAAGCTTCTCGTTCAGTCCCCGTTTATATAATAATCTCTCTGGCAGGTGCATTTCCACTTAAAATGAAAATTTTTCTTTACACAACTTTCACACAACACTCGCATAAAAAGGGAGCAACTATTTCATAAGTACTACTAACATTAGTTGTATTCATACACCCCGTCGGCTCGGCTCGGCTCTCAGGCTTTCTTTTCACTTCAATTTCCTCGCTGCCTTTAAAAATGTAGCTTTAAGTCTTTAAGCCATAAATTATAACCATGTCCATGATTTAAATTTTTTTTTTTCATATACAGCATCACAGTACCTATAGCATTGTTCCAAACAGTCTGTTTAACGGGCAGCATATCAGGACAATATACCCAAAACGTGGTGCCGAATGAAAACGGTTTGAGGGCAAAAGGTCTACACCGGATGTCCACTCACAGCATAACATGAACGACGGCTGCAGTTGTGCTTCCAAAATCGGATTTTTTTTTTTTTTTCCCCCCAAAGTGCACAAAAGACGAGTCAGCGGTTAAAAGCACTTTCTAGGCTTTATAAAAATGGGGGCACGGAAAGGGGGAACGGTTACAAAATGTAGCCTAAGGTAGAAAAAAAACAAAAAAACAAAAAACAAAGTCGGCAAGATGAGCTGTGACAAGAAAAACAATTAAACATGGACAGTGGATACGGTTTTAAACATTGAGGGAAAAAAAAAATGCATGTACTCTGATAGCACAAACTGTAATGACAAATGCACAGTGAATGGTTCTGGATGATCCATTGTTAAAGACAAGTAAATATAAATGTATTTAATATGGTTTTGCAAAATAACATTACAAAACAATAAGGTGACATCGACTAGTATGAACTTGATCGTGTTAACGAAAGCCGCTTTCATACCGAAAACCTTTCAGATAACCAGCAGGTTCAAGTTATACAGCTTACAGACAGTATTTTAACCAGAATGCACATTTCATTGCCTTAAAAATCCTGTTACACAGAATTTAAAAACAAACAAACAAATAAAAAAAAAAATCTATGGATTTAATAAAAGTATTAAATATCTATGTATATCTTGAGCTTGCTTACTGTCTGCAACTTCTTTCTACTAACGCACATCCTCCGAATCTGCTGGTGGTTCACCTAAGTGATGCATCCTGGACTGTACTATCATTCATTTGGCAATCCATGACTCCTCGATTTTAAATTAAAATTTTTTCTATTCTTCTTTTTTTTTTTTTTTTTTTACTGGCTTCTCCTTCTGTTGTTGCTTCACAATGTTAATGTTTTACTCAAAATAAAAGTTTTAGCTGTCCATATATTAAGTTATCTTAATAATTACCAAGACAATATACTTGCTTTGGGTCCAAGTATAAACCCTTGACTGACTAATTGGCATAATATTCCCACATAAAAGTGCATAAGTCAAATGAGCATCAGTATGTAAGCAAATACACATTATGAGGTCTTTAAAAAAGAAAAAAAGAAAAAAGAAAGAACAAAGAGTATACGTTGGGACAGTGTGTGGTCTCTACTGTGGCATCCTCAGATGTAGTTCTGAGTGTTTAATCAGCCTCATTCATACATAAAAGCACAGAAGCTAACGGGTGTGAAAATATTCCAGCTCAGTATGATACTGGGCATCATGCAGGGCGGGTGAGGGGGGTTTTGTAAAGTTTTGGTGAATAAAGAATGCAGAGCATTTGTGGGCCTTGAATACCATTTTGTTTTATATAAATACATTCATATTATATATATATATATATATATATATATATATATATGTGTGTGTGTGTCAAAAGACAGGGTTTTTTAAGTCGTTCCATCACTACAACTAAGTGTAAGTGGAATAAAAAACAATTATCTGCAGATCCTGTAATACTGAAATACAAAACATGATTGTCTATAGATCATAACCACGATATCGTCAACATATCAAATACTAATGTGTAATCATACACTCATTCATATTAATTAATTTAATAAAGGGGGGGGAAAGCTGTTAGCTTGGACGAGGTCAAATTCATAGAGCAGCGTTGTTGGAGCTTGGCGAAGGGGAACTCAAATGGATAGGTGGCACATCGATCCCACTAATCCACTACCGACATCAATGATATCCGGGATGCTTCTGTCACAAATCACTGTTTTCGTGGCTGCTCGATAGACACTAGAGTTAATAAGCAAAGTGCTTGCTATTTATACCGACAACCCAGATCCATTTTACTCTATTAATCTATTTTTTTCCCCTCACCTTTGCCAATCAACATTATGCTCACTAGTAGAAATGATTATGATCATACTCAATAGGCCTTAGGGGTGGAACGGTACATTTGTACTGTACTGTTCAGTACAGCATGTTCGGTTTGTTTGCACCTCATGATCCGACTGAATTTTGATTTTCTCCATTAATCTGATTAACGAAGATGAATGGAACAGGTAGCATTTATTTTACAGCAAAAGATTTAAACATCACTTCGGACAGATGGAATTTGTACCAGTTGGAAAAGACAGATGAACAAGTTCATTAAAAACATAGTCGAGCGTTACGTTCGCCGAGCAGAATTTTGTAATTTCCAATGTGTGTGTGTTTGACAGACAAAGTGGGAACTTGTTAGCAATTGGCTAGACATCTAATTTAGATGTGCGACCCCACAGGGCTTCAGCGGGTGTGCTGTGGTGTCTGACACCAGGATGTTGGCAGTGGACCCTTTGAGTGCTGAGGGTTCTGGGGCCTCCACAAATTTCATGGGTGCGCAATCGGACTGCGATCCGGGGAATCTGGAGACCGCCGGGTTGGTGACCTTCGGCTTTTTGTGTAGTCAGTTTTTTCCGAAAAAAATTCTGTATATTGATTAAAGCTAATACTTGAATATACGGTATAATTCGTATTAATAAAATAAATTTAAAAATGTCATACGTTCTATTTTGTTTTTCTGACGCTGTGTGCAGCCATGTTCATTTGACGTCACACAGAGTTGAGAAGAATACCTCAAGTTGATCCGTGTTGCGCTGGTTTAAATCGAGACATACTTACAACAGATATCGACTGTGTCAAAAAAAAATCCTTTAAATTTCCCTTATTTAAAAGAACATTTGTGTGTGTGCCTTTTTGTGCCTTTCTTATGTATTCAGAAAACTGTTCGGACGAACTGATTTTATTAATTATTTATGTTTTTTTGGTCACTTCTCTTTACAGAAAACATAATGAACCGTGACTTCAAATTCGAGAACCAAACCATGCCGTTTGCATACCGTTATACCCCTAACGGCCCTAATTAACAACATTGACATTAAGTCGCTCAGGGCAAAACTGCAATACTTAAAAATAATTCAGTTAGAAAGATAGTTCTTAGAGTATTTTAGCTTTTTCTCCCGTCCCCTCCTATCTATGGACTAAGTCAATATTCATCATTCATTCAGAGACTTTTTTAAGTAAGGGACCTAAAAATGGCTTCCTCATGTATGGCAGTCAAATATAGAAGCCAATTTTATTTTATTTTTCCCCGAAAAACAGCTCTGCAATGTCATCTCTCTAAACTACAATATACCTCTCAACATTCCTGCTCCAAAACCATTACAAGTACTCTGCACAAGTCCTTGTTGGAGCAGCAAGGTGACCGTGTAAATGTATAAAACCTAGAGGACTAGCATGCGTCACTAAGCAAATGTCGTGACATGACTTCCACCCCTTTGTTTTAGGCAGCATGTGTCTCTGCTTTATTTGGGGATTTTAAAGTATCTGTGCCTTTTTTTTCTCTCTTCCTCCCAGAGCAACCGTTTCTCCTAAAAAATACACAAAATCTGGAGTAGGCCTTAAACACGAGCAGCCAGTCTCAACAGGAAATGGCAAGAATCCAACGAGGAAAACCAACTGTACATGCAGATATGAATGTGATGGTGGAAGCGAAATGAACAGGGGATTTTAAAAAGTGAGGTCGGAATCAATGTCAGTTCCAGATGCACCATTTCACACTGTTAGAAAAATGAAATAAATCAGTGACAGGAGTATGATACATCACAGACAACAAAGATACACAACTACAAATACTGCAGGTAATGGCGTCAACTTTACATACATCTTATGAGCTATACCTATCAATAAAAAAAAAAAGAAAAAAAAAAAGACAATGGATAATCATTCGCTAGCACAGACAACTGATTCGGATGTTTGGCGTTGTTTTTTGACGTTACAGTAAAGGCTCAGGTGATATGTGAAGCACCGAATTACACAGAGACCTAGAGAAACAACGGCGCTATGCAGACAAAGTGAGCTGAGAACCTTTCTGTCTGAAGTGGCCTGCATTTTCAGAGGGGATACCACATCACGAATGAGAGCCGAAAGGCAGCGAAGGCCTTCACCAGGAGACATCACACAAAATAACTTAAAAAAACATCCCACGCACGTAAGATTAAGGGCAGGGAAGAGTTTGTCCTAATAGCTGACTTGCGGAAAAGGGAGCTGGGTGACTGAATAGAGTTTCTGGCGCCACAGAGAACGGGAAAGGAGGGGGAGGCGGGGGGTCTTTACATTTAACATGAACATGAGCTTTGTCCTTTGGACAAGTACAAAATCAATCACTTAAACATTTGTAGGTAAACGTGATTGTCTTCAAAGTAACTTTTTGTTTGTTTTTCATTTCCTAAAACATCAGGACAACAAGAGTCTCTTTCAGCTCATATCAATGACACCTGCACTTTTTTAAATTTTTTTTTGAAGTGCCCTGTTCCAAACTGCTTCCCGCCTTGGGGCATGCAGATATCTTGGGACTAGCACCCCTCTATCTCGCACACATACACACTTTTTCTTCTTCCAAGCCACTTATTTTGCCTGCACGTCCCTTCTCGTACAGGGACAGCGCTAGACAATAGAGTCCCAATCAAAGTCGTCTTGGATGTCGTCAGCAGGCATGCGGCGCATCGGGAAGTTTCCGGTAGGCATCATGTGCTGCTGATTCATCTGTGCATGATGGCCTAGAGATTACACAAACCCACATGAGCCTAGTGATACACAACATGCAATCTATGTCAGGCAATAATATAGACACTACATTTGTTTTTTTTTGTTTTTTTACACCAGCACAAAGTGTATCCTAAAAATTATAAACTTTACTAAGGTTTGTATCAAGAGGAAATGGTTGTATAAGTCAGTGGAGAGTCACTAACCCGTCATGGTGTTGCCTGTATTGTTCATGGGGGGCATGTGGGGATAACCTGGAGGACCCATCATGGAGGTCATGCTCTGTCTTGTGTCCATGTACATATTTCCTGGAAAATAGAAATAGATATCATCAACCTACAAAGAGAATCGGAAATGTCCTGCAACATGGGTACAATTTCAGCCCTGACTAGGCTTTGACAGGACACAGAGTCATGAAAAATTTTACTTGTCTGTCTCCAAGTCCCATGATAACAGGCAGGTCTTTATGTACGAATATATATTTTTTAATTCATACCATTCTTTAGGAATATCATCTAAATTAGTACAATACGGATAGAGCTGCGCAAA
>JAQMYJ010000016.1:13569186-13580958 GCA_030014305.1 Clarias laeviceps | reverse complement strand
AAATAATATATATATATATGATATATTATTTTGGAAAAATGTCATCAAGCATTTTGAGAGTATTTTGAAAAATATCTCTTCATTAATTATATCTGTATGGCTTTCCCACACTTGTCTTTATCACAGTTTTGATAAATTTATACATTTAAAAGTGTTTAAAATGAATGTATACTTAAAGAAACTTAAATTAAGTATGCTAACCCTAGCTAAAACGAGTAAGAAACAAATGTCTCTAGAGAGCTTCTTTGAAAAAGAGAAAAGATCCAATGATGAGACCGAAAAAAGACTTCAAGACAAACGATATTTTAAAGAAATTAAAAAGTAAATTCTTAAATTATAGGTTATTCGCATGCCTTAAGCCTGCTCTCTATAGTTTGTGGTGACTGTCTTTCCAAAACTGCTTTGCCATATAGGAGTACCCCATATTAAAAGACAAGCTTTTTTTTTTCTCAAAGAAAAAAAACAAAAACAAAACATGAACACAAAGGACTGAAGCGGTTATTGAAGGCCATCACATCAACAAATGTGACTGCACTAAGAACATCATGCTTAAGTGATAAGTCTAAGATTCCTTTGACTATTAGCGCTGCATTGATCCTGCCTGGGTTCGATTCCCGTCTCTGTGTGCATGGAGTTTGCATGTTTTCCCTGTGCTTGGTGGGTTTCCTCCGGGTACTCCGGTTTCCTCCCACAGTCCAAAGACATAGGTTAGGTTGATTGGCGTTCCCAAATTGCCTGTAGTGTGTGAATGAGTGTGTGAGTGAGTGTATGTGCCCTAAGTCTCCTGGGATAGGCTTCAGGTCCCTGCGACCCTGAATACAGGATAAAGCGGTATAGAAGATGAGCGAGCGAGCGAGTGAGTGAGCGAGTGAGTGATCCTGCCTGCTGCTAAAGACAGTTTAGTTGTAAACTTTTAGTAGAGGCAGCAGTCTAAAAATGTAGCACAGGTTCCTCTTCCTTCTCTTATACACAGAAGTTACTGTACATGGCTCTCTACAGGTAGATCGCTGGCCAGAGTTTGACATATCAGAGCTGCTCCAGAAATTTCTTTCAGAACAAAAGGCACTGCTGAATGGGTAACAAAACTCGCCTACTTGTGCGACATATTCAACCCACTCAACGACCTTAATCTGTCATGTCCGGGGAAAATGACAACCATATTCAAGGTCGCAGATAAAGCGTCTACATTCAAAGCCAAACTTGGCTCACAGCAAGGGAACATGGGGATATTTGCCGTTTCATACATTAGCAGGGATTTGGGAAGAGACTAAGCCTTGGTGTTAAATTTTCCAGCTAGTGCACAATCAATAATCTTTGCTTTTAAAACATTTTGAGCGTTACGTCGCAGCCACAAAAGACTGGAGAACTGGAAAGGAATGGACCGGCGACCCGTTTGTTGGTCTGCCAGATGAATCAACCATGTCCGTGCTGGAAGATCATCAACTGGTTGAGACTGCAAATGAGGCTGGACTTAATAGTATGCTTGAGACAACTTCAACTCTGGATTAAAATCCAAGGCGGAATATCCTGTGATCACCACGAAAGCAATAAAAACCCTGCTTGCATTTCAAACACCCAAGCTTTGTGAAGTGGACTTTTCTTCAATGGCAGCAAGCAAATCAAAATTATAGAGTAGGCTGGACATAAGGAATACACTATACAATAACATGGGAGAAAATTACATCGATATTGTATTTATAACTAGTCCTTGGTGCTAAAAAGGTTGGAACTACTCTAGAGAAATGTTAAGCTTCATGTGATTCACTTTATTGAAAACAATCTATTGCATGGAGCCACCGATGTATTGTAATGTAAATTGTTTCTATAGTATACAGACTGCTGTTTTCACTGTAAAATCTGCTACATGATGCAGCTTTAACAGACAATTTTCAATCATAAGTTTTTTTTTCTTTTTCTTCTTTGCAGCTTTATCCGTATTGTACTAATTTAGATAATATTCCTTAAAAATTGAGGAATTTAGGCACCGCAGGTACTCCACTATAAATGTACTGAATTAGTCGGTCTCATTAAATTAGTCGTCTTAACCAGTTTCATAAAATATCACACATGTATGTCAATATTTAACCGTTAAATAAGTTTAATTCATTAAAACATCAACATTAGGTGAGAAGATTAATAATGAATGACTTCTGAAGGTTTAGTTGTGCGTTTGCACTGAAAATCACCAAAACAAAGCAATAAAGGTGGTGTATAATATATTGAATAATAACCATCATCCTAATTGTAGATGGGAAAAGACAAAGAAGAGTTTGTGTGCGCGTGTGTGTCTCTGTCCTGTGTGTGTGAGAAAGAGAGAGAGAGAAGGAATGTGTGCATGTTCTTTTGTTTACACAAGGGAAGGAGAGCATGCATGTGTGGATGCACACTCTGCACTAGAGCTCACGCGTCTTTGCATTTGCACTGAACTTATAAAAAATTAATTGGCATGAGCCAAGTGAGATGCATGGCCACATCCCCTGGTAAGTGAAACAAGGAGAACAATAGGGAACTGAAACATGGCAAGGATTTTAACAGACTACTGTAGCACATGGATTACTAGCAAGCACTAGAAACTATAAAATTATTTCCATAACTATGAGTAAAAAGTGCAGTAAAGTTAATCGTAAAGATTTGTAAACATTTTACAGCTACAAATTCCTCAGCACAGTAAAACCTTAAGAGAAATAAGAACAAGCGCCAGCTATCTTTTCTTGCCACTTGGAAACCTTGAACTGATTTAGTTCGTCAGGAGGGTGAGAACTATGTGGCTTGGAGCTTTGAAACATCTGCGCAAATGAGAGCCGATGCAGCCTCTGAGGGAGTGAAGTGTTTGGTGCTGATGAATGACAACGCAGTATTAGTGCAACGGTGTAATGCGTTCTGTTTTCGTTTGTGCATTTTGTATGTTGATCCATTCATGAATTCACTTCCTGAAGAAGTTCAGTTCGCTTCATGAATCACAGACGTTGACAGTCTCTGTTTCGCTTACCGTTAAAGGTGAAAGTAAAACGTAAATGGAAAAGGGAGAGAAACAGACAAAATGTGCTATGCTACTCATTAGCATTGGCTGTTTTTATGCCGTTGAAAGATTTGAGAATTTCTATCATTACGATCTCAGATGAGAGAAAAGTACGCCTCCTCTTTTCAACCAGATCAGAAATGGCAATCAGCCCGAGAGTGTGAGAAGCGTTTCTCTGTCTTTTACAGCCCATCATTTTTGCCTGTAGGATCCAGAGAGCCCGAGCAAAAGGAGGGTAAAGACTTCTTGATGGCTTGCTTTATTGGTGTCTTACTGGTTAGTGTAAAATTACTTTAATACAGGTGCACCTCCTATCTGCATAAACATGGTACCTACTGTGATTATGCTGATTATGTGTTGCAGTTCCATTTAAGAATAATAAAAAGTCCCTCAGTCTGAGATTAGCAAAACCCAAGGGCAACTTCCCGGCAATAAATCTAAACCCCCGTACAAGTACAGGGTCTAAATTTGAATCCTGGCAGAGACTTCAAGATAGCAAAACTTGGTGCGAGGGATGGAGAACGCTCTGTTCCCTTAATGACAGTAAACAATCATGGTCCTTGGAAGAGGAAAGATAACACTTTCCTGATGGTATTTTCCTCTTCCCTGTGCATGAGCAGCAGTTAACAAAATGGACTTCATGGGAATAAAAAAGAACCACGTCAGCCTTCACACTCCCTGATTGGCAGCGGTCATGTGATGGAGGAGAGCTGCCCGGTGACAGCAAATTGGTAATTAAGGAGAAGGTGTGCGGGGGCAAAAAAACCCTTTTGGGTCTAGAGAGCTACATTACTGTATGTCCCCTGAATAATGTGGTCAATATCTACATATACATTTTACCTTACGATATTGTATCTTCATTAAATTATGGGCATTAATGACATGTTAAACTGTTTTTTTTCTTTCTGGAAGATAACTACAATATGGACATAAATATGTGTATCATCTTCTTGTGTGTATGAATATGTGTATGATCTTAAGGTGAGAAATTGTATAAGAGATAATGCACTCACGGTTTAAGAAACAAACATTTTCAATCTGGAATCCACACAAAACTGTGTAAATGTGAATCACATGGTCTTAGTTGAAGATCATCGAGTCAGTAAATACCTGTATTTATGTGCTGGCTGGGCTTGGTGGGATGCATGGTGCCATGACACACGGGTGGCTGCACTGCCCCTTGTGTCTGAATGACTCCAGTGCGGGCAAAAAACTGGTTGATGGACGAACAGAGGTCCACAATCTGAGTCGGCTCCAAAGACCAGTTATTCAGCTCGGCCTGCCTCATGCTCTCTCTCAATCCTACAGGGCCAATACGAGAGCAAAGCATCAATGCATGCTTCACTGCCTGCCAAACAATTTAATTAAGCTCTGTAGTTCAGCAACCACCAAAACCCCTGTTTTTATTCTAATTCTACTATTAAAAACAACTTGCGGCGTCATGTGTACAAAGACAAGGCTACAAAGTTGTTAAAGGTGACTTTTAGCCTTATTAAAAATAATCCGCTTCATAAGTGACCTTTTTATGTGACATCTAATTAAACTCTTCAGTTCTTCAGCAGAACTAGATAAACCCTTTGACCCACAAACCATAACAGAGTATTTAAACTTTTGAAAAGCGTTTCATTTTTATCAAAGAGCAAAACCTGCAAACTTTTAACTGGGCACGTGAGAATCAGCCTTTATGATGTGCATATTAGGGACCTCAGAGAAGATAAGATACTTTTTACTGATATAAAATAAGCACTGAGCACGACCAATTACAGACTCAACAGACCAAAGATTTTATAGAGATAATTTATTATTTTTTTAATCAAAAGGAGCTTTGAAAGAAGCATAGACTGCAATTCAGCGAGTCCCAACCTTGCCTTTTGGAGGATAATATTTGGCTAAGTATGCACAATGCCAGACATATTCAGAGATGGAGACCTGTTCTTCATCTAACAGACAGACCTTTCAAGGACTAAGTTGTAGCGGCAAACCTACAGTACCTTCCAATACTCGATATACAGTACTGTGCAAAGTCTTCAGTCCTCATTTCTTCATATTTTTCTTCCAAAGAGCCAGACTCACGTGTACATTTTTTATGTAGTCTTAAGGAATAGATCAAGGCTTTTTTGGTAAATTTTTGACTCTCATTTTCAGTATCTGATCAGTTTGAGAAGAATGTGGTATGTTGTATGCACGTCCTTATCTTCTCCATATTTTTATCTTCCAACAATTTTAGCACAAGTTATCCTTGTCACCTATTCCAGAATTGGAAATGACTTTTTCTCTCTCTACTTTTTTTTTTTTTTTAACCTACCCAATAGTGTTCACATTGCTAATTGTTGTGAAAGTAAAAAAAAAAAGCGACCTGCTGACTTGAATCCTAAAGTTTTATGTACTCTGTTAGGTCCATTTTTATTATTATAATTTTTTGGCATTATGCACTTGCATTGACTTGCATGTTCCTCTTTGGACCACATATTAAGAATTCCCTTATGTGCAAATTCGACTTGGGATCAACTCCAGACATTTTAGCTCCTTATTCAGTCATAAAGTAAAAAGAAGAACGAGGGAAAACTGGCAATAAAACACTTAATGAGCAAACAAATTTTGAGCCTTTTGAGCAATTCAGTAACAGTTCATGCAATATTATCATTAAGCATTTTTAATTAAAGCTATGCAAGTATAAAGCAACTACAAGTCAAAGCAACTATATGCTTAACACTAGTTGTTCTTTTGTTACAGGTAAACAATACATTTAATAACAGCACCTTGAAAAGGTGAGAGGTCCACATCCGCCCAGTTGTAGCTGCTGGCAATGCGACAACTTTCCTTCAGTGCATCCAGATTAGGATACCAGTCAGTCGGCAGACCTGCAGAGAAACGCAAAAAGCAATTAGCATGTGCCTTTTCTGCCTTACAAACTGACTGGATATGTTTGTGTGTCATATTCAGGGTTTATTTCTGACTTTTGCTTTGAAAGAAACTGACTTCCAAGACTCCAACTAAGATCCGACCCAGTGTGAGAATCTATCCAATGACGGGGGAACTTCAAAAGCATGTTTGTAAGTCCCTCTAGATAAGAGAGTCTGCTAAATGCTTAAGTGTAAATGTAAACTCAAACCTTCACAACTGAAAACCCAGAACATAGTTTTTTGTACTGTAGTTGGACCCGTAATCTTTAGCATTTGCATCACTCAAACATGCAGGTTTTAAACTTGCACACGAACTGTTAACTGTTAACTCACTCGCTAATTCATCTGATGATGAAAATGAATATGATGCAACCTGTTTCTGCTCCATCCTTTTATTAAAGTATTAATTAATTCCCAGGCAAAAATGCATGGGTTAGTATTTGCAAAGACACTTTAGAAGAATCAAGTATAAGTTCCTTAATCTCACCATCAGGGGGAGCCACACGCACTGAGTCAACTGTTTAACAATTACTAGATTGCAGTCAATTGTGTAGAATCCGTTTTGTATTCATAAAAGCAAAAAACATAAATCTGAGGCGGATTAATTGACTTTATTGAAATGATTGAATTAACAAAGCGACATTAAAAAAAAGACATCATAAATTAGTCTGCTAATGCTATTAGGAAGAGAAATGACGTGGAGAGCAAGAGAAACCGCTGCCAGAGCTGGTCACTGTGGATGTATTGAGAAAAAAAAGAAACCAGGAGAATGAAGCAGACGGAGGCAACAGCAGAGTCTTACCAGTGCTGCAGGGCATCTGCTGCTGGGCTGGATGGGGCTGGTGAGAGAGATTCTGGTGCTGTTGGGGCTGCTGTGTGTGCTGGGAGTGTTGACTGTGTTGAGAGTGCTGGGTGTGTTGAGTGTGCTGGGTGTGTTGAGTGTGTGCCTGGTGCTGGGTGTGCGCCGAGTGTGGGTGCTGGCCATGTTGGGCGTGGGAGTGTGGCCCATGCTGAGAGAGGTGCTGTGTGTGGGGAGAGCTGTGGGCAGAGTGGGACGGGTGCGACAGGGGCACCTGTGCACCGCTGTTGGAGATACTGTTGGGGTGCGAGTTGGTGATGCTGTTTTGACTGGTGTGTGGGTGGGTGCTGATGGCGCTGCTCGGGGAGTGCTGGTAGGAGCAAGAGGTGTGGCTCTGCTGGGAAGACTCCGATGGCATCCCCATCAGACCTGCAGCAAGGCATGACAATCACACTCGTCTTTAACATGTGACCATCAGAGCAGAACACAACTTAAAGAACTATTCCAACCTCGAGTTTATTAAAAGTCAGGTGTATGGGTGACAACTACATAAAAAAAAAGGAAAAATTTTACTTAAAACACTGGGAGGAGAGTTTGTGAGTTTATAAATGTTTAAAATATCTGACAAACTTCAAAAACATACAATTTATCAGAAACACTGATCAGCCATTATGTCAAAACCACCTAGGTTTTGGGTTCCTCTTGTGCCACCAGTGCTGTGTTGTGGTTTTGGGTTTGATCGGGCTTGTTTGTCTCTCAGATCCCACGAGTGCTCAATCAGATTGTGATCTGAAGTGTTTGGAGGCGTCAGCCTTGTGCTCTTTGCCTGCTTGGCCCTGTGTGTGCCAGTCTATGGTGCACTGGATGTTCTGGTGCCTTTTATATCGTGACCAGCATTGACTTTTTTCAGTAATTTGTCCAACATTGGCTTTTCTGTGTGATGGGACCAGATGCTATAGCCTTTGGTCCTCATGGGCATGGGCGAGCCTTTGGTGACACCAGCTGGCAGGTGTATAGCTCATTATCAAGGTTCTTCACTTCACCTGTCAGTTTTTGTAATGTTATGGCTGATCAGTGAATGTTCCCATCATTTTATCCATCTCTTAAAATAGTAAGCAACGCATAAAAAAAAAAAGCAGTTCTGCTTCCTTACTCATGCCTTGCCAGTATAACATCTAAAATTAGACCTTGGTTGTACCAACCACAAAAAAAACCAAAAAAAAAACCTCACACTTCTGGGGGAACCCCGCCCCCCCCCTCAAAAAAAAAAAAAAAAAAAAACACAAATTGCTGTAAAATATAAAACCTACAAATACTATAGAATTCATGAAATGGGCTTTTACTAAAATATATTTTGCATAAATATTGTGCGGCAAAGAGCCGTCATTAGATTTGTAGAATAAACATACTTCATGATCAGGTTACGTTTTTTTTTTTTGCCCCCTCAGGACAGGGAAACGTGATCAAATTATTCCCTGTGTTAACCACACATGCCACAATAAAGACTGGGTTAAAAAAAAAAAAAAAAAACACACAAGAGAGTTTTTATTTTGATTTGACAGCAATTCATTTGAACTGTATTGTCGCACATCCCCTAGCTAATCGTCCTGCTTCAGATGAACAGAATAACAATCCCCTGCCTCGTTGTATAAGGCAGCTCAGGCAAAACCCACATGTGTCTGTACACATTAAGAATATTCTTGAGGTGAATACTGCCTCATAAGACCGAGCTCACTTTTAGCCCCATAGGAGAGCAGTGTGAATAATTCCCTGTCTCTGTGCAAACTGGGAGGCAGTGACTCAGCTCATTGGTAGCCCCTGGTCTCCGGCTCCATCTCGTCAGGCTTCTCTTTGACATCGCAATTGTGTTCGATTCCAGAGAGGCGTTAATGGCGCGCCAGTGCCTGCACACCCAGCAGAGCATGTGCCCGCCTGCCTTTAAGAGGCCCCTGTCCATCACAGCACTGGCACACTAAACCTATTTCAGTGAAGTGCTTTTAAAGCAGGCTCCAGGGCCGGCGCCTGCACAATCGCCAGAGAACACTCATCAGCCGGGTGACAGAGGTGCATCTCTTATCGTTAGAGAAAGCCTATTGTCCAAGTGAGGGAGAGTACAGAAAGCAATTAGCCAGCATTCCCTTTGAATAATAATGCGAGCTCATTACCTATTACCAAAGCCAGTGAATTAGCTCATGTCTCTGGCATCAGGGCGTGAAATCCTCTCACCAGCTTATTTGCGTGTTTTAATTGCCTGGGCTTGTCTGACTAACAGATTTAGCTTTTATGCATGCAAAAAAAGTACCAACTTTTCAACTAATAAAACATAAATGATAGATTAAAGGAGGGGCACTCTTGGAATCTATTAACTAGGAACACATTTGATTTGAGGTAAGTAGATTGTGAGGAAGACCCGGATGACTACCTGAGTGCTTTCATAAATAATGCAACCAGATTACAAACAAAAGGTTTGAACTTCAGAAAGGCTGTTAGTCTTGCACACGCGGCCTTAAGGCCAAAACTGCAATGCGTTCCGTCATTAAAAGCTCCTATTTATAGGGGAAAATATTCCAATATTAAATATAGACATAAATCGTAAAAAGATGGAGTTTAAACATTGGTCACTCATAACTCAAAAAGACATAAAAGTAGATGAAGAGTGTAAGTAAATGGTTAATTATAGCTCCTATTATTATGAGGGTGAGTCAAGAATTATACACACTCTGACTGTATAATTCATTTTAATTAACTTTTAGAAAAGACAAATACATAATTTTCTGACATAACCTCTCTAGCTCTTCAATACACTGTCAACAAGCTTTCATATTCCTTCAGTAAAAATAAATGTTTTAGGTTGAACTGTGAGCCACGAATGCACCGCTGCCTTCACTTCTTCATCAGAAGTGAATCGTCGTCCTCGTATTGCTGCTTCCAGTCCGATGGAGCAAGATCAGGACTATAGGGAGGATGCTTTAACACACCTCAAAACAGTGTCGAGTGAGCGCAGGAGCGCACACTGTCACGCAAGATCAAAGTCCTTAGATAGAGCTGTCCTCTGTGTTTAATCTGAGGTTTAGGCTTCAGTTCATCAATAAACATAAACTAGCACTGCACTGTTAAACCCCTTTCCTGATAATGTTTCAAAACTGGCCCATGAGAATCCCAAAAAACTGTAAGCACCAATTTTCCACCTGATGGTTGAGACTTTTAGAACTTTTTCTTGGTCAGTGATTGAGGAGGTTCCCGCTCCATACTCTGTCGTTTACTTTCAGGCTCGTAGTGATGAATCCATGTCTTACATTCAGGCATTTGGCAGACGCTCTTATCCAGAGTGACTTACAAAAAGTGCTTTGAAGTTTCCGTCATTGGATAGATACTTACACTGGGTTAACTAAGTGGCATCAGTCAAACACAATTGGGAAGGGGATTTTATTTTATTTATTTATTTATTGTTTGTTTATGTCATAATTCTCTTTAAGAAACTTCCCCCTTCCTTAAGGATATCGGTCCAGATTTTGTTTATCCGAGTTTTGTTTATGCAGATATCCAAAAGCTTCTGTTTATGGTCTTCTGAGAGTTTTGGCACCAAGGAACACCCTCAGAGCACAAAAAAACTAATTACTGCAACACTTGCGTGCTTGTGAAACTGCTTTTCTTTCATGCAAGTCATGAGTGGGGCATCCATTTTTGCTTGCACCGCATAGCAGTGACTGAGTAGACAGTAGCCTTGAACGGAAAGCGCTAAGATGACATTGCAGCCCAACACAAGTTTTAATAAAACCAGAGTGTGGATATATTTTTGACTCACCCTCACACAGTACATAACGCCTGCTTTTGGACCTTTTTTGAGTTTTAGCTCATTTTGCTCACTTACCCTGTTGATTGAAAGACTGCTCAAATACAGACTTGTAAAGGCTGCGGAACGAGGCACTGAGATCTTCAAAGTCAGAGAAGAGGAGCTGCTTGTCTCGCTCGGGGATGCTGTACTGGGACTGGGGGGCCTGCTGCAGGCTCATAGACTGGGACACCGGCTCTGGGTGACTTGTCACCTGGAAGAAGGACAAATGAACTAAATCAACAGGGTGTTAAACACACAGTTTGGTCTGTTCGAGATTACCGAGCGGGAACTCCGTGACAACAGTAATGACTTAGAGTACTCTGTGTAACTCGGTCTTCATGAGCAGATTGCTCACCGCAGCCAAGAACAAGGAACTGCAGGATAGAGATGCGTCGGCCTCGTAACAAAGTGTAGAACAAAGCATATTACTAATAAAATATGGATCAGCAGAGAACATTTTCTTGGAAGAATATCTGATGTGCTCCTTAATCCTTACTAATCCTGTATTCAATAGCTTTTGGCCACATTGTTTTAATACAACTGTCAGCAAGTCAATACACTGGTGATATGCAACCTATTTAAAATTAAGATCAATTCCAGGGCTTAGAGCGAACAAAAAATAAATAATAATAATAATAATAAAAAAAAACGAGAGAATATTTTATACACACGCTCGATTACAATCTGTTTAAATATTGTCAAATTAAACAATTGTTTAAATAAGAGCACTGAAGGCAAGGCCCTTAACCCCATTTGATCCAGACGTGCTGTGTCATGGCTACTTCCTGGATAAAAAAAAATAAAAAAGAAGAAGAAGAAAATGAAGAAGAAGAATCCCACTGTGCTGTGAAGCTACACTACCAGTCAAAAGTTTGTACACACCTTCCAGTTTCACAGTCCTGATGTTTATTCCTTACTATATTCAAAATGTACAATAATCTCCCATTTGAACAGTTGATATTGAGATGCGTCTACTTTAGGCTCTGTAAAGCCTTCATAAAGGCTCCAATCTGAGATGCAGTTAATTGGTGATTTCTGAGGACAGCAACTCTCTGCCAAAGTTTTGGTCTTGCTTTTCCTGGGGTCCGTTCTTCCTACGTCGCTTGACACATCCGAGATGAATTGACACATCTCAGATGAGATCATCGTGCTAATTACGATCCGGCTAAGTTGGTTCTTCGAGGACACCTGTTGTTGATGATTAGTATAGCTGGAT
>JAQMYJ010000016.1:13551894-13569086 GCA_030014305.1 Clarias laeviceps | reverse complement strand
TCGAAGAACGAAACAATCCAAGATCAGGACAAATCCACAACAATCAAATCCAGCTAACTGAGTTAGCGACATACGAAGAACGGAACGGAGTGTTATTGTTGTCACTTAATTACCCAATACAATACAGTTTAAAAATCTCCAGTATTGTTCTAGATTGTAGAAAATGAGTCACGAAATAATTTTTTTTAAAAACATTGAATAAGGAGATGTGTCTGTACTTTTGACTGATACTGTACATGTAAGAGAAGTCCTCTGCCTCTTGATCATGATAATGGAACCTTCTTTTAATATGCAGCTTCTTAATGTATCCAGGAACTAATTTATTAGGAAGGATGAGAAAATATGCACAATACCCGATCTAACCAATTGTATGTGCAATAAGTGTGACGACACACAACCAATCCTGCCCAAATAATAACTTTAACAGGAGCAAAAAATATTTCATAGGCTTGATGACAGTTTCCCGGAGACCATTTAAAACAGCATGCATATTGCACGTGGAAACAACTTGATATATTTTGTTTGCTTCATTTGTTTCCTTCTTTGTTTTTTGTGTGCTTCATTTCTTTCTTTCATCGCTGCTTGATGAGCGAAAGAGACTGAGACAAACCTGATCTTTTCTAGTAATGTGTTAAAAATTTATGACTTGGTTTAACACACTGTGCATGTGCAGCGCTATGGAAGCTGAATGGCTGCGGTTAGGACAGGGGTGTAAACCTTACGTGCAAGTCACGGTTTGGTGCGTACCGCGGTTTCAAAGTAATGTTTTGGGAAAGTGGGGGAAATAAATAAATAAATAATGCAGCGAAATGTTTCTTTATGGATTTAATTTGTAATAACTTTTTACAAAGTTTTACTCGTAATAAATGCACATAATGGTGCACACCTTTCTTTCTTACAGATCTAAGCATCTACTGTAAGTGCAGTAAGTTATGTAAGTATAGCAAATAGTGCAAATCTTTCAAATAAGGAATATTTAAAAATGAAAACATTATTTGCACTATTCGCCATAGATGGCACTATTACTAATTTTGCACAACATTGAAAACCTTCCCAGAATAAACAGGGAGCGACATCAGATTAACATGGCTGTGCACTGCATCAGAAATAAAGTAAAACTTCTTGCCATTAAATGAGTCTTAAATGAATTAACATACAGATATATTCACTTGTTCATCTCATTTTTCAAAAACTCTTCCGACAGGTAAAACTGCTTAAATGATTGAATTGGACAGTGCAGGCAACTGTCCCATGAGTCTTGCACAAATGAACCAATCATGTAAAACCTCATTCTACAGTATACGAACATGTAATTGCTATAAATTTATTAAACAGATAGTTTTGTTAAAATGCTTCTAACGAACCTACAGACACTCGCACAGATTCATACAAAGCAGACATTTGTCAGTTGATTTTATTTTGTCTGACCCGTGATTTAGAATCAACCAACATTTAAAAAAAAAAAAAACAGTAACTGAGAGCGAAAGCAAGACACAAGTATAAAAGAATGAAAAAGCAAGATGGAGAGAGAGAGAGAGAGAGAGAGAGAGCGAGGGAGAGAAGGAATGAGCAGCGCCTGGCATGCTGTAGTGAATTCAGCAGAGTGTCTGTAGTGGATCAATACCGAGAGAGAACAGGGGCTTCACGAAGCCTGCAAAGAAAGGAGGGGTTGGTTTCTGGTGGGAGGCCTTCAGAGGCAGCGTTTCTCTTTAGCTGCTTTCCAGCAGTATGCACGCTTGCTTTCATTCCCTTAACCCTCGCGCCTCAGTGTGCCTCCATGCATGCGGGCTCCAGCGCTCATTACATCCATGATGTGTGTATTCTGGGAACTCGGTGGATGAGATCTACTGACTGACTCTGCTGTCCTCTGCTCCTGCGTGACTACAGGGTGTTTTTTTTTTTTGCTTAGCTGTTGATATGTTCTATATATCACTGTGTACGAAGGGACGAGGAAGTTTGTGGTGTAGTGGTTAAGGGAAATAGAGACTGATCTTACCGGGGTGTAGCTGTGCACACTGCCCACACTGTTCAGGTTAACTGAGGCTAGGCTCTGGTCAGACAGGCTGTTGTTAAGGCTGCTTCTGGGGCTATCACTCCCGTCTTGGTCTGGGTTGTATAACGCCACCTGAAAAAGTAAGGGACATAGTACTACTATCACCACCAATTATAATGATAGTGATGCTGCTACTACTACTAATAATAATCATAATTGTCGCAGAGAGATGCAACCAGACACCAACATAAGGGCAGAAAGCAAAAACAACAACAACAAAACAAAAAAAAACCCAGAAACTGGTGTTTTCTTCAGTTCGTGATACGTAAACCAGCCTGTTACATCAGAACTCTGCTGTAGGAGACGCCTGTCTTAACGTAAGGAATGTCGGGGTGAATAGGAACTGGAGTATACGAGAGTTATGTTGCCCGTGTTGTTGGGTCTTTTTATATATATTTTATACCAGACAATGCAGTAAAAGACTCCTTTAGTCAAGGTCACAACACTATCCTCGACAGAGGCATCAGCTTGGCAGTCCCTCGATGCTGCTGAGAATCTGACCAAAATATAACAGAAGTGTAAATACAGAAAGTGGGTTTATAAGTTCTGCACTTCAGATAGTAATCCCGATTATCATTTGAAAAGCTTTACTCCAAACGTGTGTTTGTTTGAGGGGGGGAAACGGAGAGTAAATAAGGCACTAGAGAAATGAAATGTAAATGAACGTAATGAGATCCTTGGAGAATAACTCTACATTAAGCTTCTTTGTGTAAGAAAAGAATGAATAGAATTGCCATGATAACTGCTGCTGCTGCTGCATCTCTCGCCCAGACTAAAAACCCACTCGACGAAGCTCAGACGTCTTTTACAGCAAACAAAACAGACTGGGCACTGTGTACTACACAAGTCTACTCTCTCTTTTTTTTTTTTGGGTCACTGGCAGGTTGTCAAAATAGCTAAATCAGTTTGCAACCACTGTACCAGCCAGAGCACAGCTGTTTTCTGTTAGGTTCCTTTCAGCATCAGGAATATGGCAACAGCAAGGATTTTAAGTGTTTTGGCTGGATTAAAAGAACACGGGGGAGAGAGAGAGAGAGAGCAACCAATAAGGAGGGGATAAAAAAAAAAATCACTTCATAGTCACTCACAGAGAAGTCATTCAGCCAGAATGAATGTCTCCCAATCCTATTATTCACCTCGCTTCAAAAGAAATACATAATTGATCCAGTCTGCATCATATGGAGGGGGAGGATTTAATGGCCTTATTTGCATACTACAACCTTCATCCAAATATGTACGGGCCAGGCTCCAGCGTTCATTAGAATGACTAACCTACAGGGCCCGAGGAGCAAGGGATACGGACATGCTGCAACCGACCTAATTACAATCGAATCCTGCGTATCACACAAACAAACACTGTGTGTATAATCAAGTCATAAAGTAAGTTTTTAGTCAGAATCCTGCACCACATGCAATTTTTATTACTGCAGTTTGCTAAAGACCACGACGTACACTGCTACAGAACACACAGAAGTCTCTCGGTCGAGAAAAAAAAAAAAAAAGATGCATGGGGTGAAAAGGGGTGTCTGTGTTGTGGTGGTGGTGGTGGGGGTGGTGGTGGGGGTGTTATCCACTACAAATATGGAGTGTTTGCCAGTGCAATGGGAGTGTTAGGCCTATATTTAGCCATGAATTAGAGACAAAACCCAGTGGTGTATTTTACATGGGAGGTTAATCTGCAGCATTAGACACAGATTATGAAAGCAAAGAGAAATCCGCCCAGGTGCCTTCGACAATGGCGCAGATCACAGAGAAAGATTCCTACGAGCTTGGATTTAAATACAGTGGTGAAAGAAGGGTTATGTCGTTATTTTTTTTTGGTGTTTTTTTGCGCATTCTTTTTCTGTTGGCAGAAATTATGATATATTTTTTTTCATCCATTTTGTCTTTGTCTAATAAAAGGTTACTATATTTAAAAAGCAAAAATAAGTAACAGCGCAACAAATCTCGAGTATCTAATAAGCAGATGGCGGGCTGGGTGCAAGTTTGTGCTGAGTGACCGACGAGTAGAAGGAGTTGTGCTTTTAACGGCCTGCAAAGGCAGGTGGGAAAACTAGAGAAAAGAGGGAATTCCTGTGGCTTGGCACAAAGTAGTGATAGAGGTGTGGCCTGGTCTGTTTACAGACCTCTCACTGAGAAATAACCCCTCGAAGGAGCCCCAGCTTCTAGTGGTAACTGTTTTTCCACTTTGTCTCTTGCTCAAATTAGTTTTTATGTGAATCAGAAGAAAAGCAGCAAGACAAACAAACACTTGCGCATTAACCACCGGGGTTTGCCACATAAATACGGTAGGCATGCTGAAATAAAAAGCTTGAACCTGATCTGTGAGATTCAAGTCAAACATTACAAGAGAAGGACAGAAGAGTAAAATAATCCTAACTTTCAACATGAATTAAGAAAGAATGAGAGACATGAAAGAATACATAAGACAAACTTATATGTTAGACATACTTTTTTTCTCTATACACTAATCACATGACAGGAAAAAAAAGAAAAAAAGAAAATGTGTAGATTGATGTTTACACACAATTATTCCTGAAAAACAACCATATTTCTTAAATGCACATAGTCACTTTAAATATGTGAATTATGACACTTTGGCATATTTGCACACCCCTGGACATTTCTATTTATATTCAACTTCATTCCCACACAAAATTCCATAATTTCTATATTTTCTATATTGTACATCTGGTTTTTATTATTTTTCATATATCTTTCTTATATTGTATATTTTGTACTGTACAGATATTTTATTCCTTCTTAGTTAAATTTACTTTCTATTTTTCTTTTTCATATTTATTTCCTATTAATAGTCTTTTATTTTAAGGTCACAGGCAGTCGTCTAAGCATTTCACTGCATATCATACTGTGTATGACTGTATTTGACAAATAAAATTTGAAATTGAAATTTGAAATAGAATTTTTGCTATTAAGAACTACTTTTGCACCATCACACAGTCACACTATCTCCAACATAGAAACTCATTCAACAGACAACCTTTTAAACCAGGGGTGCCGAATTACAATTTAACAAGGTCCGGTCAATAAAATGTTCTTCGATCTGAGGTCCTAAATTTTGTGTTTGTCTTAGGATTCAGATCTCTACATGCGAAGTCTATAAAAATTAAGCAATTTTAAATTTCTCTAGCATTTCAGTAATATTGTCATTTTTCAATAACTACGTTAAAAACATGTGGACAGTTTGAACTTTGATGGTCTTGTATATTTCCTTGTATTTGTATGGAACACAAACAACAATCTTTAATCAATCTTTAGTGAATCTGCATTCGCACGCTGCTGTCCTGTGTATGAATGTGAAAGGACTCTGGTTGCTCGGTCATACTGGCCTCTCAATTTGGATATTTCACACGCCCTCATCTCGGACTGCTGTGGATATGTTGGTGCTGCTTTTTAATACATGTTCCACAGTTTCAGGACATACAAGACAAACTGGTTTTAAATTTTCTGATGGAAGAATAAACATACAATGACCTGTCCATACATCTTTAAAGGTTCAGCTTTCATAGTCTACCCGACTTTTCTTGAAGTAAGCCATGCTGTGTCGTGCTTTTGCTTCTGTTGATTACTGGTATATTAATTATTCTCATTTTACGGAAAGGCATCAGGGTCCAGATAGAACTCACTCGGCCCGGATGCGGACAGCCATTCAGTGATGCTTGTTTTAAACCATCTCTATATGTTCCTTCCCAACACAATACAGTTTCTATGAGTTTTACTGGTTTAGTTGAACAGAATTACACTAATTTGCAGCTGAATTCTTGATTCTGGTTTGCCAGCAGGTGTTGATTTTCATCATCAGCAGCTCTTACAGTATTACTGGTTGTAAATCAAATTATAGGTCGATTTTAATTCCAGCACTTATTTTAATGTTATTTTTTTTTCTTCTATAGAAGTAGCTAATTTAGAGATGTCTGTGTTAACATTTTTACGATAAATTAATTTAAAAAAGTATTACAATCACTGATATAGTGATGCTTTCTATAAAAATGTAACTTTTATTTAAAGTTCATGGCAGGGACTTTCTGGCAACGGGAAAGCGTTTACGATAGAGGATCGTGTGGTTTCTTGGTGTGAAGATGCACTTTTCTTGTCAAGAAAAAAAAAAGTGATTAGAAGGAACTTTTTTTCTTGCAGAAATCCCACAACATTAAATGCACCTATAAAAGAATTAAAACAATGTGGTATAACTTTCATAAATAAAACATTGTAATCAATGGCATTGTGGTACAGGAGGAGAGACTTGGTAGTAGTTGCTACTCTGCCTTGAGTTGACCACACTGTCAATTAACATTTCTCTATAACTGCATGTGTGTGTTGTGCTTTTTGTGTCGCTATAAGAGTCGCAGTGGTTGAAAACTGATTAGAGAGCAACATGAGTGCTTTACCTGGGCGTGCAGCTACTGAAGCTGTGTGTGTGTGTGTGTGTGTGTGTGTGTGTGTGTGTGTGTGTGTGTGTGTGTGAGCGAGCAAGAAGAACCGGGTACAGAATATATTTGTAAAGAAGAGTATCTGTGACTGCCTAATCTGTGCTCACATCCACTGAATGTGTGTGTGTTTGTGTGTGTGTGTATATTGCGCTAGTGGCTACCTTGTTAGTCACAGTGTTGATTGCCAGTGTCGGAGAGGCACTTCCAGAGATGATGCAGTCCATTCCCAGGGAATCAGACTCCAGACTATAGGGTGTGGAAGCCTGTAGGAAAAAACAAAACAAAAAATGTACATTTTGAACTAAAAGAAAAGAAAAAAAAGACCAATTTAACATTACCTGGGTGATTAAAGTAAAGGAAAGAAAGAAAGAAAGAAAGAAAGAACGCTGTGCTCATATGAATAACAAAAGAACAAGACCTTTATTTAGGGCAAAATTGGAATAATTCTCAGAGGAGATGAATACGAGAAACGCTCTTCATAGCCTGCTCCTGCTGAAGAAGATAACTCCGGCATCTCTCAAACTGCTTAATGTAAGAGGATTGCTTTGCAACAATGCCATTTTCAATTCATGATGAACGCAAACGAGATTTCTCCAAGTCATGTAAAAAAAATTTTTTATGTCAAAGAATTTAAACGAGACAGCAATGAGAAAGACCGAGTGTAAATACACAAGTGCATACAGATTCAGACACGTGACCACACGCTCAAACACAAGTAAGCACCCATACGTACAGTACGTGCACACCCAAATACAAAAAAATACAGTCACGTGTACTGTACCTGACTATTTCCTACTCATTCTGTTTCCATGACTGAGAGACAGAGAGGCTTATTTACAGGTTTTCACCATTTACAAGAGCAGATGTCTGCGTTTTTGAGCAGTGCAGTCTAGATGTCAAGTCAGTGGTTAACTTTGACAGAACTCTCTCTCTCTCTGTGTATCCCTCGGCTCGGCTCATCGCAGATGATACAAAATGCCTCTAAGGCAGCTTGATCTGCGAGATGTGCTCCAAGGGTAGCCTAGCCATGCTTTATCGCTCATAAATAATGGCAGCAACAATCCCCTTTCTGAGAGATCTGTATTGATCACGGATCAACTATAGTCCGTCATCACTAGGCTTTTAATGAGGGACGAGAACACACACATGATTTATGACGCCTAATGAGAAAATCGATGAGAAAAGGAATTCCACAGAACAATCGTTTAATCTCGATCTAGTTTTCGTAATCGCTGGAAAGCAAAACTGTGACTAAATGCAAAATCTCATTAATCGCACAGCCCTAATTAGTAGCGCAGATACCTAAATAAGATCCAAACTCATGACTATGTTAACTCTCTATAACCTACAGTATAAGCAATCAATCAATCATGCCTGTAAATTTAAAAAGGATTACAGGGTTCGGAATCAATCACATCAAATTTTATAAAAGAATATAAAATTGCCTTATTGGAATACAAGATATTCTTTTTGGACTTTACACTGATATAAAGTTCACAGAATTCATATAAACAAATATTTTACCACAGTATTATGAAACTGAATCTAACTAAATCCAAATAAAACCACTGACACGTCAAATTAATAGCACTCATTAAAATGGCACATGACGAGTGGTGGACTATAATAATAATAATAATAATAATACATTTTATTTGTAACGCACTTTTCATTCATTAAATCTCAAACTGCTAACATTAGATAAAAAAATAAAAAATAAAATAAAAAAAATAAAAAATAAAAAAAATGAATAAAACGATGAAATAAAGCCACATCAACAATTGTAAACTTTCTTGAATAAAAAAAGTCTTCAAGTTAGCTTTAAAAGAGTCAAGGCTCTGTGTGGCTCTCGGATGGACAGGAAGGCGATTCCAGAGCTGTGGTGCACCTGAGCAGAAGGCTCGGTCCCCCATGGTACGGAGTCTAGTAAATGGGACTTTGAGGAGCACATTTCCAGATGACCTAAAAATATACAGTGGAACCTCGGATTCCGAGTAACCCGGTTTGCGAGTGTTCTGCAAAGACGAGCAAAAATTTTTAATACATTTTGTCTTGATAAACGAGCAAGTCTTGGTTTACGAGTACCGAATATGATCGAGTATCATGTGGCACGCATGCGCTTCTTGTTTTTACGCAGAGAGTAACGTGATCACTGAACTGTGTGCTCGCGAGGAAGTGTGTGTGTCCTATACAGCAGCCCCCTTCACCCCATTCCTCCTCTCCTCTCTCTGGTCTGATTATTATTATTATTTTTTTTGATATAAGGGCGTTTTCCATTTCAAATTCAAAGTAGCATATCTTCTTATTCCGTGTACCGATTGCGATGAAACAAAGCCTATATGTTTTACCTCAAGAGCGACCAAATACCCCTGTGAAAACCCCATTAAAATTGGTTCAGTAGTTTTAACATGATGCCTACAGAGACGGACAGACAAAAATATCCAAAACTATCTTGATGTGTTTATTCATCTCATCAAGATGATTATCTCTTTTTTCAGTTAAATTCAGGAAAGTTTTTTTTCCATGAAATAAGTGTTTTTTTGAGATGCACTGTATATAAAAAGACATTAAAATCACAAAGAAATCCCTTTATATTAAGACCCCAACACTGTTGATACATAAACTAAGAGAGATATGAATTTTGTTGTAGCATGTAGCTCTTATTGTGCACAAGATTTCACTGTTGCTACACCTGACGGAAAATTGGTTTTAAAAAGTTACAGCAATTTAAACCTTGAACACACGTTAGATCAAACACAAAAATTAACAGCTTAATTGATGATGTACCTGTTTTAAAGACGTTGTTGCGCCTGGATGGTTTTCTTTTTTTTTAACACACACACACACACACACACGCACAGAGACAGACAGACAGACAGAAACTCACCCGTTCTCCAGACCGTGGCCTTTTCTTGGGTCGGGTGGGCAACGCGTCCTCCTTTGGATTTGTATCGATCGCCCAGTACGAACCCTATAAACAAAAACAGGAATTTTGGTATAAGCTGTAAACCGTGTCGAAGTACAGCAAGAGCATTTTGAAAGAGTTCCCTTATTTAGAGCTTTCAGGACTTTTAAATAAACAGTAAAAAGTTCACAAAGAAAAGTTTTTTTTTTTCCCTCCAAATCCGAGATGACAATCAGAGGTTTAACAGTCACACACACACACACACACACACACACAAACACACACAAACACACACAAACACACACAAACACACACAAACACACACAAACACACACAAACACACAAACACACAAACAAAAGAAGAGAGCTTCAAGAATAAGTTATTGGATTGTTTTCCACTCAGGTGCTGTCCATCATGTAAAGTTTTTCAGCTCATCAAAGTTTTAGTGAGCTCATTTGTAAGCCCATCATGTCAGGAAGACATTTATGGAGCTGTATGTCTGGAAAGTGAAGCACGGTCTCGCTCTCTCTCTTTCTCTCTCTCTCCTTCCCTTCCTCTCTCTTTCTTTCCCCAGGTTTTCTCCTGAGCCTTGGCTGAGACAGGTAAAATGGTAAGGCCCATCTGAATCCCCGTTCCTCGGCCTCTGCTTTATTGATTGCTTCAGCTCAGGACCAGACACAGAGATGTTGGGTTTCTGGTCAGGTCTGCGCCCAGATAATCATACAGAGAATAGCACACCCCAGTTTGGGGTTGCACAAATCCAAACACCCAAGACCCTGACTGAATAATTTATCTTTGCACTCTTGCTGTTTAATTTATTTTTCAATAGTGCTGCTCATCCGCAAAAGCTAAAGAAACAACAGCTCAAAGAGCCGGTCAAAAAGAAATACCTTACCCTCAGGCTTGGGTTTTGTTTTTAAATATTTCATAACATATAAGATAAGATCTCAATTGCCAAGAGATGGCAAGATCAGGACCTTTAAAATTACTTAAGGGCAACTTTATTAACAGAAAAAAGCCTGAAATGTAGAGTATGATTTCAGAATTCATACATATAACATCCGGGTGCAGCATTTCATATGTTGATTCCAACCTGTGAACAAGAACCTCAACTCAGGAGTGTGTGTTTATACTGTCTGGGGTTAAATAAGCCAAAAATAAAGTTTAAATTCTTACTGCAGAGATTAATTCAGTATGTTTCAGCGCACAATAATTATTTCAGCTGATGAAGTGATTTTCTGATGTCAGAACACGATATAAAGATATTCCAGAAGAGTCAAATGATTGGCCTGCATCAGGCAAAGAAAACAACTAAATATATTGGTGAAATTACTGGGATTGGGTTAAGACCTGTGAAACGCAATGCAATGTGGACAGACAGGGCGGAACTATTTTACTTTGTGGAAGCAAAATAAATGACTTGATCAGGGATGACTGGAAAGCTTAACGCTACATTGTGTTTGGGGGATTTTTGAGGGATACAACAGTAGAAATCACAGCTACATTAAATAGTGAAATTAGTTTTGAACTGCATTAGGGCTGCAACTAACGAGTATTTTAATAATCGATTAATCTGTCGATTATTTTTTCGATGAATCGATGAATCAGATAAAAAAAATAAATAAAAAAAAAAGAAAAGCATTCATTTCCAACCCTTTATTCAAAAACAGAACTAAAATCTTTAGAAAGTGCACAAACATGTTGCTCCTTGAGCTGCTATAATAATAATAATAAAATAAAATAAAAATAGACTAACATAAAAAAACAGACATGTATGCTTTACATCTGCCAAATATGTGGAACCTTGGATTACGAGCATAATTCATTCCAGAAGTGGTTCGTATTCCAAAACACTCATAAACCAAACTGAAATTTTAAAAACACACTAACGGAATCACTGCTGTAAAGTAAAAATAAAACAAATTAACCTGCACTTTATGATTTTAAGAATCGTGACAGAGCAGTGTTCCTGTGTAAAGCAGAGAGAAAGAGTGTGTGTGTTTGTCTGTGAAGATGAAAGTAGGAGAGAAAATGGAGTTTTAACATCTCTAATGAGACTTGCTTTTGCTTTACACGCGCGCTGTACACACGCATACAGAAACAAAATAAAATGTTTTACACACACACACACATGTGGTCACCGTGTTATAGTAAGCGGTACACGCGTGCATGTATGTTGATTATACCAGTAAGAGACGAGCACTAAGACCCAGCAGCCGCCGCCATGTATCTTTCCTCTAGCTCTGCTCGTTTATTTTTTTTGCTCCGCCCTGTCTATGAGGCGACAAACTCTGCTAGCATCAGTGCGCGAGAGTATATAAAATAAAATGTCTCCGCGTCGCGCGACACAACGAATCGATTATGAAATTTGTTGCCAAAGCTTTTAGTAATTGATTTTAATCTATTTGTTGTTGCAGCCCTAAAGTGCATAATACAAACTGAGAAGTGGGATTAAACAGCTGTGTGGCCATAAAGAAAGTCTTAGCAGACAATATTTTTAATTATCATCATCATGGCATTTTGGCATCCAGAGTGACTAACATTAAAAATATATATATATTCGTAAAAATATTAATAATAATAAAAATTTTAATATACTATTATTTTTAATCTCATTATATATCTGAGCAGTTGAGGTGTAAGGGCCTTGCTCAAGGGCCCAACAGGGGAAACTTGGTGGTTGTGGGATTTGAACCTGGAACCTTCCGAACCGTAGTCCAATGCCTTAACCACTGAGCTACCGCTAAACTGACCTGACCGCTAAACTGACCTGACCCCTGATTATTTCATTATTAAATTTCATTATCTCTTAATTTTAAAAAAATAAAAATAAAAATAAAGGGGTTAGGGTTAGAGCTAAAGAGTTAAAGCATTTTTAATACAAATCCAACTGCAAATAAAAATTCAGCAGGAAAGTCAAAAAAGGTCTCCTTGAGAGCTTCCTGTGAGAATGACATGTTTGAACTGCGGCACACGCACCATCAAGGGGGCGGAGCACAGACGATCAACTCTCTAGACTCAAGTCTAGATCACATCAATGCATGGTACAGTACGGCATGGGTATACTGCAGGGGAACAATGCCAAGATTCATTGAGCTCAAACAGTACAGGAGCGTGAGGGGATCATACATAAACTGTCCAGCATGATGTCCAGACCTAAACCTCACTGAACGTCTTTTTGGATTTTCTGGCTTTTCTGGTCCAGTACAGCTCTGTATGAATCTATGCCTTTTAATCCAAGTTAAAGTGTTCTTTAATTAAAGTTTATTTCTAACACCTCCTCAGCAGTGTAACCCACATTTAAAGTATGATTACAGCCTAAGAACAATGCCTTAAAATCAAAGGCCCTGTATGCTCAGAAACCCGCTTGGCCTTGAAATGTCCATGGACTTAATCAGCATATTGCTATAAATGGCTCGAAATGAGAACCCGGGCCATTATAAACACCTATCAAACAGCAAGCTCAACAATTAGGCAACCAAAATGTGTAAAAAGTGCTGATTGGTCAATCGATGTCAGAGAAGCAGGGCAACACACAGCAGTGCTCCTAACGCATTAATGATACATTTAGCAGACTAATTTCCAACGAAGCATTCTTGATGAAAATGCCATTAAACAACTGCGACTAATGGAAAAGAAAAATGTCTGCAAAGTACTTGGCAACACCGGCGTGCAACCCTATGCCAGGCTGTTCTCAAAAAAAAAAAGACAAATAATCCAGAAAACGTCTTTTCAACATGAATTTACGCAACAAACGTTACAAAGTTCCATGCATTTTTCCTCAACATCCTCAATGTTCACTCTTAATGCTTCTTCTACTAACAGATCTGAAAGCTCCAACAAAGGCAAGGGTGATACATTGTTACTAAAACAATACTGCACTATTAAAAATGTTAAAATAGTTCTCTGCCAGCATTGTAAATTAATCAATACTTTAATAATAAATAAATGCCAGTCATGAAGTGAGCGAAAGAGATAGGTATCTAAACACAGCTTACGCTGTTTTAAAGTCTGGTAGAGTTGGTTTTATATTGGGACACTCGCTGAACATTTGAGATTATCTGTTCTATTTCATGGGAAATTAAAACACACACAAAAAAAAGACAAAATGTCAACAGCTGAGAATATTTAGACATTTTGTGCTAAGCTAATCCCTACAATACAAACCACGACCACTTTTCCCTCCTGAGAACTCGTTCGTAAGTCCAATTTGTTCCTAAGTGCAACAGACATTGTCCAGGTACTAGTATACTAACACAATTGGCTATACACTGTGCAAAACTAATATGTTCCATGATCTTGTCTGTGTTCTTTAGAATTGTGCCGATGGATGAACGATTCATGCCATATTTTCACCTCGCTCTATTCTCTCAATTATTTCCACTTTGGTCTGCATCGTTTGAAGCTTCTTGGTCACAGCTTGTTGCTTCTTAGCAGTACCAGTTTCATCGCTGCTGCTTTTATGATTGCTTCCGGACATCCTGGGATGGACACGGAACACACGTGACAATGTACGCCAGCCACATGATCTAACGTCCGTGATACAGTACCATTGAAAGTTCATAACTCAAATGTTTGTATGTAGGAGATTTACTGGATGGTAATGAAGTGAGAGCCATTACATTACAATCAAATGTTGCACTGCCTTAAAGGAAAAGGAGAAAAAAAGAAAAAAAAGGCACAAAACACAACTACTGATCTGAAGGTCTCCAGTTCAAACCCCAGAACCACCAAGCTGCCCCTGTTGGGAACTTGAGCAATGTGTAATGAGCTAAACTGAAGTTTCTATGGTTATGAGCATCTGCCAAATGCCATAAATGTAAAAATAAAGCTCACCCCTGATAAAAGCCACGCCTGTAAAAAGCCCAAAACTCGCTCGTGCTTTTTCGCGCACCATTTGATAGTAATGAAAGGCCAAGACTATCCTGACTGGCCTGTGAGTAAACAGTGGAGCTCTGGTTTTTCTAATAAAAAGCACTATAATGTTTACATTTCTCAAATGACTTTTAAAGTTTATGATCCAAGTGTCGCACAAAAAGTTTTACGTCCAGTTATCTCTATAGTTAGGCTATAATCCTTGCTAAACACTCGGAATAACTTCTGCGGTGAAAGTAGGGAGCATCTGCAAACTCCATGACCTGGGCAACTGTTTATGGATACAGGATTATTTATTTTGTATAGCATATACATTTTATTAATGATTACTGATGATGCACATGTTTAAATTAGTGATTGCACAGAAGCAGTCCAGCAAGAATAAAACTCAACTAATTTCAATGGTTCCGACTGTATTAAACTATCAATATTACAATGATGCATCTAATCAGTCTCATTAAAATATATTTTCTAGATTCAGTATCTCTCAAACTAATTAGGTCTCGAGTATCAAAACCCGTAATGGTACCGGTATCGAAACAGAAATGTTGATATCGTGACAACACTACTTGAAGCACACAAACACTCAGAAGGAAGCAAATGGTAGATGTGTAGTGATATGGTTTTAATCAGCCCATATCAGTCCATATAACTAGATCTATAGATTTATGATATTTTAGAAATTATTTGAGGTTTTTCCCTCCTTCT
This sequence comes from Clarias laeviceps, assembly GCA_030014305.1. Lineage (NCBI taxonomy): Eukaryota > Metazoa > Chordata > Actinopteri > Siluriformes > Clariidae > Clarias > Clarias laeviceps. Next base: position 13,554,093 of record JAQMYJ010000016.1, on the reverse strand, counting down.
GTATTTTGGTCTACTTTCCACATGAAACCCCCTGTTTTGTACAGCTGTTGACCAGTTGTTTGTATGCATTATTATTTGACACAGTATAATTGAATTTTATAATTGAACTGAGTTTTGTTATTACATCATTACACAGAGATGATCAGTAGTGGTTCTGCTCCTCATTCCACCGCTACAAACCACAATGTGAACTGAAGATTTGAATAAAACCAGAGGTTACATCGCCAGGCCACATGCATGAATCATTGTCTTTGACATTTTTTGTTGCTGAACGTTTGGCCAAACATGACTATTTATATATATTTTTTATTCAGTCGTTTTAATTCACTCTAATAATAAGAGTTTGCGATGCACTATCACGAGCCTGGTGCGCTTACAAGCAAGTTTTTAAATCCTTTTTCGATTTCTGTGTGAATGAGATATTTTGAAATGCACTGTTTGGATGGGAAACTTTTGAAACACAATGGATCTCAAAATGATTTTTTGTATGTTCAGAGTGTGCAGGAAAGACCATGTAGATTACTAACAAATATGGAATTTTACAATACAGGTAGCCCAGGTACAGTGATTAATACAATTAGCTAAAACATGAGAGACAACTACACACATTTCCACTACAACAAGCCTCCCAGCAAATGACTGACACAATCCCAAACTAACACTAGTTTTTTTTTTTTTTTAAATAAACAAAACAACTGGGAGCCATCTATCCTGTTTCAATGCGGTCAAAGCAGAGTTCAAGATGGAAATCCTTGATCCTGAACAACCATTTTTTTTTTTAAACGAGGATGCTCCGGAGCAAACACGATTCTATCTGTGCAAATTAGGTTTATGGATTAAACTGTAGGACTACAGCAACTTCTTGCAGCCTGCATGAATATCGTGGTACAGTGCATCATCTTTGCTGCCATCTCTTTGGAAGCCACGCTTCGGTTACTATCTCGGGCGAGCAGCAGGCTCTGTATTTCTATCACATTACAATATTGATGGAACGCATCAGAAAGGCCCTGGTCGTCTTTGAAGTTTTACTTTGGGGGGAAAGGGAGAGGCAAATTCCAAATTGAACATTTGAGATGCAAGCTTGTCGGCTGTGCGTTCGACACTGAATCCATACAGCAATAGATTACTTCATATTTAGCGAAGCAGCTCACAGGAGTGTCAATATCAGAGGATTACAGCAAAACATGAAATTAACATTCAAATCTCATCTTCTGACATGCCTCAGTACCGCTCTTTAAGCCTCGCGCTCTCTCTCTTCTTCTCTCTCTCTCTCTCGTCCAAGGGAGTTTATGCTCTCTGGGTGCAGATTGGAGCCAGGAAAAGGTTGAGTCGAATATGTATTCCAATTAAGGTTTAAACAGAGATTCAAAACAATCTCAGTGATACAGCCCTAATAAATATGTCTACTTCGTACCTCACCTCGGCTCTTACAGCAGTGATTGCAAGATTTCATAAAAATAATAATAATATTAATAAAATCACATTGCGATTTAAACTGTAATATGTACCATTTAGTATTTTAGTTTGTCTAGACTAAAAGAAAACAACAGCACAGATGATGAAACGGATTTTTGCCAGGATTTATTTAGCAACTCAAAAGCTATTTAAACGATCGAGTTTCTTTATATGACTTATTTTACAAACCTTGAAAATGTACATATAAATACATTAGAATTAACTAATGAATCAAATCTTTTTGTGTATACTCAGTTTTCAACTTTGTGTTGTATAGTATAGGAACAGCAGGTTGTAAGAAGCAGTTGTGTGAAAGCAACGCGTGACTCCAGTCGAGTGTGTTCACTTCGCTGACAGCACGCATGGACACCATGTTGTCTGCTAAGTAATGTGTGACAGTATCCGTGGTTTCCTTATGTCTCTGCGATCTTCCCTCCTTTGCCGTATTCAACTTCATTATTCCAAAAAAAAAAAAAAAAAAAAGCTTTTGTTTTTTGCTGTCTCCAAAAAACAAAAACACAGCTCTGATTTGGACTCAAAAAACAGTTAAGCATGAAGCTAACACAGTGTATAAGTCGTGTTTGGTATACTTGTGTTTATTATCTACAATAAACACAATTTAGATAAACAAAATTTGCAGCCTTTTGCAGATAATTTCACAGGTCCATATTATATATATATATATATATATATATATATATATATATATATATATATTTTTTTTTTTTGTGTGGAATTAATTTT
>JAQMYJ010000016.1:13487740-13502243 GCA_030014305.1 Clarias laeviceps | reverse complement strand
TATATGTGAAATATATCTCATATATATTTCACATATATATAATATATATATATATATAATATATATATATAATATCTCTATATTATTGCGGTACACTATTGTGGAAGAAGGAAATTATTTTCGAATTAAATCTAAGCCGAGATATATTTCTGTACATTATCTGCAAACACCGAAACTGTAACTTTCTGACGAAACCATTGTTATTCTTGACCAGTACGAACGTCTCCACTGGACACATTCAAATAAAATGTGTCAAATGACCTTTTAGATTTAAAAAAAATAATAATAAATGCAGAAATATATCCATCTCCTAGTTCTCTCTCAGCATTCTAAGCATCGCTTTATGAAATGCTCTTCTTTAGGATGAGTCACTTGGCAGAAGTCACACATCATGTGGCAGGCAGCATGACTCATTCAGAACAGAGGATTGCTGGTGCAAACTGCTGACCTGCCATTATCATCCAGCAGGAGCCTTATATTAGTCCTGATCACTGTCCAAGCTTGTAGCACTTCAAAAGGAGAACAACGACAAGCGACAGTAATCTAAAAACACATCATGGAAGACTTCTCTGTTACAATCCATTATAAAATATGAGCATTCACTTCAATTCGGCCTCTATAGAGCTTTTAACAGACATCGTCAAAAAGCGACCTTAAAAAAAATCATATTCGTCATGTGTCGCATGATCTCGTCCTGTGCAACGTGTGGTCTTACACAAGCAACTGCAGAAAGTAAAATCTGAAAGGAAGACAACAGAAAGTAAGTGATGTGAACCAGAAAAATATCCAAAATTTTTCTGGTTCACAATATAGCATGCAGACACCAAAGACATGCGGCTAATATATGACGTATGTTTGCCTAATTTTTTGGAAAAAATTAAGAAAAACATTTTTTTCCTTTTTTCTCAAACTATCAAATTTGCAACAAAACAGACATTCATCTGACAATACAGCACTCATCTGCATACAGACAGACGCGGAGAGACTCCGTCCGGGGGACGCGGAGAGACTCCGTCCGGGGGACGCGGAGAGACTCCGTCCGGGGGACGCGGAGAGACTCAGCGTTCTAAACCGGTCCTAATTAAGATGCTCAGACCCAGTCACACTTAGACTTTTATAAGGACCATTCTGATCCGATATCCTACCCCTTGACTGATACCACAGTAACAAGATAATCAACGCTATTCACTTATTCAACATTATTCACCTGTTCGTGGTTTTAATGTTATGGCTGATCAGAGTATAACCATTTGATTCTGTATCGCACATCAGTAACTCACTGCTGCTGTGACCAAGGACAACAAACTCTACTAATGGCTTTCCATCGTTTGCCAGCAGACCTGCCAGTAAAAACACGGGAGTAAGGCACGTCAGGCAGCCATCCAACCTGACATCACAGGAGTCTGAGAACGTCCAGGTGCAAGTGGGAGGCAATAAAGACATCACAGAGCAGGGCTGCCAACATTTACAGTAAACTTTTATGCTCTTTTAGATAAAGTCAGAACAAACACATAGAACACACAACAAATAAAAAAAATAAAAATAAAAAAAATAAATAAAAAAAAACACCAGCAAAAAAAATTAAATACAAATAAATGTGTCAATTCTGTGACTTCTAAGCCAATAACAAACAAGACGTCAGGCCTCTGGTCTGTTTGTGAAGTAGTGAAGTAAAAAGTGAAAAGTGAAGTAGCCAAAAGTAGAGGTCAGTTCAGCCCTGTATTTTATTGGCGTTTGTTGGACATCTGGAGGAAAGAGCAGAAACTAATTATCTAGCTAGGCTAACATTACTTCACCGCATCAGCTGGTCCACCTACTAGCCAGAAACAATGTGGCTAAAGCAGAGGTGGCAGAAACTCGAACAGGTTAACTCTATGTAATAGAGGAAATAAATGTATGCGCGCATAATTTTTTTTCCCACTGTTTCAACATGTAGATCCTTCAGTGTATGATGTATGATAAGATAACCTGCACATTTATTGTACATCCAGAATATTACTTCAATGACAATGAAGTCAAATAGTATCACTTCAATGACAATGAAGTCTCTTCATCCTTCAGGTCGTCAGCTGACTAGACTTTATTGCCACATAACTTTGTCGAGTCTAGACCTGACCAACTGAAGCAAACCCAGATCATAACGCATGAGGTTGTACATTGGGCACTTGGCATGATTGTGCATCTCTTCATGCGCTTTGCTTTTTTCCCCCTGATGGACCCATCTCTCTGGAATACAGTCAATCTGGACCAGACCACATTACTTTATACATTGCTCCAAAGTCCAATCTTTATGCTCCCTAGCTTTTTTTTTTCCCCTCTCACTCTATTATAGTCACATTTTAGTTTTATTTAACTGTCCAACATTCTTGCTTTAAGAAACTCTTTACAAAAATATATAAAAGAAAGAAAACTGTAGTCAATTGCAACTGTTTTTGCAGATCGAGAAAATGGGAACAAATATGGAAATCACTCAATTCTACGGGTAATGTTATGGAATTATGAAACAAAAACACTACAGTACACCACTAGTACTTGGTTGTACCAACTCTGGTCTTTATAACACCTTGAATGCTCTGAGGTATGGATTTAACTATCGACAGACAGTATTCTTCATCAATCCGACTACAACTTTCTCTTATTGGCTTTTGTCAGATCAGCTTTGCAGGCTGTAACCTTGTCATGGACCATTGTCTTTAATTTGCACCATAGATTTTCAATTGGATTGAGATCCGGACTATTTGCAGGCTGAAGCCTTACTTGAGAGTTTGCATTATTATCCTGAAAAATGATATCATCACCAAACATTATTACAATTGATTGAATATGAAAAGTGTCCAAAATCTAAATATAAACTTTATTGAAGATGTAATGACTGTCTGAAATACAATCCCATATAATCAACTGTCCGCGACTTCGTTCGCGTGGAATTTAATTGCCCACTTATAAGCGTGTTTTAAAAATTGTACAACAGCATCTGTTGAATTTTGGAATGAGCAAGATCGCATTCATTAAGCAGATTTCAATCGCACACTCATAAACGCCATCATGTTGAAATTTGAGACGGAGTAGTGATTTTTTTTTTTTCAAGGTTGATGTTATGATACAAGATGATATGCTCTGCATTAAAATTTATTTTAAAAAGTAGCATGTCTTCTCTTCCTTTTTTCACATTTTTACGTGACGCGTGCACAAACAGACAGACAGACAGACAGACAAAAATTCCCCAAAAAATCTTGATATGTTCTTATTACTCATCTTTTTTACAAATATATTTTTATATTTATATACATGCCGACAACGACACAGTTTTATTATATGTATGTATTTGGATGTTTTCTTCAGGCGGTCATGTTTATGCATTTCATTGGAACGGCACCAAACCAAAAGATCCAGCATCATCACCCTAGCCTGTACAGATTCGTGATTCATCACTGAAAATCACTTTCATCCACAATCCACGATTGCTTTCCTTTAGCCCAGTATAACCTTGTTTTTTCATTTCTTTTTTTTTTCTGTATGTAAATCCCATTTCCTTTAGGCGATGTCTTACATTCCGATCACAGACATTGTCTCCAGTTTCCGCCCATTCGTTCCCTATTTGTTTTGTTGAACAATTTCTGTTTTTAATGTATATTGCTTTAGGTTTTCTATCCATCTTGACTCTTTGACGTCTTCCTTGGTCTATCAGTACATTTCCCTTTTACAACCTTCCCATTTGATTTGTACTTGGTCCAGATTTTAGACTGGTTTGAACAACCAACATCTTTTGCAACATTCCATGTTGATTTATTTTACTGAAAAAAGTTTTATAATGCTCTTCTTTATTTCAAATTACGTCTCTCGTGTTGGAAACATGATTCCTGTCAATAAGCTTGGAGCAACGGCTCACCAAGGTGTCCAAGCACTTTTACTCTGCAGACTAATTAGCAGATGTAACCTGATGCGGGTATTTGTTTTACAACTGCAAAGTAAAAGTTGATTCCATAATGCTCTCCTCAGAATTGGGATTTCCATTATTTTATTTTTTTTGGACTACAGTTTTCTTTTTGTTATTTTCTTTTTAAGTGTTTCTTAAAGCCAGAAGGTCGTAATGTTAAATGAAAATAGTTTTGTGGCCTGCCTGCGATTAGTTTTTTTTTTTTTCCTACACAATTAAACAACTGAACAAACATTTTCCAACAGTGGCAATTACAAACTTTTTTTTTTTTTTTTTGCCAGGAGTTGTATGTATTTAAGGTGATAAAATATTTCCGTTCCCCTGTAGTCCTGTGTGGTAGGAATGAATTATTTGTTAATTATACACAAACGTAGCAAATAGTAATTCTTCATTAAGTTTGTGTAGAATTGTAATATTTATATTTATAATATTGTGATATGTATAGAATCGTCACCTAGGTATTGTATTGTATCGTATCATGTGCTTCCTGGTGATTCTCATCCCAAGTACTGAGGCCAAATTATACTGAATAAGCAAATCAAACTCTACAAAAATACTTTACTACTTTACACATTTGTTGACTAGTTTGCATTGAAGTGATCAGCTGAATAAATTAAGTTAAATATTAATTCAATACAAGAACTGAGAGGGCAAGTATGAAGACAGACACCAAAAAATGTACCCTAAAGTGGCACAGTTGAGTGTCGCTGGGTTCACACTTTGACTTGCACTACGCCATTGTGGAGAAAATGTCCAGCAACCCAGCAGAGAAAGCTTTTAAGCTTTTTTTTTCTTTTACTTTTTTTTTTCTTCTTTCTTCGCAAAAATCACAGGTCGGTTCATTCAGATTCAGTGGTTGTCACTTTTCAGTGGGTTTGATTTGAAAAAAACCTGGTGCATGACAAGGTTTCTTTTAAACAGTTTGTCCCGGCATACTTTCTTTTTCACTTTCGGTACTAATAGCTCAGACTCCTAAATTTTTTACAAGTAGTTAGATGACGAAACATGGCAATCTAATCTGCAGTCAATTACAGCCACCGCCAAAGGGTTCATAACGAGGTTTGAAAAAGTACTTTAACAAGCTATTTAATTAGTGAGTGCAAAACTATTTGAAAAAAAGAAAAAAAAAGAAAAACAATCTAGAGTAATCTGGGTATTATATCAATGAAAAGAGGAAATTCGTGAGTTATATGGCAAGCTTGCACAAATAATTAAAGAAAAGATCCCTAGACTGCATGGCAGCATGAGATCGTATGAATAGTCGTGATTTTACCAATATCAAGATCATGAACTACATACGGCGTAATGATGTCGGTCTCAACCTGAACTGGACATGTTATGACAATACCGGCTCTGACTAGGATCATGTTCATGCGTCTATACTGGGAAACTTGTGCAGAGAAACTGGGAAACCATTTTTGTATAAGAAAAGTTACAAGGCATTAAAGCAACTAACAGTAATTAATGATGTACTAAGCGGAATCAAATAACGTCGTGGTCGCAATTAAACTGGCATGACAATACAGTAAAATTAAGTTGTCTGTAAAATGGCTTTGTGTTTAAAAGTAAAATAAATAAATAATGCACTGTTCAATAAAAACAGCTACAGAGCTGCCACAGGGATTAACAGCTATTAAAGCGTCCATGAAAACAGTCCACCACCCCCTACTGAACCCTGGCTTTAATGGGTAACTTTCTTTTTTGCATGTTAATGAGAGCGAGGAAAGACGATATCAAAAATGTGTTTTAAAACACGGCAGCCTAAATTCCTCCTCATCCTGGAGTGAGACTTTCCAGGGAACTGGTCTGTTCACGACCCGTCATTAGAGTAACACATCTCCGGGTGTAAGGGAGCAAAACGTAAAAAAAAAAAAAAAAACAGAGCAAGAATTTTGAACACACTCAGTTTTAATTTGTCTCCACTTGGGTGAAAGACTACAAACACCTCGGCTGTAAGCTGTTAGTCTTCCAGCGTAGTTCAGTCTCTCACGAGAACACGCTACAGATTTCATGGTTCCTACAAATATCTGAGGAATTTGCTCGCACTGTTAGTCGGATTATTTAAAATGCATATTGAATATCAGAAGAATAATTTTTGAATATTCCTTTTCAATCAACGTCTACATCATCTTAAACAGGCTAAATTAAATAAAAGATAACAGATAACTGCACCTCAACATGTCTTTACATCTTGAGCCTCGTGCAAGAACAGATACAATATTTTGATCGTATCTATGACTTTTTTCAGCTTTGCTTTGTTCCTATTCATTTCTGGGATTCAACAAAGTTTTCTTATTTTTGTTTTCTCATTTTTTGTTTTTCTTTTGACGGGGGCAGGGCTTCACAAATTGTTTGCATGGAAATCATTCTTAAAATTGAGAAACAGTACAAAAACGAGTTATATAATGAAATTTGTATTATTATTATTGTTATTGTTATTGTTACATATCTTGGAGTTGATCATGTAATCCCTGGACTAAAGTCATACTACTGGTCAACCGATTCAAAACTAAGATAACGGATTCTTGCGCTTGCGTTCAGCGTCTGAGCGGCTTACGGATTGCTGTTAGATGATTTGGTCCTCCAGGGTTTACACACACAGATTTGATGAGATGGATGAGCCGATTCGTATTGCACCGAGCACTCGAACACAAAAAAAAACCCACTATCCAGTCAACTTTATAACACTCCGATATAGGTGACGGAGGTTGTCCCCTCGCTCCATGGGTCCGTGGGTCATTTAACCGCGCGTCCCTCGGCATCACCGATCTTTTGCCGTCGCTACGCTTTTCACTTGGTAGCAACAAACGCCGATGCTCATGCTCTGGAAAAATCACATGCTTACTTTAGATTGATGTAAAAGCACTTTTGATTTCACTACTGCTGGACTACTTCTGATTTATTTTTTTTCCACTTCAATTCTTGTGCCCGATTTTGCACACAGCACAACATGCACCTGCCCTTATATGGTGCTTAGTGGGTGTTACCTATGCTAATTAAATGTTAATCCTTTGCTAATCCTGCACACCTTCGTTGTAAGATCAAGTGGGATTCATCATTCAGCTCACCTGGGTAAAAGCAGATTGGGACGGATAATAACGTTTGGTGCATCTGGCTCTCATCTCTTATTATAATTTTTTTTCTTCTTCTTCTAATAGAAAATTAAGACAAAACTTTAATAGAATTTTCTTTTTTTCTTCTCCTAATAGAAATTTAAGAGAATGTTGCAGCATGGGGTCCGATCTGCCACAGCATGAGAATAATAGCAAAGCGCTTATTTCAGCCAAAAGAAAACGGCCAAAGAAAACTTTTTACTGTTTCTGCACGATATTTCCAACTAGGGTTCCTACTAGAACAATGGGAAATAAATTCAGAGTAAATGTTGGACTAGTGATGGAAGCGGGAACCATTCTATAATCGATCATCACTAATTAATCATTAATAAGTTTAACGGTAACAGTACAACGCTTCCTGCACTTGTTGTGTATCCTGAAAATCCACACACTACACCCAGAGTTCATTACACATACAAACATCAGCTAGGATTACTCGCATAATCATCTATTATTACTCGTTAAACCAGGAGAACATTTTCACTGTAGGCCAACCAGCATTTACTATTTTATACACAATCCTTGTGACAGATTTTGCATATCATGTTCGTCACGTAAAGATTTTCCTTTGTAGTGTTTTTTTTCCCTCCTAAGAACAAAGTTCACCTTATTTTTTCCCCCCACATCACCTTCAAATCCACCATTTCACACAAGCATGTAGCTATCAGCATTATACGCATGTTTCTTCGCTGTACATCAGTTGCATCTTGTGCAGAAGAAAAGAAAAAAAAAGAAGAAAAAAAAAACGGGCCTCCGTTGACGGCTCTACAGCCAATCAGGGGCGTCTGTGAACTCACGCGAGCGGAAGTAGCGGATAGCGCTGTCCTCCGAGTGTGTCCTCCTAATGGTGCGTGAGCCAGCAGTTTGAAAATATGCGGTCGGTTGGCGTCACACTGATTGAGTGGTAGTAGTAGCTTAATGTGGGAGCCCCCTAGTGACGGGGAGGAATTGGACACGACTAAAATCCCAAACAGCAGCGCATCATGTTTTTTATCAATTAAAATCGATTGAAATGCAAAGGAAATCAACAAGTATCAACCGCCAACGATAATCGAAGATTGTCCCATCAACACGTTGGACCGCAGTGTTTTTTATTTTTATTTTTTTTAATCAATCGCATCGTCATGCAAATATCAAGCATTAAAAGAAATTATTTTCTGATACGGTCAAAAAGATTAACCGTAAATGTGCAATACAGCTAGAAACCCAGATAAGGCAGGATAAATCCAGAAACAGATTGCACAGTACAGTTGCATCTATCTACCTATATTTGCTTTATTTATTTATTTATTTATTCATTTACTTGATTTCTTTTAAACAATAGAATTTGTGAGGTGATGAGCGACGCTGGTATCCCAGACTCTTATTTATCTGCTGCATCATTCTTGAAATGAAGCTCTCTGGCACTGTTAAAAGACTTAAGAAGAAGCAAAAAAAAAAAAAAAAAAAAAGTAGGTCACCGAGTCTCGTGTGACTCACTCGTGCTGGCAAGAAAACAAATAAAGCAGGTAACATAAAGGCAAGAGGTCTTAACTAACTACAGCACAACAAGGAATGAGAAATATTTCTAATTATATTAGTTTGTTTGATTGTTCAATTGTTAAGACAGTAAAAAAAATTATAATTAAATACTGTAACGTGAGTAGTATTTAGCAAATGTATTTAGAACAAAATAAATAAATTTTATAAAATTTTATTTTATATATATATATATATATATATATATATATATATATACACAGATGTGTTTGCATGCATTTAGGGCTTTATTCATTCTGTGTAGATTAATCCGATCTGACCCCGCCGTCCACAGTCTCCGGTAGCATTAACTGCAGCGGCTGGGATTCCGACCCGTCTATTTTTTACGACATATGACTCAGCCGGTCCGGCCGCGCGTTAGACACAGAGGCATCTGCCGTCCTAAAGCTCCACTGATCATCACATCTCCCAAGCCATTACCGACGTAGTAATGCTTTCTTAATACCATCATGGGCCACTTGAAGTGACCAACCCTTCGCAGCAGCAGCAGCAGGATCAGGGCGGGATGAGTCAGCCCCCCCCCCTACCCCCACCCCGCCCCTCCCGCCGCCATTCGGCACGCAGGCAGCAGGGCTGAGTCCAAAGGAAATATGACTCATTTGATTAGCATGCAGCATTCATCAGTAACCTCCACAGAGTGATTGTTAAATGAAGCACGGCCCATGAATGCAGCACTATAAGGCAACAAATGAAAAAAAAAAAAAAAAAAAAGAGTGAGAGAGAGCGAGACAGAGCGAGAGCTATAGAGTGGGGTGGAGTGGTGAAGCAAGACAGAGCCAACCTGCTGGGGGTAGAAGCGCACTCATCACTCATTTTGACTTTTTTTTTTTTTTAAGTGATCTGCTCCTCCAGTTCTGCATAGTGCGTTCTTGGCTGCATTCTGGGGTTTTCTGAATCACGCTCACAGAAAAGGCCACAAAAAGAAAAGTTTAAAACAATTTACCAAGTAATAAAAGAAGCAAGAAGTTCTTCAGACACGTTGTGAAGTGCAAGTGTGTAGGAGACACTAGTCACATGGAGCATCTAGGTTTAGCGACGCTCAGCTAAACTTATATTAGATTCTACTTCATGCTAAAAAAAAAAAAAAAAAGTCTCAATTTATTTTTGTTAGTCTGATTAGTGCATGTTCAACAAGTGGGTCATGTGGAGTAAGTACAACAACAATGCAGATGTTTAAGTCTCTCACACACACACACACACACACACACACACACACACACTATTATTATTTTAACCCAAACTGGAAATTCTCCACTTGCACTGGATAAAAAAAAAATAATAATTCAAAGTGCAAACACTATAATGACATACACACAGATTTACATGTACATACACATACAGTAAAATAAATGCTCTGTTTTACCAAGATAGCTTATCAAAATCCAAAGACCGGTATGTTTATTCCCACACCCTCACTGTACGGTCCATCAGACACAACCACGTTTATCTACCAGACACCATGAAGAGTTCACTGTAAATCCAAAGTCCAGAGATTACTGGGAGATTTATTAGTTGGCTATGAAATAAGAAACCAGAGAAAATGCTGGGGATTTGTAAACTCTGTTACTGCCAGGCGTCCGGAGTCATCAGGAGGACGCGAGTTCGATTCCCGGGTGATGCTGTAGCCTCCCTCAGCCGGGGGCCTTGAGAGAACTGATTGGCCGAGCTCTCTCTCTCTCTCTCTCTCTCTCTCTCTCTCAAGGGGGGAATGAGAGGGGAGACACTTAGCTAGTACTCACTGGTAGTAGTAGTAGCTTTAATGTGCGAGTCCCCTAGTGACAGGGAGGAATTGGATACGACCAAATTAGGGAGAAAAATCTGTGAAAAATGTTTCCAAAAAGAAAAAAGTAAGGAAGAAAGAAAATGAAGTACATTATTTTATTATATTATTTTTTACTATTCTGACGTACATGTTTGTTCTGTACACAGGTTTGTCCCATTTTGGTTTTTCTAATGAAACAAGCATAGTGTACACAAAGCAAGCCACTCATTATGGGTGTAGAATAAGAATTTCTGCTGGTTTATAACACTTTGTTAAACTTTATATTTTCCAGTACAACATAGCACAGCTTCCTATTTAAACGTGAGACACAAGCTGTGTTATACACAACACACCCCCTTTAGGTTTAGTCAAAGCATCAGCACCCATGAGAGAACACATAAAACTAGAAAACGTTCGGTCAGACTAAAACCGCCCAGACAAACAAACAAAAACAAATATCAGGATACAGTTTGAGTTTTTTTTTTTTTTTTACTGTGATATTTTTGGAGCAATAAAACCTATTAAAATAATAAAAACTTAGATTTAAAGATCTGGGTTAGATATTAAACTGCATATCTCTAATACGCACTCGTATACGCAAACTAGCCAGATTATACAAAACTTCATACACAAGCTTCTGTATTACATATTATTAATGCCTTTTAATACCTATTAATGCCTTTTCACAAAATAAAAACTGTGCGTTATTAATTCTGGGTTATTAATTCATTCAGCTCTGAGTGATTAAGTTTACTAAACCAGAGGTTTAACTTCCATAAGCTCAGAGGAGCATAATGATGATAAAAACCACCACAGTTAGTCAGTTTATACTGCATCTCTTCAGAGCTGTATTTTCACTTCAGCACTCAGCAAGTTAACGTAATTCAATTGATATCAAATTACATTAAGAAATCCTAATTATCCCTTTTTAAACTGAGCACAATCCTGCACAAAGTAAGCAAGTCTCTACTTGATAGAAGCATGAATCTCCTGACAGAACGAACTACCAGGCATATTATTTTGCCCTTTTTTGTTTGTTTGTTAGGTTTTTTTTTCAGCTGGGATCTTACAAAACGAGTAAATAAAACCCGGGAACGAAATGACAAAACTGATCAGAGAAGTATTACAATACTGGAAAATGCGCAGTTTAAAACCGAAACTAACACATTTTTATATAGAATCTAAAAACCTAAAGTGGAAAACCACTCCTCCTACACCTGCTTTGATTCTGTTAACTACAAATATTTTCACCCACCGACTGCGAGAGGTGGAGCAAAAAATAACAGTAAAAAAATTCCAGCTGTCAAAGCAAGATCAGCGACTGTGAGTTACGGTGTCCCCCCCAAGAGCATTCTGGGAAAGTTTGTGGTAAAAACGCATTATGCGCTAATCAAAGTGGTAATGCGGTAATGAAAGAGTGGCAGCACATGCTGCATGCAAAACCACATCACGTATGACTTCAGAAGGATTAGGGTTTTCACAAGACCGAAATTTTTACTTTTAGCTGCGTATTGTGATTTTTATTGTTACCACAAAAAAAAAAAAAAAAAAAAAAGAGCAGCTTTTGTTTTTAGCATGGGCTAAAAAATAAAAAAAAAATTTAAATAAATGTTTAAAAAAAGAATAACTCGTGTGTTAGATCTGTGACTAATCGTTTTTTTGGTGTTGCTGTGCTTGTGTGTTAATACCACAACTTCTCCCTGAAACATGCACAAAATGTTCATCATTAGAGGTGCGATTCTTTGTGCCCCTGTGATTGACTGCAATTTCGAAAACGTGCGCAGGAATAGGAAACACATCATTTGTGACGTGAACAGCAACCGACTTGGTCCTTTCACTCTGCTTTTCTGAATTTATGCTGAAGCTTTGCACACTTGCTTGTGTAATCTCCACTGAGAAGGAATAGCAGAAATGTTTTTCCCCTCCAATTCCAGGTGGAAATTTGCTGCGCGATTTTTTGATGCTCACTATTCTCAAAACACTCTATTTTGGCTCACACATGGCAAGACTCTTGTCCTGACTCCCTTCAATTAATAAACTGTGCACGGTGTCAGGTCCGAGTTTGTCCATGACTCCACCAGTTACCTCCACAATTTTTTTTTCTACATATACACAAGACTCTTGCTAGTCTATATTTTTACGTCTTACTTTATCGGTCTGGACTGTGAAGTAAAAGGTGAAAGGGTCCGTCGTCTATGTGCCATCCAGCACATGGGGCGACGGATACGACCCCCCAGCCTTGAGATATATCCGTCGTACATATGTGGCAGTGACTTACGGGATCAGGTTCCCAGCTAGACGACTGATCGTATTTGAACCGGGGACCTCTTGATTAACAGTCACCTTAACCACCGAGCCTCCCTGCCCCTGGTCTAGACTGCAGCTTAAAATATATCCTAGACTAATATTGTGTTGGTTTGTCGTTTTTTTTTTTTTTTACTTTCTCAATTCAGAATAATTTAAGTAGAACTTCAAAGGACTTGCAAGAATTTTTCTTTTCATCCATATTCATTTAGCAATTACAGAAACAGCTCAGCACCATTAAACAGAATCCCGAAAACTATGCAGTTTTACAGGTTTAACACTTTTTAAACTAGTTCAAAATGTGTCAAATTTGATGACTGATGTGTTACACCAAAAAAAAAAAAAAATAATCAAAAAACTGTCAAACTGAATGGGATGATTTTAACCCTGACAGCTTTTGCATTCTGTTTGAGTGTACAGGTTTATAACACCTGTTGCAACTACATACTTTTTTATATAATTTTTTTTTTGTTGGTATGCTGCACGTCCTCCTCAGCAGGATTAGCGACACAGGACCAAATCTCGCTCTTTGAGTTGGTCGTTTTTTCTCCCCCCTCACAAGCTGAGGACATAAACTGTGTGTTTGCACTTTGCTCGCACCTGCTGCTGGAGCCACTGTACAACATCTCACCCACACATTTCAAATCGCCTGAAGGCAAAACACGTCACGTTACTGCTGCCACATTTTAAATCAAAAGTGTCGAAAATATTCAATGTTACAGAATGAGAACCTTACACAACCTGGCTGTATTGAAAATTTATTAAATTTTCTCAACCTCATGCAGAGCAGAATTAAGACAACAAGCGAATGTAAAAAAAAAAAAAAAACTTGTCTGTGTGGACCAAACACATTATCTTTTCTGCTTTTAAAACTCGCTCTTGAGTGTAAATCTGCCTCAAGGCATGATGTATTGATTATCTGAATATTCAAACTGATGTTGATGCTGTTTATCTGAGCTGATGCTGAGTCCACCAAAGAAAAAAAGAAAAAAAAAATCTATTCAAAAGTTATGAAGAAATTTGGTTTTAAAACGTGTGAGCTAAATAAAAATGCCATGGCATGAAATATTAAGATTTAGTTTCAGAATGTGAACGCCTCATTAGTGTTAGTCCTGCTCTCTGAACATAATGCTGCACACCAAAGACAGTTTCAGGTGGGAGGGGCATAACTGGGTGGGTAAACACATCAGACTGGTTTAAGGGGGAAGGCTTTTATTATTTTTTTTGTTTGCTTCTTTTTAAAGAGGGAACAGTTAAAATAATTTACATATTAATACCTCACAGCGAGAATGTATAGCTAGATATGTAACACAATCTAGCTGAACCTAGATCTAGTTTAAGTGTTAATAAAATCAAAACATGATGTTATATAACTGGAGTGTATTTTATACAATATTAAGTAGGTTATATGACTGTAAAGCCATGAGCAAAATAACCGCTGCGTGCACGGATGAAAGAACTTTGGCGTATGGAATTATGTAATGTGTGTGTTATTTTAGAGATTGTCCAAAGTAGTTACATTTAGCTTTGAAGACAACTTGGCACACTCATTGCATTCTCTCATCAGATTCACGAGGTAGTCACATGCAACGGTGTTTAATTCACAGGTGTGCCTTGTCAAGAGTTAATTTGTGACTTTTTTTTTTTTTTTTTGGTGCCCTCTTAAAACCTCCTAGGGCCTAGTGGCCACATACGTGGACAGCACATTTTAGCTCTTATGTCCACAATTGTATTCATTGCTGAATTGGTGGTGTTATGGACACGTATGGGGGTACTTACACTGCCACCTGGTTGTGTCAGAAGTTTATAACACACTACGGTCAAAATTCTAAATGGCGGCGAACACAA
>JAQMYJ010000016.1:13451592-13474074 GCA_030014305.1 Clarias laeviceps | reverse complement strand
AAGGGAGTATAAGGCATAATGTTCTAAATGTAAAAAAAAAAAAAAAAAAAAAACTCATTATTCAACTTATTAAAATAAAATGTTAAGAAGTTTTGGGGGGTGCAAATTTGTGCTGAAACCATAGACCACTGCATAAAATCTTAAAAAAAAAAAAAAAAAAAAAACTCATTAAAAACAATATGCACAGCTCGCCAAAAACACGATGACGAAGCATCAAGGGAAGAAGCAATAGACAAATCTAGCTATATGAAACCATCCCATCTGGTGTCTAGCCTATGGCATCGTTTAGTGAAGATGGAGTGGGAGGAATGCAAAATGCCAGCAGTTTCGTGGTATGTTTAGGCTAAGAGGCAGGATACCCACTGTGAACCCTTTGGGCATAAGGGAAATCAGACTGTACGCGATGCTGCAACAAAGCCCGCCTCACATCCTGACATATAATGATTACCTTATGCCTTACAGCTCCCACTCTGAACCATTTAACAGTATAGCTATAGAGGAGGATCAACTGGATGAGCACTACTTCTTTATCGCTATAGGTCTCATTTGGCTCAAACACCCATTCGTATGCCAGAAATACCACATTATTTCTCAATATGACAGAAACAGAAAGTATATTCATTTAATTCACTGACACATGCTTCGGTCATGAGGATGCATAAACGCCTTTCTTTATTTCATACTTTCCGGTTCTCATCAATGCCAATACCAAAATGAGTAAACTGCTTGAGTAACCTGGGCTGTTCTCACACTAAGTACCATGCCCAAGTACGACTGCTCCTCTCGTTGGAACTCCCCCCATTGGGCAGCTTTCACATTATTACAGTTGTCCCATACCCAAGAACGCTTGCATATGTGCACAGTAGGTGGCAGTGTGCTCCTGGTCGGTCTCTGATCCACCAATAACCACAAAGAAGAGTAAAACAGAGTCGACCTTCGCCCTGTGCCTACTATTATGGCTATTTTGCACGCAATGTCAAGAACAGCCCTGCTCACACCAAGCAGCACAGATGATTAGATCATTAGCGATCATTGCCATTTACAGACGAAACTCCCATCAGATACGTCTCAAAAATGTACTGTGATCTCAAATTTGGAGGTGGTCTGGGACGCCTATAGAAAAACCACATCATTGTGAGACTGTGAGGAAATTCTGCTGAAAGGTAGCACTCTCTGCCACTAGGCTAATGAAGAAAAATTCGCTGTCTAGTCTTTCGTTCTTAAAGCGTTTTGTTAGCAAGCCACACAATTACTGTAAAATGCTCAAAACAGTTTGTACGAGTACAAGACATGAGTTGTGGGACAATTCCCCTCAACGATCAATACAGACAGCACACAATTAAACTTTTATAACAGCCTGTAGCGGTACGAGATATGGTTCGTGTAACATATGTGCCTAACCATAAAAGCAGCTTAAAAGCTGACATAAAATGTGCACCTTTCTCCGGCAAAGACGACGTACAAACACAGATTTCTTCAACAGGCCACCGGAGACACGTTCGAAAAAAACAGCGCGCCGCGGCCGTCCACTTGTGGTCCGATCGCCCAAGATGCATGCTAAAGCCAGGTGTTAGCAGAGAGGGTGTGAACACCTTATACTCATCTACTAATGCACCCTTATCCCAATAGAAGACAGCTATTTCAATCTACAAACTACCAGGCATGTTTAGACAAGTACACCATGGTTCAATCATTTTCTGTTTTCAGTGCGTCTACAACCCGAGTGACAAACAGGTCTGAAATTTTCAGACATTCTCACTCATGACTGCTCATCTCATCATCTTATAATTATAATGATATTAGAAGCGCAGTAATTCAGATTATAATCAAAAGGGGTATTTAAAAACAAAAATATTTGTAATTAATGTGTCGTGGTGCAATGTATATCCAATTGCCTAGCATGCTCTTTGACATCCATACAGCACTGTTGACTACAATTAACCATCCAGATCAGTCGATCAGTACAAATAACAACAGCCTCTTTAACACACATCACTAGTAACATATTAGTAATTTGTGTGACATGTGTAATTGTTTCTGGACCATTAAAAAGAAATACTGCTATAGTTCATTACACCAGCGGTTCTCACAGCGGAGGTTTGTTTCTTTTGCTTTTTTGGGTGGAAATCACAATCTATGATTAATACAGTGAATCACGATTTCTTATAGCTGTCAGCTTAAACAAAAATTAAATAAGCCTCAAACAAACAATGTCAACTCAGACATCGCATCATGTCTCGCCGATGGAACGATCCGAATTCATGTATAATAAAAAAATTTATTAAATTTTTTTTTTTTTTTTTTTTAATCGATCCCTGACAGATAGATAAACAGCTGTATTACGGTGATGGAAAAAAAACTGTACTGAAAGCTTGTGAATTTTTTTTTTTTTTAACAGATAGCGAGCTCCCTTCACTGCTTCATATCACCTTCGCGGTAGTGCGAGTATTTTCCCTACACAAGTTCGGGGAAATCCCTTCACTGACAGATGGCGGGCATTTTATAGCAGATTATAACCCCAATAATAATAATGATGATGATGATAATAATAATAATGTATTTACACACATTTACAGATACGCAAGTGAGGAGAAACAGTACAAGTGATGGAGATGACTCAGTGATTAAAATAGAAAAATAAATGGAAAAAGTTGGATTAAAAAAAAAAGAAAAAAAAAGAGCAAGCATTCAACAGATGCTTAATGGCTGAGATGGTTTGAAGCACCAAAAATCAGCACATAAAAACACAGCAATGTGACAGACTTGTCATTACATTACATTACAGCATGACTAGTGTATACTGTGTGGGTTTGGGAAACATGTAGGATTGAGTAGGTCATGCATGGTTAGCCATGTGGCTAGGTTAGTACGCCATCATCATCATCATCATCATTTACTAAGTGAAGTCAGGCCACTGCTTCGTGACAGAGTTAATGCTGCTGCAGCTAGGAAAGGTTATAACGTTCTCCAAAATAGTTACTGATAACCTTGTGCCTAACGCCTGCCACACTCTGCTGTGCGACCGGATATAACATTTCTGCTACATTCACAAGATGGCACACTTGACAGCTTAGCAAGAGAGCACAAGTTTGGGGGGTGACGAGTCAACAGCTCGCGCTCTCTCTTCACCTTAGGAAAGTTAGCAGCCTGGACTTTAGCGTTAGCGCGCGCTAGTTAGTGGCATCTGGTTTGTCGCTAACTAGCTAGTTCCCTACCCAAGTTCTTTCTGCGCAGCTGTCTGTCTGTCTGTCTGTCTGCCCCTAATCCACACCATGACGCGTGTGAGGAGAGAGCAGGCCTGTATGTGTGTGTGCTCAGTGAATCCCCACAGCCTCGCTGTAACACGCCCCCAAGTCAAAGTCGTCCATTTCACGGGCCTCACTTCAACTTGAACCCGCGGTAGCTAACACGCTAGCTAGCTCGCACTTACCCGGGTTTGATTTCACAGGCGGGTGTCCTGTTGAGCAAAGCAGTCCAGGTTAGGCAAAGTTAACCGTCCCCTCCCCTTCCTTTTCAGCCAAAAAAAAAAGATAAACCGTCCTCTCTCTTGGTTAAAAAAGGAAAGTGTCTGGGTTGTGTAAGGTTATCGCAGGTTTACAGACTGGCTGTCCCTCTGCCGGTTTGTCCGTGTCTCCCCTCTCCGCCTCTCCCGTGTCTTTTCCCGTTCGTCTTTCTCTGGACAGCTAACATCCGGGCACTTCGCGCTTGCTCCGCTCTCGCTCTCTTTCTCGCTCTCACACACACACACACACACACACAGAAATCTCGCACTACTTTCCGAGCCGCAGAGCGCACGACTGAGGCGTGTAGCACTCCGCCAGGAAGTTAGTTCCACACTGACTAAGCGTAAAAAAAACGACTTGAGCAGAAATAAACTGTAATGGCTAAAAGGATGGCAAGGTATTTTTCATGTGACATTTATTTTTGTGCTATAGTATATAAAATGCATTGCTCTGTATGCCTCTGGTATGTATCACAGCCCACTATTATTTATCAAAGAGACATTTATTATATGATTCATATAGCTGTTTTTGATTTTTACTGGATAGGTAAATTTAATTCAAACTGGGTGGCATAGTGGTCAGCACTGTCGCCTCGCACCTTCAGGGTCGAGGGTTCGATTCCCGCCACAGGTCTGTGTTCGTGAAGTTTGCATGTTCTCCCTGTGCTTGGTGGGTTTCCTCCCGCAGTCCAAAGACATTCTGATTAGGCTAATTGGCGTTCCCAAATTGCCCGTAGTCCGTGAGTGAGTGTGTGTATATGTGCGTGTGCCCTGCGATGGATTGGCGCACCATCCAGGGTCTACCTCGCCTCATACCCTAAGTCTCCTGGAATAGGCTCCAGGCCCCTTGCGAGCCTGTATACAGGATATAGTGGTATAGGCCATGCATAAGTGAGTAATTCAAATTGGGTGGCATAGTGGTTAGCGCTCGCACTTCCAAGGCCAAGGGTTCGATTCCCGCCTTGAGTCTCCCCGTGCTTGGTGGGTTTCCTCCAGGTACTCCAGTTTCCTCCCACAGTCCAAAGACATTCAGATTAGGTTAATTGTTGTTCCCAAGTTGTCTATAGTGTGTGAATGAGCATTTGAGGGTATGTATATGTATGTGCCCGGCAATGGATTGGCACCCCATCCAGGATGTACCCCGCCTCGTGGCCTAAATCCACTGGGATAGGATCCAGCTCCACCTGCGACCCTGTTTACACGATGAGTGAGTAATTCAAACTAGCTGACTGAGTAACTGCAAAGATGGTGTAGTGGTGGCCCTGCACCTCCAGGGTTGAGGGTTTGATTCCAGCCTCAGGTCTGTGTGCATGGAGTTTGCATGTTCTTCCTCTGCTTGGTGGGTTTCCGTGCAAAGACTTGCAGATACAGGCTAATTTTCGTTCCCAAATTGCCAGGAGTGCATGTGTGCCCTGTGATGAATTGGGTGGGATCCATCCAGAGTGGGATACCTCTGTACCTCTGTATCCCACTTTGTACCCAAAGTTTCCTGGGATAAGGTCTAGGTTTCCTGTGACCCTGTACAGGATAAGCAGTATAGATGATGAATGAATGAATAATTCAAACTATAATATCCAGTGCGATTTTTTTTGTCACGACACGGCTCCTAATGTGTTCTGTCTGTGGAAAGGTCGACAATAAAATCTGTATTTTCGTATGCATTTGGAATTCAGTTCATTTGATAAGGTGTTTGCTGTTTATCAACTGAATGAAACGCACAATTTAGGTACAGTACCAGTGAAAAGTTTGGACACAAGTTTCATTTCTACATTTTAGAACAATATTTGATTTTTTTCTAAACTATGAAATAACACATATGCCATTATGTAATTAAAAACAACAATAATACTCAGTTGTTATTTTAAGACACGTCAGGTCAGCTGTTCTGGAGTAGTTCTTGCAAGAACATTATTGTCAAGTGCATTTGCAAAACCCATCAAGCACCATGATGAAACTGGCTCTCATGAAGGACATCCCAGGACAGCAAGAACAAGACTTACCTCTGCTGCAGAGGAGAAGTTCATTTAGAGTTAACAGTCTGAAAAATCACCAATTAACACCACCTTAGATTAGAGGCGTTATGAAGGCTTTACAGAGCAAAAGAGATCACCATAAGACCTGCTGATCTTTGTAATATTTCAGTATATTAGTTTATTATTGAATGCAAATTTCTGCTCAGGCTCTTGGAAAACACTAGCAGTTTGTAAGCAGTAGTGCTGCATCTGATACACTAACAACAGTGCAACACTGCATGCTGAGGATCTGCTGGGGGTCCTAGAGTGTGCACTGTACTTTATAATGTATAGAATAAATTAATTGTATAGATCCAAAATGCCACCTATACCCATCTGTAAAATAATAATAACAACAATATTATTATTATTATTATTATTATTATTATTATTATTAAATATTACTATTATTATTATTATTATTATGATTATTAATAATAATAATAATAATAATAATAATAATAATAATAATAATAATGTACATAATTATTATTTGTGGTGTTGATGTTGTGGTCTACAACAGCAAAAGACCACAACAGGTATCACTCCTGTCAGCCAAGATATAAATCAATTTTTTTTTCTCTCTTTACTGTCGTCGTTGATTGATGGTTGGCTGCAGTGACCTATGTCTACATACCAGCAGCCATTTTTGTAGGGGGAAGAAACATTTCTGAGGACTCCAACCTCTTGCAATCTACACTCCCACACACAATCACACTTCCAATCACACACTATGAACAATTTGGAAATGCCAGTCATCCAACACATGTCTTTGAACCGTAGTACCTGGAGGAAAGCCACAAAAGCACAGAGAGAACATGCATAGACACACACACACACACACACACACACAGATTGGAGGTGACAGTCTAGCCCCCAACCTTGGAGAAGCTAGGCAACAGTGATAATCACTAGACCACACTGCCACAGTATGTGTGTATAAAATTCTATGCAATCATGCCACTTTAATAGGAACACTTGTACACATGCTTATGTAATTGTGCAGCAGCACAAAGAAACCAGCAATTGCTTATCTTCTGACATTTTCGTACACAACTGTCTTGAGGGTTTACACAGACTGATACCAAAAAAAAAAAAAAAAGCATTGTGTCAACAGCAGTCTTATGTCTATCTTGTTGGTGAAAAAGGTCAGAGGGAAAATGGCTAGATTATTTTGAAGTGACAGGAAGGATGCAGTGTCTTAAATAACTACTCTTTAACACCGTGGTGAGCAAAAATACAACTGAACAAGAAAACACTGAACGGTAGATAGGCTACAACAGCAAAAGGCCGTATCAGATTTCACTCTTCACAGCCAAGAAAAGAAATCGGAGGTTACACTAAGACTGGCCTCTGCTTGAGGCGCACAGGAAATAAATGTTTCCTGGTCTAATGAATCTCAAGTTCCTAAAGTCACAAAATGTGCAGCACTCATTCATTCTATATACCACTTATCCTGTATAGGGGGTCATGAGGGCTTGGAGTCTATCCCAGGAGAATTTGGGCGCAAGGCAGGATACACCCTAAACAGGCACACACGCAATCATACACTACGGGCAATTTGGAAATGCCCCCTAGCATGTCTCTGAACTGCATGGCTTTGGAGGGTGGGAGGAAACTGGATTAACCTGAGGAAATCCACCAAGCACAAGGTAAACATGGAAACGCACATATGTTATTCTCGTTTACATAAAACAAGGGCTAACTTGCACTTTAAAACACGGACAATAACACTATTTCTGACACACAATAACACACACATCACTTCATTCCATACCTCATGTTCCACCCGTATTGCGGCTGTCGCACCCACACGCCATATCTTTATCCTTTTATATTGCACATTCTGCACATCCTGTGTAATTTATACATTATACATATACATGTTTAATGTAACTTTGTAAATTGTAGATGTGTACATTCATCCCAAATTTTTATATTTTAAATGTTAAAATTTTTCTCCATGCAATTTTCCCTATTGCAGTAGATTCCTTCTATCTTTCTAGTCCATCATATATTTCTTATTTACAGTAGGTCATGAACAGTCATATAAGCATTTCTCTGCATATCATATACTGTGTGTGACAAATAAAATTTGAACGCCACACATAGACAGAAGGACCCAAAGTGGTAATCATACCCTCAACCCTGGAGGTTTGAGGCCATAGTGCTAAACACTACACCACCATGCTGCCTATGGGCATACAGGCCTATGTGGACCAAATCTTTTTAAAGGAATGTTTTGTGGACATGAACTATGAAGTGTGGTCCTGACCCAGTATTCTGTGGCACGTTGGCTTAGTGGTTAGCACTGTTGCCTGGAACCTTCATGGGTGAGGGGTCGATTCTCACCTCGGCGTCTGTGTGCATAGAGTTTGCATGTTCTCCCTGTGCTTGGTGGGTCCCGTTTTCCTCCCACAGTCCAAAGACATGCAGGTTAGCTAACTGGCATTCCCAAATTGCTCCGTAGTGGCTGTAAAAACATTTTGAGAAGGAATGTTTTGTGGAATAAATGACATGAATTGTTCAGAGAGCAAAAGTGTGGTTCTGACAGTATTCTGCAGTCCCGTGGCTTAGTGGTTAACCACGTCAACTTGCAACATCCAAGGTCCGGGTTTGGTTCCCGCCTCGGGGTCTGTGTGCATGGAGTTTACATGTTCTCCCCGAAGACATGTAGATTAGACAAATTGGCGTCGCCTGTAATGTGTGAGGTAAAAATGGGAATCCTTTTTTTTTTTTTTTTTTTACAGAGGGCCCTAGATGGATGGATGGATGGATGGATGGATCCAGTATTACTAGGGTGTTCCTAATAAAGTAAGCCAGTGTGAGAAGTGGGCCGATGGCTTAGAATTACATGCAGTTTGTCTGCAGCAGTGTCTGACTGCTGGAGTCCAACAGGCGTGTGGACATTTTGGAACTTTTTTACTGGAACAACACTGCCCCCTATTCCTCAATCCCTTACTCTGGTTTTCCTAAAGACTAAAAAAAAAAAGGTTTTGGATTTGATCACGTGGCAAAGACAAATAAACAAATACATTTTGTACACGTTTGTTACTTGGTAAAAAATAATACAATTATGTTACTTTCCGCACGCATTCGTTCGTAGTATGTTTAGTTTAGTCCTGAATGTAAAATCAGATGCGTCATTTCTCGCACTTTTATTTTGAAGGCGTGTGTCTCCTCATACGGTGCACCAATCAGGACAGGCGTGCGTAATCCAACCCGGAAGTCGAGTCACCTTATAAAAACAAAAGTCACCGTTGAACAGTTAAACGTTGTTAAGATATAGTTTAAGTAATTTCACAAATTGTATGTCATTTGCGAGAACAATCGCGTGTGAGCCTGGTTGTTACGTGTAGCCTTTCGTGACGTCTAGTAAGTAAACAAATAATTTTTAAAAAGTGTACAGATTCTCCCCAAACAGCAGGTGTATATACACACACACACACACACACACACTATGGCGAGCCGTGACACCGCAGCAGCAGCAGGATGCCTGAGCGAGGAGTTCGCCGTTCCTGCGCATGTGGAGGAGATCAGGAGCGCGATGGCGGCGTTTGCGGAGCAGCACGGAGCCGCGGGCCGCACGGTGGTGCTGATCACGTCAGGAGGCACGAAGGTTCCCCTCGAGTCGAGGACGGTGCGCTTCCTGGATAACTTCAGCAGCGGCCGACGTGGCGCCTCTTCAGCCGAGTACTTCCTCTCCCAGGGGTATGCAGTGATCTTCCTGCACAGACACCGCTCTCTGTACCCCTACACACGCCTCTACACCGGGGTCAACCTCATGGACTGCCTGGCGTCCGACTCGAGCAACAGTCTGGTCACAGTGGATCAAACTAAGCTGTCAAACATAAGCGAGGTCCTGAAGCGGTACCAGGCAGTGAAATCTGCAGGGTTACTTCTTCCAGTGGAGTTCAGCACCTTATCTGAGTACCTGCACCTGCTCAAAGCTGCAGCACAAGCGCTCAGTTCAATAGGTGAGATGATTTACACTCGAGGGCTTTGGTGGCTCAGTGGTAGGGTTCTCGTCTGCCATGCGCAAGACCCGGGTTCGATTTCCACCCAGAGCCCAAACCCCAGCCGTCCGGGTGCAGTGCCGGTCCCGAGCACCGGAGGGTTGCATCATCCGGCGCGAAACCTGTGTTACCCGTTAACATAAGCAGATGAAAGACAATATTTATATCCCAACTAGTGCGTTTGCACCTTCAGTGTCGTGGGATCAATTCCTACTTCAGGTGTGCATGTTCTCCCTGTGATTGGTGGGTTTCCTCCGGCACTCCAAAGACATGCAATCCATCCATCCACCTAGGAATCTTCGTAGATCAATGGTGACTATTGTATTTAATCCCACGTTTTCGACCGTGGTAGGATCCTCGAGTCAACATTCATTACGGGCAATGCCAATTAGCCCAAGCTGCATGTTTTTGGAATGTCTGAGGAAACCGGACTACCTGGAGGAAACCCACCCAGCATGGGAAGAACTTGACCCCGAAGCGGGTATCGATCCCAGACTCTGGAGGTGCAAGGCGATAGTGCTAACCACTGAAACCTCAAACCTAAACCTCAAAGACACGCAGATTAGGGTAACTGGTGTTCCAGTGTGTTTGTGATGGATTGGCACCCCGTCCAGGGTTTTACCCATCCTCGTGCCCAAAGTCTGCTGGGATAGGCTCCAGGCTCCTTGTACATGATAAGCAGTATAGAAGATAAATGATTGAATGCACCACCCATTGTTCACACCATATACAGCCTTAGGAAAGAAGCTCTGCTCTGCATTGTGGTAGATCTTTTATGCATTTAAAGCTTTTATTCAAAAGATAATTAACTCCAGTTGTGTATGTTGAATGTACACTATACGTACTCTGACATTCACCTTAAAAGGAGCACCTGTACACATGCAGTTCACGCAGTTACCCAATTAGCCGATCAAGTGGCAGCAGCACAGTGCATAAAATCATGCAGATGCAGGTCAAGAGCAAAGGTGCCATTAGGCGAAGGCGAGTATAGATGATTCCAGGGTCCCTCTAAATGTTAGGGGGCCTTGAAATGTTAAGAAAAATAATGTTGGCTTTGTCAAGGTTGAGTGCCCCAGTATAATAAGGTTTTCATGGGACCCAACGTCTCTTTCTTGGTCAAGAGCGTTCGTTAATGTTCACATCAAACATCAGAATAAAAAAAACTTATGGGATGGTTGTTGGTGCCAGAAGGGCTGATCTGAATTTTTCAAAAACTGCTCCTCTCATGGGATTTTCTCACACAACTGTCTCGTGAGATTATACAGAATGTTGTAATACTGTAAAAACAATCCTGTGTGTGTGGAGGGTCTGTAGACTGAAACAGCTTGTTGATACGAGAGATCTAAGGAGACTAACCAGACTGACAGAAATGATATAATTATTTAAAGCAGAAAAACCTCTCCATGTGCACCATATGTCAAACCTCCAGGTAGATGGGTTACACAAGCAGAAGCAGACTCCATTGGGTCTTACTCCTGTCAGCCAAGAACAAGATTCTGAGGCCATCATGTCCTCAGGCTTATATAAGCTGGACAGGAAAATACTGGAAAAAAACACCGTTTTTTTTCCCTTTAGTTTTCAACTGTAGTACATACCAGTGATGACTTTCGATTCATGTCCTTGGCTGACAGGAGAAGAACCCAACATGATCTTCTGCTATTGCAGCCCATCCACCTAAAGGTTTGAAGTGTATAAGGTGCTTTTTTTGCTCATACAGAAGTAGTGTGATTAAATATCTGGCCATTTCTCTTTCACGTCTTTTATCAAGAAGCCATTTCCACCCACTGAACCATTGATCGCTGTGATCACGCAATGGTTTTGTAACATCCTGTTTAAACTCTAGAGGCTATTGTGAGCGAATTTTATGAAATCTTTAAACCAGTCCATCTGGTACAAACATCCATACTGAAAGTATCTTCATTCTGATGTTTGACATGAACAGGAACTGAATTTCTTGACGTGTACAGTATCTGTGTGATCTTTGCCCAGTAACAGGGATGTGTTTTTTTTTTTTTGTTTGTTTGTTTGTTTTTTTCCTCAAACTAAAGGTTAAAATAAATTGTATTTCCATATTTCAGGTTCCAAAGCCATGTTTTATTTGGCTGCAGCGGTTTCTGACTTCTATATCCCAGCTTCTGAAATGCCAGAGCACAAAATCCAATCGTCCAATGGACCTCTACAGGTACAGAATCAAAGTAATAAAAGTGTCCCGTTATTGTATTTTATCCTCTAACCAGACATTGTGATCTTTCAGATAAGCATGAAAATGGTCCCGAAAATCCTTAAACCATTGGTGAAGGACTGGGCCCCAAAAGCTTTTGTCATTTCGTTCAAGCTGGAGACGGATTCGTCCATCCTCTTGGAGCGAGCCCGTTTCGCCTTGAACACCTACAACCATCAGGTGGTCGTGGCCAACGTCCTGGACACACGGCACGGTTATGTCGTCATCGTGACTAAAGACTCGCAGGAAGAACTAGTCCTTACAGATGAGGAAGCTCAGAGGGAAGTTGAAATTGAAGAGAAGATTGTTAAGAATTTGTCACACGCACACACTCGGTTCATAAACCAAAAAGATTAGAAGCGTGTTGGCCATGCCATAACTCCTCCTTCTTCATTTCAAACATCTTTTCATTCATTTAAAACAGCTTCACGTACAGGTCCAAATGCAGGTTCTAGATCATGTCCAAATGCAGGCTGGTTCATACATGCTTTTAAATTTACAGTAAAACTATAGTCCAAAGGTGTTGAAAACACATTCCTAAGCATGTATATTCCCCATGCACTCATCGCCCAGCTACTGATCATCTGCAGCAATTAATAATGCTTTACTAATGAGCAGGGTTATACTAGAGGTGTGTGGTAGTAAAAAGTTTGTTTCTTTCCTCAAATAATGTTTTACTTTTTTTTTGTTTCAGAAATCAGCAGGCGAAGAGAATATAATCAGTACTGAAGTCATTAAGTTGGCACAATAATCACGATAATGGTGCATGATGCATAATCAACCCAGAGAATTGATATTTTAATTTCATGTTTGTGTACATCATAGCAAAAGATTTGCCAATAAACATCTGATTTTAACCAAACTGAACGGTCTCGACTTTTTAATCGCTTCGTATCGCTGTATCGATCACTTGAGCTTGACGCCCTTTTTAATTCCAGCACGAATTCCAGATAACTCTCCGCTGTATCTCGTCTCCTCACGCCGAACCTCGAGAACCTAAAACAGATGCACAGGTTACAGATTAGCCCATTTTCAGAATAAGACAAATCATTTTACACAGTGATGCAATCATGTTACACGGTGTGTGTGTGTGTGTGTGTGTGTGTGTGTTTTATTTATTTTTTTAACTCGTACCTGACCCTTCCTGCGAATCTTGGCACGTCTGAATTTCTCTCTGTGTTTGACTCTGGGATTGCGGTCGATTTTCTTCCTCTTCGGAGTGAGTCCTTTGTTCTTGGCCATCTTTGCAAATAATAAAAAAATTTATAAATACATAAATATTTGAAATGAAAATGCACATTTACTATTAAGAATTAGAAATTAAGGTGTGTACACCATAAATGCACTTCATGTTGATAGGAAGGAGATGGGACAAACCTTTCTTAATAATTTGAAGAAAAGAAAAAAAAACTTGGACTGTGGAAGGAAACCCACTAAGCACGGGGAGAACATGCAAACTCCACGCAGACAATTAAAAAAAAAATTCAACACCTCACATTTAATTCCTTGTTTTTTTTTTTTTTTTTTTGCTTTTCCTTCCGAGTTGAAGGGTAGTTAAACGTTCTTGATTTAATAGCTTCAAAATAAGGCGTGTTAAAGACACGAAAATGCAAATTCCAAAATAAACGATATTTAACATTTTTTAAAGACCAGACCATACATATTTCTCAAAATGTGTATTACATGAGTAGGAGTGCAAGTTAAAATTAGGAGAGAAAATAAAATAAAGGTCACTATAGCCAATACAATGTGTTGTGTAAACACTGAAATAATTGAACACAGACAAGGTTGATCCTGTGTACACGCCCATCTTTGGCGGATACTAATGAATATTAATGAGTATTCATTAGCAAATGCAACAGTCACATGACAAGGTGTCAGAACAAACAAGATGTCGGAAAAACAAACGAGCAGATTTTTCTTGTGAATTTGTGAAAAGGCTTTTTTGCAAGTTGGCTCAGTGTCTGCATTGAGGGTTGTTTTGAAGAAAATTATAATGAGGTCTTGGATCACGTGATGTCAGTGCCGGAAGGGAGGTTGGACCTAATTAGCAAACTAAGGCTGCATTCCATTCCGAAGTGCACTTCACACAGTGCTCCCTACTCCCTGCTCCGTTTGCTGGGAATGTTGGTGAAATGAACTTCCCTCGACAAAACCCCACCATTCGAACACCCTGCGAAGTCACCAGCGCTGACGTCACTTCCCCTGTGCGTTACCATGGTGACATAAGCCCCTCGAATACCTGTCGCTGCTGCCGTCAAAATTTCACACTACGGACATTAAATATTGAATATTTATTGAATCAAAAACTGATACCGTTATAGAACATCCTATTGAAACGTGTATAACTTGTAAATAAATGATTAATTATTATAATAATTTATTTAAGATGTACTGAGAATTTTTTTTTTTTTACTGATTACTAGCCTATATAATACTAAGGATTTCCTGATTAAATAAAAATGTAAATTTTTGTGTCCTTTTAATATGACATCGTCCTCGATAATAAACATTTAAAACCTTTTTTGAGCTCCATTTTTATTTGGTAAAGTGAACACCTGTTGTTCACTCGTTTCCTACAACGTTCGCAGTTCCCTTTAAACTGAACATTTAATTTTTTTGTAGATACAATATTATGACATATTCTTATTTTTTGTGTACTTGTCTGAATCAATCTTTAACTTCTCATGAGTCATCTTTAATGAGTGAATGTTCAGAACAAGACCTGATTGTTCTTCCACAACTAATTTCACTGTACCTGGTAGGTAATGCCCCTCTTAGCCTCTCCATTCATCTCTGCTTCTTCTTCCGCCTCTTCATGATCCATCATTAACCTGCACACAATTACAGTCCCAGTGTAACGATCAGTGAGGTCTTTGACCTTGTTTAGTCTTTCCATCACACACAGATGATGAGTCTGGATCTCTCACCCGTCCTCTCGCTGCCTCTTGTTCTTTCTCTTTAGTTCCAGTCTCTCCTCGACGCTTTTATAGAAGAGCAGGGCCGCCTCTTCATCCAAGTCGGATTCTTCAGCTTCCTGCATATCTGCCGCCTTGGATATCTACGAAGACATAAGAAACTCAAGCAGCCGTTTGTTTGTGTGTTTTGTTTGTATTAGGATTTATTGCCATATCAGCTTCTCAGGCTATTTCATGGCAGATTCATATCAAATATTAAGCTGGTTTATTTGAACCAATTTTATATCATGTTATAATGTAAGTGATTTAGAGAGTTGAGAGAAAGTAAAAAAGGATATAATAATAATAGATAAAAATAAATAAATATCACATTATAGCATGGTCTTGGCCAGAAGAACAAGATTTTACATTAGATTCTTTAGGTGCACTTTAGATAGAAATTGTAAAAACTTTTTCTGGTTTTGTCTTGCAGAATATGTTTTTTAAATAGAAATTCTTTAGTTTTCTTATAGCATTAAAACTTGGGCAGATCAAAAATGTGTGTTTTATGGTTAGAGTAGTTCTACAGCGCTGACATTTTGTCCTTTAATAAATACGCATGGGTTACATTTGTATGGCTTATACGGCACCTTGTATATACAACCTGGTCGTGTCTTGATTTGAAGGGGTGATAACTTCTCTTTCCTACCACTGGGTTTATTTAGAATAATTAGTTGTTTTGGTACCGTTTCAAGCAGCCGTTTATAACCGACATGTCGCTACTGATCCTATATAAAGAGAGAAACTTCTTGCCTCGTCCTCGTCCTTTCTGCTGCTCTGTGTTTTTTTAGCCGGTCTCTCTTCCTGCCTTTCAGAAAGCAGCTGGCGCAGTTGAGGGGAGAGTCTGGCATCAACAGCTCCTAGTTCATTAATTAACTATACCAGCAAATCAACAAGCATGTATTATTTTCATGGTACTTGACAAAAAAAAAAAAAAGTAATATCCGATAAACAGCATCTGTACTTACATTTCTGTATGTCACTAATCTCTCAATCACTGGATGGTTATGTGCTGGAATTCTTTTGGCTTTTAAAACCAGGTAAAAACTAATGTTTGTGCAATAGCTGGGGAAAATAGGAAAATATGATTATGTGAAAATATATACTTGGTAAATTCTTAGAAATGTTATTAACTTTTTACAAATGTTATATTTACTTTAGATAAAGTTGCTGCTTGGTCATGAGGTAATTTGTCCCCTAAGAAAGAATAATAAAAAAAAAAAGAAACATTACAGCAATTGAGATTCATATAGTACAGCGTCACCACACCATACGAACTCCCCGCCTTGTGAATTTACACCTGAAGAACTAAAATTTTGGAAGAAATTAGCCTTGGCTTGCGTAGCATTCTCGGCATGCGAGCGACCGAACCATTTGTGCATACTTCTGGTTGTGCGTACATCTGGTTGCCCATCAAAACTGTCCAACACATCACTGGAGACGTGTGGTTAGGAGAAAAAAAAAAAAAAAAAATGAATCAAGATCACTTAAACGCTTGATGAAGTTGCATCACAAACAAACAAACAAACCCACAGCTATGTTTATGTTTAAGTCAAATTAAGAGCATCCCAAACACGCACACAAAATGTGACAAGAGCACGTGGGATTGGGACTAAACAGCTGCGTAGACATAAGGACACCACTTGCATCACATCAAGTGTATACTGCAGTGTACACTCTACGGGCCTCTGCAGGCAGTGGTGTGATCTTTGGGTTGCTTCAGTTGGTCAGATCTAGACTTGGCAACGCAATTTGGCAATAAAATGAAGCCAGCTGATGACCTGAATGATGAACTGTGGCGAGGCTGCGGTTGCTTGTCTTTAGTGGCTGAGGAAAACCTGATGTGAAGTAGTTACCAGGATTTGCCCGTTTACTCAAAGGATAACATGTAAAATGTCCTGACATACACTTGGTATGATCACAACCACTATTGCGGAATTAAATCACAATCTCAGCTGACCATCTCATCAATTTCTACACGAGACCCCAGCTCACCTCTCCTGGAGCAATCTTTCCATCTTTCACCATCTGCACAATGGGCTGTATCTCATCTCGCAGCTCCCTCAGCTAAACGCAGCAGAGTAGATGAAATAAAAAGGCAACGACCTTTAATAATCTGTGATGCTTTGCACAAAAATAAAACTACAGCAAGGGATGATAACGTAATTAAATGAACATAACTGCTCTAAAACAATACCTTAGCCTTGAAATCGTGAATAAGCTCCAGGAACTCTGGACTTTCCTTCTTCAGCAGTTTCAGCTTCTCTTTCTGCGACAGCGTGTTTAAGTCTTTAACGATCCTCTGCTCCTTCTCCATTGTCTTTTCGGTCTTTTCAGCTTCTTCTTCTACTGCAAACTCCTAAAAGACCAGAAATAATAAAACATTTATACTAGTGATGTCAATCGATTAAAACTTTTAATCTAGTTAACTCTTACGATTAAATCACAATTTAAAAAAACTGAGATTTACTTGTATTATAAACTTGCATATGTTGGAATAAAGAAATGCATGACTAACTGGTTAGAGGAAACAGATTATGCCGTTTTATGATTTCTCAAACATTAACATTTACTCTCACTCATTACTCATCGTCTATACCGCTTTATTCTGTATTCAGGGTCGCGGGGACTTGGAGCCTATACCAGGAGGCTTAGGGCATGAGGCAGGGTCCACCCTGGACAGGGTGCCAATCCATCGCAGGGCCCACACACACATGCATACACTCACACACTTATTCACACACTACAGGCAATTTGGGAACACCAATCAACCTAACCTACATGTCTTTGGACTGTGGGAGGAAACCGGAGTAACAGGAGGAAACCCACCAAGCACGGGGAGAACATGCAAATTCCATGCAAACAGAGATGGGAAACAAGCCTGGCCTGAAATCGAACCCGGACCCTGGAGGTGCAAGGCGACAGTGCTAACCAATATTAACATTTAACAAATGTTAAATTAAAATCTCTCAAATGGAACCGACAATGAATGCAGAGGCTGGGTAGTGTGGGGTGTGGCATGGACCCGGATCCTCAGACCCGAGAATCTACAACCTTGGGGAGCCACCACTCCCACATCTTGCATCTAATGTATTCCTCTAAAAATAGTTTTGCTTGAAGGTAGCTTGAGCATACAACTTTGGTTTTATCCAAACTTCCATCTAGATGCTTTTTATAATGAAACTTGTTGTTCTGGCGATGTTTCCTCAGTGATCTAATTATTCGCATTAAATGTGCCATTATCACACACAGACTGGTAACCGCGCTGTGATTAAGGGAAGCCATTATGGTCAAACCTGGTCATATGATTAATTTTCATAAAAACAAAAACAAAAAAAATTATATAATATTGACAGCCCTAATTTAAATACAGTGAAACCTCGCATTGCGAGTAACGCGATTTGCGATAAAAAAAAAGATTTTAAATAAATTTTGATTTGAAAAACGAGCAAGTCTTGGTTTACGAGTACCGAGTATAATGTATCACGCATGCGCTTCTTGTTTTGATGCCGAGTGTCACGTCATCACAACTGAACCAGCGGTTTTTCTCTCTCTTGTGCTGCAGAATTGTGGGTAATCGTCTCCCCTGCTGGGTCTCTTACTGGTATAATAAACATCCATACACATTTTATTTTGTGTTTGTAAGCGCGTGTGTACAGCGCGCGTGTACTGTTTCTTATAATACGTGTATGCGCACATGTAAAGCAAAAGAAAGTCTCATTAGAAGGTTAAAAATCCATTAAGCTTGCTAATTTTTCCTATAAAACAGATCTCCGTTAATGTGTGTGTATGTGAAATTCAAATAAGAAAAGTTTACTGTGTAAGAAAGTCTCATTAGAAGGTTAAAAATCCATTTTCTCCCTCAGCCTCACACCGTGCCGGTTCACACACTCTCTCTCGGGATGGGAGGGGCTTCTCACACACACACACACACACACACACACACAGCGCCTGCGCGCATAAACGGAAACACTTATCTGTCAAGATTTATTTTTACTTTATTATTATTTTTTTTTAAAGGTAAAGTGCAGGTTGTTTGTTTTATTTTTACTTTATATTTTGTGTTAATTATTTTTATGTATTTATTTTTTTTGCGTTGTGGAACGAATAACGCTGTGGAAATAAGGAGTTTCCATTATTTCTTATGGGAAAATTTAATTGGGTTTACGAGTGTTTTGGAATACAAGCCGCTTCCGGAACGAATTATGCTCGTAATCCAAGGTTCCACTGTACACTAATTCAATTTTCTATAACAGCACAGCTCTGACAGTATCAGGTTTAATTCAAAGCCCAGATTTATTTAATGTGCTCATGCTAATACGTTATTGTTTCTATATTCATTTAATCGACAGTATTTTAAATTAGATTTAAAAACTTTCCATTTTATTTGTTTAGCTTTGCTGCAAAGAAGCTTTAAAAGAAATAAAAATTCCAGATACATCAAAAATGGGAAATCTTTTACAGATTTATAGCTACTTCAAATGTCATCATAGCCACTTTCGAACGAGTATGGCGGTTTAAAGTTAAGCGTAGTTCGACTGACTTGCTGCCTTTCTGTACTTTTAATGTGAGGCTTCTTCAGCCAACACAAACAGTGCGCCCTCATGTCTATTTGTCCGTAGCCAAGCTGTCCAAATGCCTGTGGGTTGATTCCACACTTCTTATGTGAGTGCTCCAGCTAATCTTGTTTGTTGTTGTTTCTTTGCTGGTCTGGAACCACATACAAGCTGCGAGTAGTACAGCCGTTTTGGAAGGTGGGAATCTGGAATGTGTCCAGTTGATGAGATAGTATGATGGCTTCTGAAATAAGAGAAGATGCTCTTTCGAGCACTTCTGTAGAAGTAACACTATCCTTCCACTTGATGTGCACCATATGTCTCTGACACAAATGATGGTACACGTCCAGCTGCCTGACCTACTTTCAGGACATGCTCCACATCTCACAGATGCAGATGAGCATAGGACGATTGTGCCATTATACATGAAGATCTTCATGGTAGTTTTTCTTCATGTCTTTGTTCTTAAAGACCTGATTGTTCAGCTTATTGTATGCTGTGGCAAACAGCACTGATACGCTTCTTAATTTCCGAATCCAGAAAGACGTTGCTGGAAACAGTGCTGCTGAGATGTTTGAAACTGCTGACTACATGAAGTGCCTTGCCATTGATTTGGACTGATGAAATGGGATCGGTAGGAGATGGATAGCAGGGTGGGCACCAACACCAACTAAGATCTCCTGTGTCAGGGCTTCATAGATGAAAGAAGGTTTTTTTCAGGACAAAGGCCTTTACGTTTTCCTGTTTCTTGTTGACATGGCATACATGGATCAGCCATAGCATTAACACCACCGACAGTTGAACTGAATAACGTTGATTGCAACTATACACCAGCAAACTGGTGACAAGTTCACAGGCAGCCAAGATTTAACCATACCCACGGGGACCAAAGGCCAACCTGTCCAGTCTCATCCCACAGAAAAGCCAATGCAAAACAACTCATTGAAAAAAAAAAAATCCAGGCACCAGATCACCCAGTGCACCACAACACACCATGCACGGGGGCCCAGCAGGCAAAGAATCCGAAGCCGCTGACTAGGACTTCAAACTCCACAGATCCAAATCCGATTGAGCACCCATAGGATGCGCTGGACAAACAGCGTAACCCCAGAGTCCCTGAGGAGCCATGCCAAGTTGGTTTTATGTTATGGCTGATCGGTGTGTACTACACATGGGTGCATCACTACATGCACTTCCATTCTTATCCAGACACCCTCATCATTCTGGAATAGGGCTAATCTGGACTCTTCAGACCACATTGCTCAAAAGTCCAGTCTTCATGCTTCCCTTTTTAATGACTGCCAATGAAATAAGAACATTTTAGCTTAAAAACATGGAATCTATATAAACATATCTTCAGCATGCCTCTTTCTCCTTTTCAGGATATTTGCGTGAGGCACTTTTCCACTTGCGGCATTAGCAAGGCTCCCAGTATTGTGGATTATCCCTCTCTCCACTCCATCAGTCTTTCAGCCATCTGAAAATGGGATCTGCACAATTGTTCAAAGACTGGTCAGACTGGGTAACAGCTTTTACCAGGTGCGTGTCCAGCTGGGAGGAGGCCACGGGGCAGACCAAGGACTAGGTGAAGAGATTATATCTCCAAACTATCCTGGGAACGCCTCGGGATCCCCCAGGCAGAGTTAGCTGAGGTGGCTGAAGGAAGGGAAGTTTGGGGTTCCCTGCTGGAACTGATACCTCCGCGAACTTTTTTCGGATAAGCGGTTGAAGATTGATGGATGGATGCCTCTGAGACACATGAATCCAATGGATCTTTCCAAACTTATCACATCTCCACACAACTGGTTAGTGTAGCTTTGCCTGGCAGGTACAGAGTAAGGCCAGTTCTGAACTCTTTGTCTCCCAGTCACAGATGGCGATCACATCAGTTGGGTTGACAATCAGAGGAAACATCCTCCACAGGAACCAGACTAGAAGAGAAACCCATCCTGTTCTTGATGACACCAGATCTGTGTCCAAACCTAAATCGAGTCTAAGCCCCATGTGCCAAGTCATGAAAATGACGAGCAATGTTTAGGTTCAGGAACTGGGCGGTACATCCTTACACAGATCAAATTAAGCCGGCAACTGAAAGGTACCTGGAGCAGGTTCAGGTCGTAATCTTCCTCACTCAGGTTGGCCGCTAGTCGTTTTTGGATGTTCTTTGCTTCCTCTTCTTCCTCCTTATCCTCTGCTTCTACCTCCTCCAATGGCTTCCCTTCTACAAACAAATCAATAATTTGTGTTTTAAAATCCTGCTCTAAAAACGTACAAAACCAAAACCAGTCGATGCAATCATTTCTCCAAGTACAGTCGAACACATACTTTTAGTGGTATAATCAGAGTCATAATACATTCTCTTCTTGCTCCCCCAGGCCATATCATTCGGCAGGTCTATTGGATTAAAACAGAAAAAAGTATTAGTTGCCTGATGGAAAATGTTACACAATTATAGTGAGTTTAAACAAGATTGAATCCTACAACTCAACCAACCAACAATCATGACTTACCATCGTCCCGTTTCCCTTCCAGGTCACTCTCCATGTCGGTCTCGTCTTGGTCTTCATTACTGCTGCTCTCATCTTCATCATCTGAATCTTCGAGTGTCAGGGGCATCACCTCTTCCTGAACACAAATATTGGCAGAAAATCACCATACACTGCTACACATCTTAAAATATCACTCAACCAGTTCACTGTGATCATTATTGATCAATAATCAGCTAAAGGTCATCACCTCGTCTGCCTCATCCTGTTGTTCACTGTCCAGCTGCACACCCTGAGCCAAAAGATTCTGTGGGAGGGAAAAAACACTCATTAACAGTCACATTTCAAAGAAAGAAAGAGAAACGTGTTTGTGCAAATGGCAACTCACTGAGATTTTTGTGCGGTGGAATTTTTCTACTTGATCCTGCACACTCTTGGACGATCTCTGATGAGAGAAACACAAAGGATTGTTGAGAGGAGTTAAATCCTGATGTTCCATATTACACACAGACGGCCAAAACATGGTATTGGTGCTAACAAGTGTCTCAGCTTTATTATAACAACATTTTTCACAATACTTCTTATCTCCTGATCCATGCTTTGTTTTTTTGTGAATATGCAAACAAATTTAGATTTTTATCAGAAACACATTTGCTAAATACAAGGTGACACAGAATAACGGGAATTTTTGAAATGCGTATTGGTAGCCATTAGCAGGTGGTAGCACTGCGG
>JAQMYJ010000016.1:13403299-13451492 GCA_030014305.1 Clarias laeviceps | reverse complement strand
ACTGCGGGTTAGTGACATTTAGTTAAATATACTTTAGTATTTCTACAAGTTTTAGGTTTCAATTACTATGAATACAAAATTTTTCTTTTATCACTTCTAGTTTTATTGGATTGTAAAAAAGTTCCCGTTTTTTTGTGTCACCCTGTATTATTTCATGCCCTTTTATGTAGTGTCCGCTTTTTTCTTGAATTCAAATATTTTAATGATCTTGATTGTCATTCAGCTGAAACTTGGCCAATTTGTATTTCACATGAAAAGATATAAACCTGAAAAAGTTTATTATTCTAAAATCATTAAGATATTGCAACATAAAATTTTGATTACGAGGACTACAGATTTATATTTAATCCTTAATTTTGCACGGAACGCTTTAATTTAATACACAATTTTTACAGGTCTTATGTTTCTAGAAGCTTTCACCAATTTTACTATCAATACTCAAAGAAATATGAATAATTTGCATTTAAAATGATTATTGTTTGAAGAGAGAGAGTATAACGCTAAAAAATGGCTATTTTTGAGGCACATATAAAACCAGCTCTCCAAAACGGCTAAAGTTAGCAACTGCAATTTTTAGGGAAGCAAGATTGGTCACTTCCATGTTGCATAAAACTTCACAAGTTGCTTCTTTGGCGCACACATTACCTGTACTATGTATAACCTTAACAAAATAATTTTAAAAAATCAAATAAATCGGCACCAATACTTTGTTTTGGCCAAGAGCAACACAGTCATCCAAAATAATCCTACAAAAGTGGTCCTCAACCCTGGTCCTGGACAACTCCCTGCCCTGCACATTCTAGTGTTTGCCCTGCTGTGTGTGTAGGAAAGGGGGGTATCTGTTCTAGGACCAGGGCTGAGAACCACTGATATAAATATAAGACCTTCACCTTATCTGGGATTTCCTCATTTTTATAGCAGGCAGGATCGTCACTGTCATACTCCTGTGCCTTGTTTGCTCTTGGCTTTCTCACGACCCTAATGGGGGGGAGAGAAAAAAAAACACAATAAACAAGGATGATGGAATGTGGTAAAGGTCACACCCAATACATTTTGTGCTTGCTCTGCTTGCAGTGAACCTGATTTTTACACTTTATATTTCATCTAATTAAGTGCAGTGTGAAATCTGTTTATTGAACGTAAATACTGTGATAAAAATACAGCAAAAAATAATGAAGCTAAAAATATATGAAGCTAAAAACTGTCCCTGGTTGAAAAGGACAGACACATAGAGACACTAGACTTAAGAAAAAGCACTATGATCTCACAACAAACATTGTAACATTAATATTTACAGTAATGTCTTAGGCTAAACCGATACACTGCGCAAGAAGTGTGTAATTTCTGCTAATAATCACTTTTACACCAACTTCACCTATGTATCATAATCATGTACACTGTACTGAGATCAAGCTTATAAAACTGTAGTGTCACGTACCGTCTCGCGCGGACCATGTTATACTCACGCGCTCGCTCAACTCTATTCAACTTGTGAACTACTGATAATATAAAATGTGATTAACTGTAAGGGAGAGAGTCTTTTTACGTTTACGTCGAAACAAATATCACCCACGTGATTTCCAAAACGCGTGCAGGCGCAACTTTAGAAATTACTTCCGGTTCAGAAACCAGACAACAAAATAAAAGTCAGATAAAGGTCTTCGCCTCAGAGGGCTTCCGTTCCTCGTTGGCTGCAGTGCAGCCATTTTGTAGTAAAGAATTTATTATTATATTTCTCTCAGTGTCTACTTAAAGGTGACTTAGTGGTTAGGACTGTTGCCTTGCACCTCCAGGGTCGGGGTTCGATTCCCTCCTCGGGTCTGTGTGAATGGAGTTTGCTGTGTTTCCTCCAGGTTCTCCGGTTTCCTTCCACAGTCCAAAAACATGGAAATTGGCGTTCCTAAATTACCCTGTTTGTATGTGTGTCTGTGAAGGGTGTACCCCTTCCCTTGTGTCCTAAGTCTCCTGGATTAGGCTCCAGGCCCCATGCGAACCTGTAAAGTAAACAGGAGGATGCGGTATAGATAGTGAGTGGGTGAGTTTTCAGAGAGAGAGGGAGGGAGAAATAAGTTGGTGTGTATATACTGTACATATATTATTTATTTATTTATTACCTGGAGTGACAACAGAAGGTTTAAGATTTGAAGGAACAAAACATGCTTTAATAGACCGGTTCGAAAATATATTAGCTCATCTCTCAAGAGAAAGTAATTTATTGGGCTTCTTTTTAAACATGCTCATCAACTTATTTGTTGATGGGTTAATGAATAATAAAAAAACACTGAGATTTTAGTTCTGCTCCTGAATGTCCATGGCATTCATTACACACACACAATAATGATGGTTTAGAGGCAGTTCCTGCAAGAGATCCTAAAGTTGAATGTCAACGTATACTTACAAAATAATTTTAGTGGATGTTATGAGAATATACTTTACTTTATACAGGCTGTAATGCTTGTGTGGACAATGCAAACACTGTGCACCAGTTGTTTAAAAACAATAACAACATCTGTTTCATCAGTGTTTGGCAAAAGTTTTCCAACCAAATTCACCAACCAGTGTCACCTTGGATCCAGAGCACAAGGCAGTTATACACCCAAAGTAGCAAACCCACCACTGCATACAGTATATGTACACAATATACTTTTTGTGGAAACCTCAACATCACACCCTCAATCTGTTTTTAAACACCCCAGACCAAAACCATAGGCAATAATAACAACTTCATTACCCACATAATCCTCCAGTTTATGTATATTGGATGGCATTAGATAAAAGGCCTGTATTTCTGTTTCATGTTTGTATGTTTATTGTAGGGGAAGGTTTGATCTGTTTAGAGTGTGCGTTGTCTCGTGCCTAAAGGCTCCAGGCCCCCCTGACCCTGTGCACAGCATAAGCAGCACAAAATATGAATGAATGAATAATAATAATAATAATAATAATAATAAGCTACATATTCACCTAATCAATAAATCACAAATTTTACATAGTCTAGTAACTTAATCTGTAAATAATGTAAATGTTTTTTCATGCTTTTTGGCATTCTCACTAGTTTTTCACATTGCAAGTTGGGTAACATTATACCCCTCTTTTTGAGAAAAAAGCAAACATCTCAGTTTTACTTGATGGTTTGTGACCTTCCATCTTCCTTATAATTATTTTTATAATAATAATAATTTTATATTTGATTATATTATATATAATATATATTAATTAATTGATTAATTATTTTTTCCATTGGTGTGAAGTTGCCACAGCATGTCTTCAAAGACCTCGCACTGTGCTTGGAAAAAAAAGAGGTTTATATATACTGTGTGTAATATGCTTAATACTTTTTTTTTATTTTATTATTACAGGAACCGATAGAAGGCACTGAGTGAGGGGGGGAAATGGGGCGTGGTTTCATGGGCAC
The DNA here is from genome assembly GCA_030014305.1 of Clarias laeviceps. Lineage (NCBI taxonomy): Eukaryota > Metazoa > Chordata > Actinopteri > Siluriformes > Clariidae > Clarias > Clarias laeviceps. The sequence continues at coordinate 13,448,080 of JAQMYJ010000016.1, read as the reverse complement.
GCCCACCGCTCCGGCGGCTCGTTGGTCTTTGTAGTCAGTGTGTGCGCGCGCGCGCCGTCGCTGAGCGCGTTCCCCCACACAGAGATGAGTGTGCAGGCGGCGAGAGCGTGCACGCGCAGAGGAGACCTCGGGTTTTAGTGCCAAATCCCAAGCAACCAAACTAATCTGTTTTAAAGCAGATATTTTCGGTAAGGATGTTCAGAGGACAGCTAACCATTACAGATTACTTCTTTTGCACTGTAGATGATCACGGCGTTGACGCCATTTGCAAGACTGCACATAAACTAAATGTCCGGGGTTTGCGTAGGTCAGACTGGGAGAGAAGAAATGAGAGAACTAGGGGATTTTTTTTGCATGATGTTCGGTGAAAGCAGTTTGACGTTGTATTTCTTGTGCTGTTTGGTAGATGTTGTGTGTTGCACTGTGTGTGCGTGCGTGTGTGTGTTTGCGCAGAGAGCTGATGAGCTGTAACTGGGTGCCAGTAGCGCTAGCTGTTGTTTCAGCAGAAACTGACTGCTGCGCCATTTTGTCATCGTCGGTGTGTCTCAGCTCGATGTGCCATGTGATTTCTACACGCGAAATCCTGCTCCTTATATCCGTATTTCTGCAAACCAGGCTGTGTATTGATATTGTTTCCCGCTTCCATACAGGTGTGAGTACTTGTTTCCCACCTGATCCTGATCTTGTGTGTCTCTGGCTTGGTTGATCCTCTGATCCTCAGTGCTGGCTTTGTCTGGGATTCCTGTCTCTTTCTAGTTCTTACACACTTGTCTGATCAGATACTTGGTTACAGTTTTTGTTACATTTTCTTTCTTTTTGTTGTTGTTCTCTTTCCAAACTAATTTTTAAATCAATTTCTTTCTACGGTTATTTAACGGTTAGCTCTTTTAATGGTTTTTTTCTTCTCCCTTTGGTGACGTCATAGTGTGTCTTGTATTATGATCCTCATGCTCTGCCATAAGCAGACAGGGATTTCCTATCATGCTGATTCCTTGCTCCTGTGTGTGATGGTCAGAGATTTGCTGATTTGTTTTTGTTGTGTCCATCTATGAAAATAATAAAAACTAGCAAGGTACACAGGTCAGATACAAACAATAAATCAAGTAGAATCATCTTCACAGTTATGTATTTACTCATTAATGAATACTTCCCTTTTGTGGCTCAAGAAATTTTGCAGATGGATTTTTTTTGTTCTGTTTTTTATTTTTTTATTTTTTTGGACTCTGCGACAGAGCAGAGCATTCAGTGTGTATGCTGCCTTGTTGGCCACGTCGCTGAATGAAAAGTAATAATGGTGTTTTATTGTTTATTAGGTTTCTAAAACAGCAGCTCTGACAGTACTGCTGGCTATAATGCATCTCCCTTGTTTATTGTTTTTATTGTGAAGATGTACGCAGGGATTTGTTCGCCAGATGTTGGTGTTAAAAGGGTTGAGAAGTTTCCAGCGAGAAAAGTGCAGTAAGGAGTTTATCTAGCTTTATTTTTGGAAGGAGTCTTCAGTATCGTTGCTTTATTAGTTCCCTATATTTTTCCACACAGATGACCTTATTTACACTTGCATCGTTCTCTATAACAAGCATTGACTTGGCGAGAGAGAGAGTAGTGTTGCTATGACATAGATGTGAACCCGCGTCACAGGCGATTGATATTTGATTGTATTTATAAACAGATAACGCAAACTGCTTTCTATAAGCGGAATTAAACATTTATGGATATAATGCTAAAAGAACTTTAGGTGGTAGCAGACCTCTACTTTGTCAAAGCACTCTGCAGATCACAGTTAGGGCACTCTCTCATCAGGGCAACAACTATGAACCAAGCAGGGTAAAGATCATCATGCGGTTCCTTTAAGACGTGTAACTCCGGCCGACCGCATCTTTTTAGAACTTCTGCTCACACAGCGTTAGTTTTCGAGAGTTTACAGGCACTAATGATTGGCCAGTGTCGCCACAGACACCCATGATTGCTCCTCGGTCGAGAGAGCACGGCCATTCGGCTCTCCGGCGTCCCGACTACAGATGGCGGTAGCATCACCTGGGAATCGAACTTGAGATCTCTCGGTGAAGGGGCGAACTCGTTTCCGTTATGGAACTTGCAAATGTCTGAACTTGTAATAGCCACACCACATTAGACATTAGAAAAGCAAAGCAAACATTTCAGAGGCAAAATGCACTGGAAAAATTTACACATTTTACAGATACGAATGACCCACCATGTGGAAGAGGGGTGTGTATGTGTGCGTTTTGTGTTTTCCCCCTAAATTAGCTGCATCTGCTTTTAGAATTTTATACTTATTTTTTATATACTTTAGATTTTGATACTTTTGCACTTTTTGGCGCCTACACCATACTGTTAATCTGCATTTTGAAAACTCTTGTATAATTTTCTGATATGAGCGTAAAATTCATTTAGTTTTATCAGAGTCTCAGTTACACTACATGTTAAAAAAAAAAAAAAAAATTCATTTGCATTCATGCATTTTGAGATTGAAAGTCTTAGTAAAGCAAAGGGTAGCCGGTTTATCCTACCTGTACACTTTGCAGCTGGTGTTGTGTACAAGTAACACAGGGGCACATGGTTTTTCTTATGCATTAGAATCAAATTTCAACGAGACTGGGAAAATGCATGAAATGGTCCTTCATTTAAATAAATTTTTTTCATTTGCTTCATCTTTGAGAATCTTTGACCCGTTTAAAAGTGATAATCTTGGTTTTGCTCTTCTGCATGCTTTTCTGCCAATTTTGTTTTTCAATAAATTATGTTAACTTTAAAACCTGGCAAAGGCTTTTGCAGCTGGCCAGATGTTTGGTGTGAATGGTGATGTACATGAATGAACCCTGGATTTCAACTATGTTATGCCTAAAAGCTTGAAGTAGCTGCTGCTGAATGGTGTAGTAGAACATGCACACTGGGCGCTGTTGGTTACTTTGCTGTTTGCATTGATGTTTTTGCCTTCGTTTATTCTCTTATTACAGTCGAGAGTTGATTTTAAATGATTGACGACAAGATTGGCTTGGGTTTCGTCCTCAACTAGTAACGAACCACCGCTAATTATACAGGTAAGAACTTGCGTAGCCTTTAGTTCATTAGACACGTTTATGATTTTTCTTGTACATGTCTCTGTGTTTACTTGGTGAATTATATTCATACTAAGATTTATTCTGCATTAAATACAATGTTGCTTGTGATCAAAATGTTATGCTGCTATATTGTGAGAAATACCTGAATCCTGAGTTGTTTGCTGGATTAAAAAAAAATAAAAATCTGAAACATAGCTACTGAGCTATAGAATTTTACTATTCTTGTTCATTTCCATTTAAATAATATGGAATATTGTGGACCATATTTATGTTTTGTGAGCAGCTAACTTGGCTTTTATTTATGCTTAACAACCAACAATTTCCAACTGATATTGTTGATAGGGGTTGATTAAGATTTGTAGATGTTTCTATATAGTAAATTGGGTAAATAATGTTTTTTATAATTAATATCCAAGCTTTTAAAAAAGTGTGGTCAAAATTAATTTCAAACTCTATCTGTCCTCGGTTGAAATTGGCTTTTTGTACACAGTGGTGTACTTGTGGGACCCACATGTGGAAGAATTGAAGCCTTTCGGCATTAGCTATGTTATTATTTTTATGATTTTTATGATGTGAGCTGATTGAGAAGAAATCATTGTTTGATTGGTTTTATTTATGGAGAAATGACTGCATTTGTTTTTGCTGTTTTCATTGTGATTGCTCAAATGCTTCATGTACAACCAACTTTCATCCTCTCCATTCTATGGTTTTTAGGCTGCTTTGTGTGACTTTGTCCTACTAACTGCTTTGTCCTTCACCCTAGCCTGATGGTCGTTGCCTTCTTTCATCTACAGGTGTGCGTTATAGCACCTCAGCATGGCTGTGGTCATCCGTTTGCAGGGCCTCCCCATTGTGGCGGGCACCATGGACATTCGCCATTTCTTCTCCGGTCTGACAATCCCGGATGGTGGCGTGCATATTGTAGGGGGTGACCATGGTGAAGCTTTTATCGTGTTCGCAACAGATGAAGATGCAAGGCTTGGAATGATGCGCACAGGGGGAGCGATCAAAGGTTCCAAAGTGTCCCTCTTACTTAGCAGCAAAACTGAGATGCAAAACATGATCGAGTTGAGCCGCAGGCGTTTCGAAACTGGAAATGCAGATGGGGCTTCAGGAAATAGTAATAGGTCAGGGCCTCCCAATATTACTGGAGGAACTGAAAGGGGTAGCTTGCCAACCACTGCACAAGGTTTTAGTAATACCACTTCAACAGCAACCACAGCTGTCTCTGTTAATGAGCCTGTAAGCAACAAAAGTGCTCCAAGCTTTCCTTCTACAACTGTAGGTAACATGCCTACAAACTTTAATAATTTCAGCAGCCCAAATCTTAGCATGGGGTCGACCATGACTACTGCCATGCCCTCCTTAAGTACTGTACCTCCTCCAATACCCCCCTTGCCTACAATGCCAACCTTACCTCCTATGCCGCCCATGCCAGTACCACCACCAGTGTCCACATTACCCCCAGTACCAACTGTAAACCCTTTAACATCGGTGCCCCCAGTTCCTCCCATGGCTCACATGCCACACCTCTCAGCACTCCCTCCTTTTAATCCTGGTGTTCCCCCGCCAGTTGGACCTGTTGCTGGTGGTCTTGCTGCCTCAGGACCACCTTTGTCTCTTGGAAGCCCAAATGCAATGTTTCTTAACCCCCTAAACCCTTTAAATCCACTTAGTCTCCAGGCTCATTTAAAATCACAACTAATGAACCCTGACGAGTTGTACATACAAGTACAAGGCCTTCCTTACAGTACGTCTGAAATTGAAGTTGGAGATTTTTTTCATGGATTAGCGATTGACTCTATTCGAATACTTAGAGATGGTCTTGGCAGGAGCATTGGCAGGGCTTTGGTAAAATTTTTTACACCCCAAGATTCCTTTGAAGCTCTTAAACGAAACGCTGGCATGATAGGCCAAAGGTATATTGAAATATCTCCTTCTTCAGAGAGACAATGGAGAGATGCTCTGGGATCAGGTGTGGAGCAGCTTAAAGTTAGTATCGACTCAGAACAGAGTCGGCATCATCGTGGAAGCGTTACTTCCGCTTCCCCTTCTAGTCGAGATCGTGCTAGGTCACGGTCACCTCATAAACAAGAGTTCTGTGTGTATTTAAAAGGACTCCCATATGAAGCAGAAAATAAACAGATATTTGAGTTTTTCAAAAACCTGGACATTGTTGAAGACAGCATTTACATTGCATATGGACCCAATGGCAGGGCGACAGGGGAGGGTTTTGTTGAGTTTAGAAATGAAATGGACTACAAAGTTGCTCTTGGATGTCACATGCAGTACATGGGAAGTCGATTTATACAAGTCCACCCAATCACAAAAAAAAACATGTTTGAAAAGATTGATGCAATTCGCAAAAGAATGCAGGGCTCCCAGGGGGATCATAAAGGCAGCTCATCTGAGGGTGGGAAGGGTGCTCGAACTTGTGCTCACATAACAAATATCCCCTATAATGTGTCAAAGAAAGATGTACGTCTGTTTTTAGATGGAATTCAGTTGTTTGAAGACAGCCTCAAAGTACTAGTTGATGGAAATGGTAATGGCCTTGGCCAAGCGGTGGTGCAGTTTAAATCCGAGGAAGATGCTCACAAAGCTGAACGATTGCACAGGCAAAAGTTAAATGGCAGAGATGCTTTTGTCCACTTGGTGACGTATGAGCAGATGAAGGAGGTTGAGAGAAACCCTCCCCCTCAGTCAAAGCGGGGACAAAAAGCTCAAAATAATTCCCTTGCACATGCACATGCCCAGGCGCAAGCCCAAGCTCAGGCCCAAGTGCAGGCACAAATCCAAGCTCAAGCACAGCATGCTTTCCCAGGAATGACTGGGGAGGAGTTCAATTTTCTCAGAAATGCTGTAGGTAACCTTGGCAATGGCCCTCCTTTTGTCAACCCATTTGCTGCCCCAGGTAATGGCTTAGCAGGCCCACCACCTCTGCCTCCATTAGGTGCAGCTTTGGGTGATGTTTCTCTTTCTGTTCCTCCCCCTATTGTTGGTGGGCACTTACCAGGGCCTGTCCTGGAACCCCCTGTTTTCCGCCCTGGTAGCAACAGTGCGCCTCTTGGTTTTGTTGGTGCCCCAGAAAGCTTAAGAAGCATGCCATCATTTGATAATGGATCCTCAAGAAAAGGTGCAGGTCAAAATCGTGGTGGAAACCAAAATCGTTCCGCAAGCTCTCAGCCTGCCTTTGGACCATCCTCTGAAAGTCCAAGGCCATCAACCACTGGTGGTGCAGGCAACCCACGACCCACCATCGTCAAAATTCAAAATATGCCTTTTACTGTCACGGTTGATGAAATATTAGATTTCTTCTATGGTTATAAGGTGTTGCATGGCTCAGTGTGCCTTCAGTTTAGTGAGAAAGGGCTGCCTACAGGAGAGGCAATGGTCGCATTTGATTCCCATGATGAAGCAATGTCTGCTGTTATGGACCTCAATGATAGGCCTATTGGTGCAAGAAAAGTAAAAATCACTATGGGATGAAGGAAATCATGACAAAATGGACATGCAGTAAGCTTAGAGTGGTGTAACAACTTTATCTTATCTGATGATGGTAGATTAATCATGAAGGTAGATCCAAGAGAAAAAAAAAAATTATGTTGACTCTTTTAAAGTGTGATTGTAAAAGCAAACTGTTGAAGGGGTGGTTTATTGTTACTGTCTTTGTCTAAAATGCTTGAGAGTGGCATTCAGTCATGTGAGAGGTGAGGGTTTGTAGAATTCATCAAGAGGTGTAAGAATACCTTATTGCTGACTGATGGCTATGCTGCAATGTCATTTTTTGGCCAATTTCTTCTCTTTCTCCGATTTCCTCTCTGTTCATATACTTTTCCCAAGTCCAGTTTTTGACCTTTTGCGCTACATGTGCCGTATATTTTGTGGTTTATGCTTTCTCAGATCTGGGGTACACCTAATTCTGCCATGGATGGTGTGTATGCCCTTAAAAAGAACTTACCTTTCTATTTAGTTATATTTTCACTCTAGGCAGTAAATGCATGAAAGTGTTTTGTCAGTTGATGTTCCACTTTGAGTGCAAGATATATTAGGAATAATTTTTACCTGTGAGAAACACAAGATGATGAATGCGATGACTTTATTCACTGTAAATGGATAAGCAGCATTGTTTAATAAATGCAGCAATGTAATGTTTTGTAAATGAAAGCTTTACACTCTTCTTTTTAACTGCTCTCCATCATGTGTATGTGTATTCCACTTACTTTATTGCTGTGACTTGTGGTAGCAGTGTTGCTGTTTTTTTTTTTTTCACCTTCTTTTTTTCTTTCTTTCTTAAGCTTTAGTTATTTTGGCATTATTTGCCATTGTACATATTTTTCCAGCATAGTTACTATTTTGTCAATAAAATGACATTCCTGAACTTTTGAATTTGCAAGGTATTGTATTTTTCCCCTGTTCTTCTTGTCCTATTTCACTCAACAAATAAACAATAAAAATTGTTTTTCCTCTGCTGACTTGGATGTTTCACATGTTCCCCTAAAGTTGTATGAAATACACATTTTCGCTTTTTTTTTTTGTGTCAGTCTATTTTTTTTTTTTTTTTTTTTACAAAAAGTAATGACCTTGTTCTGAAATGAAAAGTTGTTTCTTGAAAAACAACCTATTTCTTAATTTATTTCTTTTATTTATTACTTAATTTATTTCAAATTGTTTGCATCATGTTTTAAAATGAATTTATTTAAGATTTTGGGAAGATGGATTTGATAAATTTTGATAATGTTTATGTGCAAAACTAGCTGAAACTTGTAAACAAGCAGCATCTGTTCTAGTTTTGTAGTATACTTGGCTATGGACAATGATGCTGTGCATTGCATGCTATAGAGCCACAGTTTTTTCCTGAGTTAGTTATGGATAAATCCATCTGAATTAATATATATTATATATTTGGGAAAGTTTTCAATGTTGACCCAAACCCACAGCACGTATTCATCTGGAGTGGGTCTGTAAGACTTTTTTTGCTTCTTCATGAAGCATCTGACTAAATATACCAGTCCATGATCACCTCCTGTACTGCTAATGCTTCCAGAGAGTTGCACCCATAAAAAAAAGATCCATAATTAAAGACGCATTATTAACAGCTATTGTTGATTCAGATTTTATACTGTTTGGATTGGTGTATTACTATTTGCCTTTTGACCACTTTGGGCTTAAGATCTGGTTGAGTTTTCTTGGTGCTGAAGGTAAGTTTTATCTAAATACGGCTTTAAAACTCTGCAATGTTTGATTGTCTTTATATGACTGCATACCTGGACATACACCAGCTTTATTTCCAAGACATCTACCATGTGAGTTTTGTGCCTAAACGTGATATGGTCATTTACTCAGTTGGCTGTTTTTCTATTTTTTTTAAGATGATTGACCTCTATTATTTGAATTCCCTCCTGCTTTGGCTTGTTGCTACCACCCTGGAAATGGATTTTTGCCATGTTCATGAAGTATAGTCTTCAGTGGATTTGTAATCCCTGACTGGAAAGCTCATGTTTATTTGGTGAATTTCTTTAATGGTTTAAATAATTTTCTGGCACAAATAGATTTTAAGATTTTGTGGACATTTTTGTGCTTCTTATTTAAGCTGAAGTTGAAGATGAAATTCGTGGCAATGCTGTACCCAAAATGTAAAGAGAGGCCATCCTGTGACTGTCCTTATTGTGTAAAGATACGTAATACGCTAAAGCCTTGCTATGCAGCACAGCTCTTTTACGCCAGCTGTTGTGCTCGTGCTTCTTTTCGACTAGTGATGGGTAACTGAGTAAATGAAAGCTACTGACAAAGCTGACATTCAAAGATTTTATTTTTGGTTACAGCAACAGTCTCTGAATATCCAATGTGGTGTCCTCCTGTTTGTTATCTAGGGACTTTGTGCTACAGTCTTAGAAACAATAGACATTAAAGCTTTTAAATGTTATGCAACTAAGTCCTGATTCTTGCGTTTAGTGCCCTTCACAAAGCGGTGGTTTATTCTAAAAGTGTGGATTTCTAATCTGTAATGCCTGTATAATGCTCATATAATGGCTGATTTCCTAGCTATAAATACAGGATTGTAGCATTGTTTATGTATCAGCCAGGCATAATGTGTTTACTGATATTTAAAAAATTTATTCTTTAAAGTAATATTTTTTAACTTTAAAGATTTTGCCAAAGCATTGTAGGGTAATTTGCCCCAGTTCACAATAATTCACAACTTGCGACAGTTCGGTGACTGTAGTATAGTCCTGTATAGTCCTGGCCAAAAGTTTTGAGAATGACACAAATATTAATTTTCACAAAGTCTACCGCTTCAGTGTTTTTAAGATTATTATTATTTTTTTTTTTCATGTTAGTTACTATGGTATACTGAACTATAATTACAACCATTTTCTAAGTGTCAAAGGCTTTTATTGATGATTACAACACGTTTTGCCAAAAGTCAATATTTGCAGTGTTATATTTTGCCCTTCTTTAAAAAAAAAAAACGCGCTTCGCCCTGGCATGCTGTCCTGTGTCATACCAGCAGTGAAGCATCCTGAAACCATTCATGTGTTGGTGTTGCTTCTCAGCCAAGGAAGTTTAGTGATGAAAAGTTATTTTCGATAACTTTCGATGCCGTGTTAGGTCAGGGAACACGGCATCGAAATTTTGCACGGCAATCTTAATGTAATTGTCATTAAAACCTTTGACACTTATAAAATGCTCAATTTTATTTCAGTATACCACAGTAACATCTGACTTAAAAAAAAAAAAAAACATTGAAGCAGCAGACTTTGTGAAAATTAATATTTGTTTAATTCTCAGATCATTTGACCGTGGCTGTAACTGAGGAAAACCCATGACTTATTGAGAATTATTGATAATGTTTTATGGTCAGATAAGGATCTAAACTGGATTGCATGTAGAACTCTCTTAAAGTAACCATGTGCAGACATAAGACGAGGCCCTGTAGTCTGACGGTTTTATTTTAGCTTGCAGCCATATTCTATAAAACGTTTAGCTTACTTTTGGAGTTAATGTTATATAGCTAAATTAAGTCGTGCAATTATGTAATTTGTTCCATACTGTGACAGAAATGGGTCCACCTTGGAGCACAAACCAAGTATCAAGCAAAAACATGTTAAAAGCAGGAATGAAATTAATGTGTGTAATTCTGCCACGTTAGGTGCAGTATTTTTATTATTTCCATGAATAATTATCATTAGAGCATATTAAGTTATTGCTTGCACAATTGTGTTATAGTTGTTGTTAGTCTTTCGGCTGCTCCCGGCAAGGGGTCGCCACAGCGGAATATCCAGTCCACACAACAATTTGGCACAGGTTTTATGCCGGATGCCCTTCCTGACGCAACCCTCCCATTTTATCCTGGCTTGGGACCGGCACTGCATCCAGTGGCTGGGGGGGTTTGGGCACTGGCTGGGAATCGAACCCGGGCCTTCCGCATGGCAGGCGAAACACGTACATAGCTTGTAGAAGTATTGGCTTTAAATTACGCAATACACAGGCAAAATACTAGGTTAAATATACTGTATAATGTTGACTCTACTAATCATAACTACTGTTATGAAAAGGTAGTCAGGGTCAGATTTTTCACTAACAGTAGCTGGCTAGCTTGTTGCTAAAGCTACTTGCTTATGTCTGCTGTTGTCCATGAATGTTTAATGTCCACTACTGTTGTACAAAAGCCACTTGGTCCTTTAACACTTAAAGTATGGTAAAAGTAACATGACGGAAAACATGTCCTTTCCCCTATCACTCGTCGTACTGACTGGACAAAGAAATGTTACAGGAACAGTGAAATTTACCATGCACCAAAAATGTAGCATGAATCTCACTGCAGGACTACCAGTTGTAGTAAAAAAAAAAAAATGTACAAGTAATATAGGAAACCTTTGATCAACAGTTTAACTACATTATGCTGATAATTAATGAATACCAATTACACGGCTTCGTTATTTGGCATTATTGTGATAGTGGCAGTTTCACCCTGCTGTACGGAAATCAAAGCTTTTGTTTAAAAACAGTAAGATGTTTATTTAGCTATTTTTTCCTTTTCTATGTCAGGACTTAATTTTTTTTATTTTCAAAAATTTTATGCAAAAATGCATGAATACTAAAAATAATGTGCATATACTGTATATACAGTAGATACTCGCTGTCCATTTATTTAGGAACATCTGCATTCCTGCTCATTTATGCAGTTATCCTGTCAGTCAGTCCTTGAGCGATGGTTTTGTGGCTAGAAACAGTTTGTCCAGCATCATATTTCATTCATGTCAACCAAGAACAAGACTTTGAAGAATGTGATCAAATCACAGGCATAAATTCATTCAAACTGGACACTTGAAGATGTGGAAAAATAATCTGGCTTTTTTACATTATATAGTTGTCAAGTCTGTGGCCATGATAGCCTTGGATTTTTGTTCTTGCTGCTGTAGTGCATTCATATCAAGCTTTTATGTGCATTCTGGGATGCTTTTCTTTTTTTCTCACCATGATTGCTAAACGGCATTGTATGACTTACTGTAAAGATCCTGGTAATTCAACACAAATTGTCCATTTCTTATCAACAGAATGGTTTTAGCTTGCAGACCCTGCACACTGGGTGGACTTGATTGATAGATCGATTGATTTGCACGATTCTGTGTAAACTCCTAGAATCTATTGTGTACGTACTGTATATGACATAAGTTTCAAAATAAGCTTGTTAAACCAGCCATCGTCTTTCTAACATCAAAGCCACAGTTAAAGCTCACTTTGTGTGGAGACTAACGGAGGGCTAATGTTGCTTATACTTGTAGTTCACCATGTACAATTTGTAAATTCTATGATAAATGCCCCCTTAATTCGGAATTTTATCTCAACTTCTCAAATATCAGTTCCATTCTTGTTTATGGCTTGGCATCAAATGAGAATGATCAAAAGGTAAAATATCCTTTGTCTACTTTGTACGTAGTAATATATGCAATACGTACAATATAGTACGTATGCAATATTCACTTTAGATTGAATTTAAATTGAGCTTGTCAAAGCAGCCCTTGTCTTTCTAGGCCAAAGTTTAAGTTTACTTTATGTGGAGATGAAGAAAGGGTTAATGCTTCTTGTACGTGTACTTCACCATACACAACTTGTACATTTTGTTACAAATGCACTTTTATCTTGTCAATTTTAATGCTTCAACTTCCCAAATATCACTTCCCTTCCTGTGTATGGAGTGACATCAAATCAGAATGATCAAAGGGTAAAATATACTTTGTCTACTTTGTACATAGTTTGTAGCAGTAGTGGCTTTAGATTGGATTTAAAATAAGCTTCACAAAGCAGCGGTTGTCTTTCTAACATCTAAGCCACAGGTAAAGCTTGCTTTATGTAAAATGCACAGATGGACATTTTTCCATTCTGATGTTTGGATGATAACGTTGCCTGAAGCTGTTGGTCTCTCTCTTTGTTTTGTATGCTTTGTGCTGTTGCCACATGATTGGCTTATTTTAAATAACCGCATAAATGATCTGCAGGTGTAAATGAGTTTCTAATGTGGAGTGAATAGTGTGTGTACAATTAATGCTAAAACAGTCGAAACACAAAGTGTGTGTGTGTATTAGAATATAATATATAATATATATAAAAATATATTGTGTATACATGTGTGTTCAAAAAGTCCCTCCCCGGTAGCCGTGTAGAGTAGGTTACGGGTAAATAATTATTAATAATAAATCTCACTTTGTGTTTCTTTATTAAATCTTGCACGATATCGCAATGTGATATTCATGTCTCCGGAGTAGCTGCTTAAAATTTTCCACGAACTAAATCTGTGTATTTATCGTCAGCTTCAAAAACGCGCTCCACTAGAAAAAAAAACATGCATTTTAATGGTTCACATTTTCACACAAAAATACACGGCTGCCTTTAAGCTAAGAGCTGTACAACAGACTGGTGGTGCCAAACAAGAGCCCCTCAACTATTACTGCAGAGAAATTCTGAATGCACTGTGTGTATGAGTTGCAAGCGACGATGATCGGGTCCAAGCACCTGTGCAATCGCTGCCTGGGCACACCAGAAACACAGTGGGCACACCAGAAACACAGTGGGCACACCAGAAACACAGTGGGCACATGGCACATGCATTGATACCAGTATGACGTAACAGAAAATCCCCCTATTCTAAAATTTAGACATCCATAAACTCTATTTGAACCGTTTGAGAGATCAAACGCAAATCATTGCAATTTTGCATCCTCAGTGTCTTGACAACCCAAAATAACTTGACTTCCTGTTGGGTAGAGCCCTTGACATGCACAGCGAAAGCATGAGATCTAAATGTGTGCCGGGTTTCGCATGAATCCATGCAAGTGTGTATGAGCTAAGCAGCAAAATATCGGGCCTTGGATAATTGAAATAAAAAATCCTTAGAAGAACAAAAGGGCATTTCACACACTATGATAAGATTGAGTTTATGTCAAAGTGCTTGGGTCACCTTTAATCCCATTATATAGTTGTATTAAAACTTTAATTAAGCCATGAATATTGTTCCACATGACACGCGTTTGGTTCCTTCAAACTGGTTTAGGTTGGACTTCTGTGTGGTAATTATTATGATTATTTTTTGCTTTCTGTGTGAAATTCGCTGGAGGTTAGCAGGAGCCAGCTGTCTGTGTGTGTGTGTGTGTGTGTGAGAGAGAGAGAGATATGAATGAACCTGTGTGGAATGTTGCTCTGCTCGAGTGTGGTGGTGCTAGTGCTGCAGCAGCGCGCGGGCGTGATTGACAGCTGAATTGTCCAACAGGAAGGCTGCGTTTGCCGACCAATAGCGTCACGCGTGTGTGTCGCGGGGCAATGTGCCACACCTTCGTTTTCGCACAGCAGCTTGCTTGCTGAAACACTTCGACTGCGCCTGGTACTGCGGAGAGAAAGTTGTTTTCGTGCGAGTAATCAAGGTCAGACTTGCGATTTTATGTGCTGATTTTTTTGGGGGGGAGTAATTATCTGTATGAATGACTGGTGTGTATGTGTATTTAACAGTGTGTGTTTACGCTCATCCGGAAGTACCACCTATCTTCATGGTTGTGCTTAGGTTTTATGTTTATGGATTTAATCTTGCCATTGCATACGATTTCATAGTTTTGAGTAAGTATTCAGTGTGTTAGAAACCGTTTTTTTTTTTTTGAGCTGGTAGTACTGCTGATTTGTATGGTAAGGAAGTCAGGGCAGAGCTGTTGTGGTTTATGGGTGAATGAGGTTTGGCACACGGTGAGTCACACACACACACACACACACACACACACACACACACACGCAACAAAGTTGTTTAAGTTAATCTGGAAAGTAATCTGTATTAACATGGAGGGAGAAAACTATGTCCAGACCTTTCATCACTGTGATGTTTACTTCAAAGGATACATTGTATGCATTCTATTTTTGTTTGTTCCATTTATGTAGCAAATTCTGAATTACGTAATGCAAAGTATCCTTTTATCTATCTGGATGCATCTATAAAATGTAGCACATCTGTTAACCTAGTGTACTCACTCAGAGACTTATTTAAGATGGAAGTTATGCTTGTAGGAGGCAGTGTAGATGTTAAAGATGAGCGCACATCAAGTAGAAAGGATGTGAATGAAGAAAAATCCGCCTCGATTTTACGGTTTAGGAACCTGGGTGTTTTTTGGCGCCCTCTGTTGACGAAACATCGGAATACACTTCCTCTCCATGGGTGTGTGTCTGTTCAGTGACCATGGAGGCAGTTTGATAGGTTAATAGTTGATCAAACTAATGTGCTGATACGAACCTTGTACAATAACAACAATTAGATGATGATGATGATAATAATAATAATAATAATTAGAACTTTATTAATCCCAAACAGAAATGGTCATTTTTGCATATCCCAAGTTTGGATCAGAGTGCAGTGTCAGCACATTGGGTTATGGGCCTTGCTCAAGGGCTCAACTTGGTGGTGTTGGGGCTCAAACTCCCAACCTTCCAATCAGAAATCATGCCTTTCTCTCTACAGACAGTGGTATTTCCTGCATTGTGTAAAGAAGATATAATGGTCTCTATTTAATCTTACCACCCGAAAACAGCTTGTTTTCCAGCCAACCAGCAAACACACCTGGTGGGTTAATGAAGGCCATGACCAGCTGACTATACCGGTAGAAGAAAATCCTGCCTGGGTGGAATGAAAACCTGCAGCCACGCCTAGGATAGATAATTTGGGGATTAACCCATTGTTTACTTGGAGCTTTTACACTGTGCTTTAAAACGTGACTACAGAATGATCACCCTCCCAAAATAGCACTATAGTTTTCCAATTTTTCAGGCGTTTAGGCACGTTTTTAAGTTGTCTTTTCACGCACGTTGTGAAAAAAAAAATGGCTCGTGGAAGAAAAACCTGTTTGTTGTAATGACCTGGCCTGAGCACTGCAGCGCAAAGATAAAACTGTCAAAGGACAGTAGGTGCATTACGTTAAACACTCTATCAGTTAAGAGTGTCTTGACTTTACAGTGCTTTTGGAAGTTGTGCAAGAAATCATATTGTATTTGAAGGCATTCGGTTTTTCACGTCGAGCCACATTCCTGTACAGGAAAACAGTCTCCAAATCGAAAAATGTTTTCCAATGGCGACCAGACAGTAGGTGCTACAGAGATCAAACACCAGTGAGGACTGCTTCCTCCCTCTACCTAGGCAAGACAGATTATCTCAGTAGGCCTAATTGTGACCATTTCCTGTTTTATCTCAAGAACCACGAGATCTCTAAATCCACCCACTAAGGCTTTAATCTAAATAGCGTAATTTATTAATTTTATACCCCACTTCAAATCGTGATACTTGCAGAATCGCAATACTAATTAAGTTGGCACATGGTGCAAGTTTTAATAGCTACCGATCACCTACGTTTTCTTCAAGAGATGCACTTTTTCGTTTTTATGAGTCAACCAAAATCATTGGCGTATTTATCTCCACATGCAGTACGTTTACCACCACCACCTTTTTTTTTTTTGTGTGCGTTTCTGTGTAGATGGCAACCCAGTATGTGACCAAGGTTGAGCTCGCCATATCCTGCAAGAACCTTCTTGACAAAGATGTTGGCTCAAAATCAGACCCTCTGTGTGTCCTGCTGCAGAGCGCGGGGGACGACAAATGGACCGAGGTATGCAATGCTTTTTTGGAATCATGGAGTCGTTTGAGTTGTGGGATTTAATGGGGTTTAGTCGGGGAGTCGGTGTGCTTGTGATACTAATTCTTTTCGTGAATTGTAGGTGGACCGCACAGAGACGGTGATGAACTGCCAGGACCCGGAGTTTTCCAAAAGACTGTGCATTGACTACTACTTCGAGAGGGTGCAAAAACTAAAGCTGTGCATCTACGACATCGACAACAAATCTGTCGACCTGAAAGATGACGACTTCTTGGGGGGGTTCGAGTGTACCCTTGGCCAGGTATCATCAGTTTTACACGCCGCTTACTGTGAAGCTTTGAGTTGGTTTCGCTTTTCCGCACCAAAGCATATCTAGTATCCCGTAACTGTTAGTGCAACGTTGTGAAATATCTAATGATGGTTAGTGAAATGGTTGCAATCTGCATGTCTTATTCTTGCCTTAGGTTGTGTCAAATAAGAAGATTACCAACCCCCTTCAGCTTAAACCAGGCAAACCTGCAGGCAAAGGCACAATAACGGTATACCTTATTTATTTTTATTTTTTTTTTACGTGATAAATAGCATATAATAATCCTTCAACATATAAAAAAAAAAAAAACATCATGAAGTGTTTGAAACATTTAATGCTAACTTTTTGCAGGCCTTGCACTCCATAAGCACACGCTGGTAATTCTCCTAGCATTTGCATGCTTCAGTGTGAAATCTTGATCTGTTTGACTGTGCACGATAGTTTTTGTAGCCTGCCTTTTTACTTTTAAGTTTGAAGAGTACCATTTGCCTGCTGATTTCGATCTACAGGCAAACATACTGCATTTTTGGTCACTTTTCCTTATAAACAGTTGTGCAGAACTTTTCTTTCCTTTCACCTAAGTCGCTCTGGATAAGAAAGTCTGGCAAATGCCTAAATGTAAATGTCTTTATGCATTCTTACATACCCTAAATTATGAATAGTCTAGCTAGTTAGTTAGCAGTATAAGCTTAGTCACCATATGTCCAGCCAAGAACTGAATCTGGGAAATGGAGAATATCCGAATAACTGATCTGATGTTTTGGTTCAAACACTTTAGAATTTGTTTAGTTCCACCATGAAGCTACAAAACCACCATAGGAAAACAGGCTACTAGCTACTAGCTAGCTCGGCTATGTTTGCTAAATGGCACAGCAAGCCACTATGCTTGCTAGCTAATATTCTCAACAACAGGTATTTGTTTTCCAAAGTTTTGTATTAAATGTTAAAAATTGTTAGAAGATAAAGTGTTACCTTATCTTCTAGCTTGCAAGTTTGTGCAACTGGTATCTTGTCCATTTCAGTACAACAACTTTTCCCTCAGGCTGAAATATGGATTTTCCTTTTTCGCAGGTTGTGGCAGAAGAAGTGAAGGACAACCGAGCGATTGTGATGGAAATAGAAGCCAGAAACCTGGACAAGAAGGTAAAAGTATTAGTCGTATGTCAAATCTTCTTATAAAGTCAACAATTTTTTATATATATATATATGTGTGTGTATAACTTTTTCTTCTTATATCTGTAGGATTTGTTTGGCAAATCCGATCCTTTCCTGGAGTTCTTCAAGCAGGCTGATGGTGGCTCATGGCAGTTGGTTCACAGGACTGAGGTTCCGATTCACTTCCGGTTATGAAACTTCTATTTGAGTTTCTGCCTTTTCTTTGCTTTGAATATGATGTCTTTTTCTTTCCCCTTTTTATTCCAGGTCATTAAGAACAATTTAAACCCGTCCTGGAAGAAATTCTCAGTTTCCATACATACATTCTGTAATGCAGACCTGAACAAGCCAATTAAGGTAGGGCCAACAGCAGGCATCTTTCCAGTCCACACCCTGCATTGTTCCATGATGTGTGAACCAAAATATAAAGAATGATGTTTAGCAGTTATTACTCATATGGAGTATGAGATGGTATCAAGAAGTTTCTAGACTAGTTTTGTAACACAACACGTCAACAGATCAGTTGGAGCACCGACCTTCATAAGTCAGTGTGCCAAAAGATATCATCCTGTGTACATCGGGATCTGTGCAGCTGGTGCCATTCTGACCATGTCCGGTACCACTTGTGCTACTTCATCATGGACTGCGAATTAAAACAAGAAGCGCAAGTGAAATTTATAAAACTGTGCAAATCTGCCACTGAGATGTTTGACATTATGCAAGTTTCCGCCGATGCTGCAATGAGGCGTTCAAGGTGTTTCGAGTGGCACGAACTCTTCAAGAGCAGAAGAACATCGCTGAAAGACCTATAACAAGAAAACGTTAAAACCATTCAGCAACTTGTGCATTAAGATCATTGGAGAACAATTCACCACATTACTGCCATTGTTGGTGTGTCGAACATATTCATGTCGAGGATCATTACCGGTGGCGAAACTTGGGTGTACGAGTATGACCCTGAGATGAAGCCACAGTCTTGACAGTGGAAGAGGCCATCATCTCCACACCCGAAAAAGTCGAGGCAGATCTGCAACTCAACCAAGTGCATGAGCATTGTCCCTTTTTTTCCCTTTTATTTCTGCTGTTGTTTTGTGGACAGTCATTGTGGTGGAATCCAATTGAGAATCTGTGGAGGGAGCTAAAGATCAGGGTGATGGCAAGGAGACCATCCAACCTGAAATAGTTGGAGCTCATCGCTAAAGATGAATGGGCAAAAAATTCCAGTGGAGTCATGCAAAAAGCTGGTCAGCAATTATAGGAAGCGTTTGATTGCTGTAATAGCCAACAAGGGCTTTTCTATTGATTATTGAGAAGGGTATGAATCATTTTGGACATGCCACTTTTTGGTCCAATGTAAATAAAAGATGAGTAATATTTTTTTTCCACAATGATGCCTCATGTGCATCGTCTTATTATCTTCTGGAAGACGCCTGCATCATTTCTAATCAAAAAAAAAAAAAACTTGCTGGTTGAATAAAAGTCAGAATTTGCCAGGGGAATTAATAATTTCTTAAGTATTAATAATTTAAGATCAATGTCTTAAATTCACTTTAGGTATCTTTAAACATTTTAGTGTATACATGTTTAAAGTTTTTGCGTTTCTGAAGCTGGAATCGAGTTCGAGTACGAGTTCGAGTAGAGCAGTGCCACGTTTGCCTCCAGAAAGTGTTCTTGTGTTAAATGCATTAATAAGTCAGTCCCTGTATGTCTCACTGCTAGGTGGCTTGTTATGATAAGGATGAAGACACCAGTTCTGACCTAATAGGAGAGTTCACGTGCACTGCAGCCAGCCTGCTGGAGGCTAAGGACCATGGGGTGAGCAGCTGCACCGTGCCCATCTAAATGTTTTGTCTCTGACTTGCTCCCCTTAGGTCCACTGCTCTGATCATGATAATGATGGCTCACACGATCTCATTGGCGTTTTTCAAACTAATGTGGCTGAGTTTCTGAAAGTAGACAGTGGATCTACGGTGAGAGAGTCTTCAGTAACAACTTCTTTCATACTCTCCTGTCTCGCACCTTTCATCCTGTTTTTGTTATGAGCTTTCTGGTAATGCTTGCAGGTGGAGTTTGAGTGTATTCATCCCGAGAAGAAGAAGAAGAAAAGCTATAAGAATTCCGGCGTTGTCCGTTTCAAATCCTGCAAGGTGTGTATGTAGTCGTGTCTTTTATTATTATTATTATTATTTATTATTATTATTATTATTATTATTATTATTATTATCACCTTCTTTTTATGTCTGGTTTTAAGTTTTTTTTTTATTTTTTTTTTTACATTAGGTTTTCTTTTTTTTTTCTTTTTTATATAGATATTTCTTTACATATTATGTCATAATGCACTATCGCCTGCAGATAGAGACGCAGTATACGTTCCTGGACTATGTGATGGGAGGTTGCCAAATTAATATCACGGTAAGATTACCGCCCCATACACAGCTTCTAAATACCATACGCTGCTTTTACAGTCAAAGAACTTATTGCTAAATCTATAGTTATAAGTTAAATAATAATAAAAAAAAAGTTGTATGATTTTGTTTTTAAACTAAACATTATACCTCATAGGTCCTCATAGGTCCACTGATGCCACATAATATATCTATACAGTACATACAGGGGTAGAATTACAATAGTCTCCTCTGAAAGTATTGGAAAACTTTAGTTTTTTTGCTGTACACCGAAGACATTAAAGATGAATAAGGTGATTTGATTAGAATTAGATTAGAACGCCCAGGTAGGTGTTAGAATTATTTAAACAGTTAATAAATAAGGGGAAAAAAACATCAAGTACAAAAATTGATGGGCTTAAACTATGCCAAAATTGCACCGAGTCGGCACAAACCTAACAGCACTACCAGGTGAACTGCATAAAATTAATGACCAATCATATTTCAGTAAATTGGTGATGGAATCATTAGAACCTCTATTTATCTGTGAGCCAGTGCATGGATCTAACAATTGGAGGTACATTGTCTCTCTTTAGTATTCGTCAGTTTTGATTTAATCAGTCTAATTAAATAGTAATTGTTGAATGGCCTGGCGAGGTTGCGTTCACCCAACAAGAAATAAAAGCACGAAGAATCTTTTCTAAATCCTGCTTAGACATAAGGTTTCTATGTTTTAGTTAAAAGTTATGTTTTAGATATTATAATGTTATAGTTACCGCTTAGACGTTTTCCACTAAACTTAGAAAGGTCAGTAATGATGGTGCTTATCCGGAGTCAAGGACAAAGTGCCTGCCTTTACGTTATTGCCAGAACTAATTACAATAGAACCTTGGCATATGAATTTAATCCGTTCCGGAGGCGAGTTCTAAGATCTGATAACACCTGAATTGTTTGACTTACTTGATCATTATTCAGAACATATTGGTAAGTTAGTCTTTATAAGAATGCCATAAGTGGAAACCATCTTAAAATCTGACGAGGAAATTATCTATTAAAAAGATTTTTCTTTTTGTTGATTAAAGAAGTTTCCAGGAACTTTTAGTTCTGCTATTTTACAGAGAAATTCATCCAATCTATTTGGAGAAACTAAATTGTGCAACAAGACATTGACCTAAAACACACTGGCAACCATCAGACCTTAAGCCACTTGAGCATGCGTTTCTCACACACACACACACACACACACACACACACACACACACACACACACCGATCCCCCAAAACAAAGCAAAATGGAAATAAGCCTGGAAAAAAAACCATAGTTTACTGATGCCAGGGGGTGCAGGCCAAATAAATAAGCATTATGTGACCAGAAATATACATTGATTTACATCAAGACTCTCTAATAATAGTTTTACTCTGTTAAAACATCTGAATGGCGCAGTGGTAAAGTGCTGTCTCCATCATCCGGAGATCGCTAGTTCGATTACCGCAAGCGGAAGGAGCGGATGTCCTCCGAGTGTGTTACGGCACTCCCAATGGTGTGTTTGTAAAGATGCGGTTGGCGGTGATGGGCGACACGTGATTCGGAGGAAACACGTGATAGTCTTCTGCCCTCCCTGGCTGTTGGAGTGCCCCTTGATGGGGAGTGCCCTAATGACGGATGGGAGCTGGACATGATTAAATTTGGGAATAAATCTTCACAAAAATATCAGGAAATGATCTTAATTTCAAATGATCCTTAGAAGCCAAAATGTCTTCAGTGTATAGCAAGACCAGTTGAATTGGTCTTGTTGTTTCAGAGATGATGTATGCATATGAAGCCCCCCTGATAAGATTAGCCCTACTGACAATAGTAGTGCAGTTCTGTAGGAAAATCTCAGACTTGTGCTTGTTATAGGTGGGTATCGACTTCACCGGCTCAAACGGAGATCCTCGTTCCAAAGACTCTTTGCACTACCTGAGTCCTGACGGGATTAACCAGTACCTCAGTGCACTCTGGTCTGTGGGCCTTGTGGTCCAGGATTATGATTCGTAAGAGCAGAGCTTCAACTTTTTATTTTATTTTATTTTTTTATCTTTCTGCTTTGGCACTATTTGAAGGCAGTAACGATCATTAAATGTACTTTACTTTCTCTCTCTCTCTCTCTCTCTCTCTCTCTCTCTCTCTCTCTCTCTCTTTCTCTCTCCGTAGGGATAAATTGTTTCCTGCTTTTGGGTTTGGTGCTCAGGTGCCTCCAAATTTTGAGGTTAGAAAAAGTTACATTTTCCCGTATCTCACTAGATGCATGCGTGTGTTTAAACATAAATGACTGCATATGATTCAACTTTACAGGTGTCCCATGAGTTTCCTCTAAATTTCAATCCAAGTAATCCTTACTGCAAAGGTACGAGTCATTAGTCTCGTTCGACATTGTTGACCTATAAAAGGTGATATCCGTTTGTTCAGGTTTATTCCTGTGTTTGTCTGCAGGAGTGGAAGGCATCATACAGGCGTACCGCAGTGTTCTACCACAGCTGCGTCTCTACGGCCCAACTAATTTTTCCCCCATCATCAACCATGTGGCTCGTATCGCTGCACCAGCAGCTCAGCAGCCAAATGCAGGGGTAAGGTGAAAGCTTCTTTCAAAAGGAAGTGTCTGTGAACATTTTTCGCCCCACATAATTTAGGAACTGTAACCGATGTAAGTCTGTGTGGTCGATTTAAAGGTCGACCATCTTGTGCTGAACTGAGTATAATCGGATGATTTGTACTGGATGCATGTTGTCAAAAATATGCAAGTTGCCAAAAATCAAATGACTTTTGCACTGACTTTGTGGGGAGGGTACATTTTAGGACTGCGTGATTTGAGTAACAATTCACATTTGACCAAAACATGGTATTGGTGCCAAAAAGTGAATTTTCAGATAGGATCATGTCACACCATTTTGCATAATACGGAATGCAATCGTTTTTTGTAAACATGCATATACGTTTATATCTTTAGCAGCTAAATACAATTTCATGCCCTTTTATGTATCCGTAACTTTTTCAATTCAGATCTTCCAATGATGGTCATTGTCATTCAGATGAAACTTGGGCAATTTAGATTTAATATGAAAAGACACAAATCTGAAAAAGTGTATTATGTTAAGATGCAAAATTGTTAAGATATTTCAACATGACTTTGACATGGTTACGGACACTACAGATTTTTTTTTTTTTTTTATAAAGCTTTTACCATAAACCAATTTAAGCAAAAATTTCCTTATCATATCCTCATATCAAATTTCATATCCTTCTTATACCAATTTTAGTATCACTACTCGTATAGAAATATAGATATAGAGTAATTAGCATTTTAAATGATTATACTTTGAAGCGACACAGTATTACGCTGAAAAATGGCCATTTTTGGGGCACATATAAAATCATCTCTCCAAAACAGATGAAGTTTTTAGGGAAGCAAGATTGGTCACTTCCATGTTGTATAAACTTCAGTAGCTTCTTTGGCAAACACGTATTCTGTATTATATGTATAACATAAAAAATAATAATTAAATCAGTGCCAATACTGTGTTTTGGCCGAGTACAATTATTTAGACACCCATTGTGACTGGGATTTAAACTACAATATTTTGTGCCGTGAACTATTAAATGCATGACTTGGTATTTAAACTTAATAATAATATACTCTAAGTGAATAATACTAATAGGAGAAGCTGTATGAAGGTAACTTATTTTTCTGGTCTTGGGTTTTAGTTTTTGAAATCTGTCAGTCACAACATGCCCACAATGACCTTTCACTAAGTCTAACTTCTCAGATCTCTTCGACATTTTCTTGTTGATCCCTTCATAAGAGCTTCATATTAATTATTTATATTAATATTCCAAATGAGCCTTTCCCGGAAACCAAAACCACACACGCAATTAGTTTAAAACACACAGTGCACTGATGAATAAGGCCTTTGATTGTACAGTTTCAGCTCGAGTCTCTTATTGCATGGGTCATGTTCAGGGGAAAAAACAACAACATGACTTACTGACTATGCATAAATTAATTAATTATATCTTCATGCACTTGGATAATTACAAGGGTTCATATTGCAATTTTGATTTCTATGAGATTAATTGTTGAGCAATAGTAAATTTACATAGACCAGTTAGTACTATTATTTTTTTTAATTCAGTAGGTGTGTTTGAAAGGGCTCATCTCTTTTTGCTGTCACATCCAGCTTGGAATGATTTATAATTAATAAAAGAATGTGTTGTAGTCCAATTAATCCCCACAGTAAGATGATTAATTGTACATCCAGCTCCTCTGTTCTGTGTTTTAGTCTTTATTATTTAAAAGTATTTGCTGATCTAGGAAATCAGGAACGTACATTTCGGTAGTTTTGAAGGATTCATGAGGGTTTTAACTTTGAAAAACAGACTTTTGTTGGAAAACTGGTCCTACATACTGTAATGTTTAGCACAGGTTGCTCGGATTGTGATGAAACTAAAATAGGCTGGTTTGAAAGCTGCTCCTTTTTGGAATAGTAACACACACTATCTGTCCTCGTTGTCAGAGCAATATTTTAAACATTTTAATAGTAATCTGTAAAGTAAATGAATGAAATGAATAAAGAGAGTTTCTCTTATGACCTGATTTGTAAATCAGACGACCCCCTCATTGGGTCATGATTGTTACTGTTGGCCTTTTCTATACCAATCAGTATTGATCTTGGAGTTCATAAAAACAGCCGCTGGTTTTAATGATGTTTATTCAGTTTTATTTGTAACACAACGAATGACCCAATCTGTGATCATTTAAAAGGTTACTCTTAGCTTGTCCTCACACTGATGATTTTGTGCTGCTCTCACCCTCAGCAATATTTCGTGCTGTTGATCATAACTGATGGAGAGATTACTGATCTGGACCAGACCAAGCAGGCCATAGTCAACAGCTCGAAGCTCCCAATGTCCATCATTATTGTGGGTGTTGGTGAGGCAGATTTTAAGGCCATGGAGGTACTCGACGGAGATAAAGGTGTCCTTAAATCTCCCACCGGAGAACAAGTATTAAGAGATATAGTCCAGTTTGTGGCTTTTAAAGACTTTGCCAAGGTATGTCTATCATCTGATAGGTCTCTTAGTTTAGCTGCTAATTGCTTGCTAATATGAAATTATGTAATGCATAGTAACAGATGCATGTGTGTTTAATTATGCATGATGTATAGTTTTTATTTCACTACTTTTTATTTATTTATTTATTTAAAATTAAATGCTGTTTTTCTTTTCAGGCTCCCAAAGAAGCTCTGGCCCAAAGTGTTCTTGCCGAAGTGCCTGGTCAGCTGGTGTCTTACTTCAAGATGCGGAATCTGAACCCGGTCAACCCCCCTGCTCCTAGGAAATAAAGGATCAGGAGGACCATCAAGTTCAGGGGAGAAAAAAAGAACATTCATGAAGACCGTTTTATATTATGCAATTAAAATAATGCATGCCTTCATTAACCATAGTTTCTGCTAATCTTTTCCTGCTGTTTCACTGTTCACACCCCCCCACCCCCCACCCCCCCATGTTAAAGCGATCATCAGTATTGGTTTCTATGCTGTGGATTATACACTTTTTATTATTATTATTTAGCCCCTTTATCACTATTCAGTTCATGTAAAACACATGTTAAACTCCTCCTAAAATGTTTTGGTCTGTCTGTTCTTCCACTCTTGTGCATCTTTGTGATCTCAGGTTTTTGCATCCACGGATTCAGATAATTAATGCCTTCGGCATTCCAGCTCAATTAGAATGTTAAATTTGCTGCTTTAAGGAAACGATAACATTAAAGTTTCGATCATCAGTGCAGCTGTGGATGTGCTGCTTTTGCCTTTTCTAGGATGTTATTTGTAAAAAGTGAAAGCAATTATGTTCCAACCAACATCCTGCTCTGCTCTAGAAATGCGTTTTAAAGGGAACAGGAAAGTTTTAATTAAACTTTTTTTTTTTTTTGGCTTTGTGTTAAGCCACCCTATTGTACCAAACACCACTGTGTGTTTGTAGTCTGACAAATCACTGTCACAAAAAGAGTTCTTTTTCATAGCACTAGAATGAAGACGAATCTTGTATGCTGGCTTAAAATTACATGCACTTTCTAGTTCATTTATGGGATTGATGGTAAATGATATGATTATCATATACACTAATCTTTTTTTCGATGTTTAGTGGAACCAAAGTCCAAATATAAATAAAAATGATGAAATTTATTCCATTATAGTAATATATATATTTGCTTTTACATTATGTAAGCAACCCCTTTAACCTTTTAAACTGAAAATGGGAAATATCAAGTGTTATTTTCTTATCAGTATATTACCACCACCTTCTAACATATGCAACCTGGACATGCATAATCAAAGTGTCAAAGATTCTACATACAGTGTGTTTACACTTATACAGAATATGCTGATATATATATATATATTTTTAATGCCTTAAATAGTATGCTCCAAGATTCTTCTTAATGCTTTTAGTATCTTTCTGTCTTTAAAAGGGTCTTTGAATGTTTAAGGTCAATGATTGTGTTTGGGAGTACGTTTTAAATACTGCTTCTGTTATTTTTGTGTGTAAACAGTGCCACTCAGCAGTTATCACCTGCGTCCCTTTTGATCAGATTGTTTTCACCTCTGTGCCTTTTGCCTATATATATATTTTTTTTTTACAAATAAAATAAATAAACTCGGCTCAATGGAATATAATGCCTTTGTCCCTTTTTTAAGCTTTACTTTTTTTCTAACTCGTATGACAAAAAAAAAAATTACTTGAATCAAGTTTCTCACTCATCATGTATAGCATTTTATCCTTTATGAAAAGATAATGAGAAGATTTAGGGCATGAGGCGGGGTACACCCTGGACAGGCCATACACACACTATGGGAACACCAATTAGCCTAATCTGCATGTGTTTGGACTGTGGGAGGAAACCCACCAAGCATGGGGAGAACATGCACACAGGTGGGATTCGAACCCGGACCCTGGAGGTGCGAGGCGGCAACGCTAACCGCTAAGCCACCAATGCCGCCTTTTCCGAGTTACTTAATACCAGAAATGCTCGTTCATCTGTTGATTCTTACGTCGTCTCTTTTGGCACTTCCCACCTGTCACATTAACATATGCAAACAGAGCAATCTAAAAACTACACATCTGAGTGGAGACCAATTCTTACACACTGTTCAGTTACTCCACTGTGCAGCTCTGCTTTTTACAGGTCTCAGTCCAACCAAAGCAATCAGAGTAAAGCAAAACTTTCTTCTTCATTAAATAAACAGAATAGATACATAGAAGCAACATGTCAAGCAACTAGTAGGACAGGATGGTGAAGGAGATGTTTCAGGACTGTTGAAAGACGATCTGCTTCATTAAACCATGTCTATTTCTGTTCATCTGAGGAAAATTTCAAACCTACCTGGAAAATATGACCGGAAAGTGGAATTGTCTTTTAGGGGTAAGAAGCTGAAAGGTCACCTAATAAGCATGTCTGATTTCATTCTTTAACCTCAAAGTGTTTACTGATAATAAATGCTAAATATGAATTTTATTAGTAGTTTGTAACATTGGCTTTCAGGCATGTATGATTTTCTGAAACTTATTTTTAAGAACTTAAAATTCTTTATTTGAACGTACTTATGGTTATTGTTTACATTTCATGTTATCTTTAAATCATGTTGTTTATTACCTAGATTTTACCCACAAAACCAAGATTCTCCAGTGTGAGAATATAGCAATTTTTAATGAGGTAAGGAAAAACATGTTGCTACAGTATATGCGTTCAAGCCTGTTTGATATGCAAAATTATTGCTATTTTATGTACATGTTCATATAAAAAGGGACTTGACGCAATTTTAATGTATTTTTATTTAAAGTTACATCCTGCTTCAGGTAGCCATAGACGAAAAGTTGCTCCTTGATCTTTTAAATCTTGTTTGATCTTGTTTTTTAATGTCTACTTTAATCTTTTGAATTCTTATGACTCATAATTCAGATCAAAGCAGTATAAAGTAAACATTTGTCAACATTTGATTGTTCGCTATAAGCACAAATGCTTGGTAGATATTTTAAAGGAATATTTGAAAAAGAGTTTTAGAAAGGACAGCAGGCATCTCTCTATTGTTTGTGCTGTGGATTTAAAAGTGCCAGTGTTTGGCTTTTAACAGGGAAGAGGTGTGGATCTGTTCCTTACACAAACCGCTCCCCTCTGGGCTTAGTCACTCCAGGCACCCTTTAGTTAGTGTGTGTTCATATCAATAAATGGCCAGCGGCCAACGTGCACTCTGAATGAATGTGCAATATTTTCCTGGAGTTAAATTTTAACTTGCGTTAACAAATGTTGAGATTGAAGACGTGCAGAGAATCTGTATGTTTCAAACCTAGTCAGATGCAGAAAGCAATTTTGATTGTTTTCAACATGAGAAAAAAAAAGTTTCATTGATTCTAGTAACTTATTTTTGTAGGATGACATATTTTTCTACCCCAGCACTCTCAACTTATATACAGTATGTAGTTTAAATCAACAAACTAATGGTAGCTATTACAACAGACCACTCATTTTGTATAGGGATTCTTTATGAAGGCAAATACTCAGTCCAGTGATCCATGTTAATACTCACTCACTCATCGTCTATACCGCTTTATCCTGTCCATGTTAATATTCAAATAATAAATAATAACCTTCATACTTTTTTTATTGCAGCCCAATTTTTATTTTTTTTTTTACTTTTTCTTCTTTCGAGACAAAGCATTTACAAACAAGACGGGGTGTGCACTCACTCACTCATCTTCTATAGCGCTTCATCCTGTATTCAGGGTCGCAGGGACCTGGATCCTATCCCAGGAGGCTTAGGGCACGAGGCGGGGTACACCCTGGACAGGGCGCCAATCTATCGCAGGGCACGGGGTGTGCAGCTGTATGAAAATAATTAATGATGGGGTTGTGTGATGTGGTGTGACGCAAAGCAAAATTACTGTTACTATCCGGAAGTGGATTTATTTCCTTAACAGCACCTCAACTTACCTTTACCGAGGAGGAACTGCTTTACCACACAATTATTACATAATCTTTCACTGTTAAAAAACAAACAAAAAACATACAGCACATTCACAGGCTCATTCTAATGCACATTAAGGTAAACCTGTCATTTAAAGTTATTGTCAGCACCAATGTAAGACGCATGAGTTTTGAAAACTTTTTTGAAAAATTTTATTAATTCAAGTATTTAACACCAAAATATTTGTCATTTTTGTTAAAATCTCAGTTGACTTAAGTTGTTATTATTTAATTGCCCTTTGGTTTAATTGATCCATTAGATAGGCTTATAACTGTAACTAATGTAACATATTATATAACATACACCATAACATTATGACCACCTGCTTAATATTGAGTAGGTCCCTCCGAGTGGAGCAATGACCTGTGTGTTCTGACATGGAGACAAGCATTAACCTATTCAGCAGTTTGAGCTACAGTAGAGCTTCTATTGGATCAGAGTACAGTACATGGGCCAGCCTTCGCTCCCCATGTGCATCAGTGAACGTTGGCTGCCCCTCACGGTAACCAGTGCTGGTCTACTGGTTTAAATTCCTTGCACCACCTTTGGTCAGTTTTCAAAACTACAGACCGGGAACATCAAACAATGCCTGCAGTTTTGGACTTCAGGGACAGAACATTGACTTGCTGACCTCTATACCCACCAACTTCCAGGTGCCAATGGCATAAGATACTGTATCTCTAACTACTGTGACAAGGGCCAAATTGTGACGGCTAGACGAGCAATTGGTGGCAAAGGGTGGAACCTACTCAATATTACGCAGGTGGTCATAATGTTAGGTCTGATCTGATTATAAACCCTATGGACTCGAATATGACTATGATGCATGGGCCTGCATTTGTTTAACCACTGCAATAAAGAACTAAATGATTTAAGGTCAAAACAACTGCTTCTACACCTCACTTTATTGACATCTGTGACCATCTAGCATTTCAGATGGCCACACTATGGAAAAGTGGTGCAGAATGAAATACTCACCATCAGTGTGTACAACTGCAGTAAGATGTTCAGTAACAGGTCAGTCTGTAGATATAGATCCGTTTGAGTGAAATGTATAATGCTGTCTTTCAAACTTTGTCTCAGGAGAGTCATAATTATGGCTATAGCAGCCATTTAATAGATAAAACATCATTTATTTGTCTACATGATTGTTTTTTTTATGATGTTCATTGTTGTATTGTCTGTGTGTGTTTGTGTGTGTGTGTGTGTGTTTGTGTGTACTCTTTCGCAGGCTGCTGGGGAAGCTGGAGATCAGTCTCCAGCATGCGGTGACAGCAGGTAGGCTGGGCCTGAGGGAGCCTCTCACCGACAGCAACTACAGCTTGACTGATGTGAGTTACCTAAGGGCAAAGCAAAGTTATTACCTTTCTTTTTGCCCAGACTTAGCTGTCACTTCTGATCCGTCCTGAAATATACTGCATCTGATGACTACATCGACCTGCATTAGATTCAGTGACTATTATAGTCTTTATTTTTGTGAAAAATATATATTTGTGATTTTCCTTTGATTTTTGCCTTTAGATCTATGTGGAGTTGGATGTGAGGTACCATCCTGTACAAGGTGCAGCTGGGGATTGGAGCAGTGAAGACTTCCTTAGGGTGGAGGGTAGTGATGAGTGAGTGACACCCATCCACACACCCATCCACACATCCATCCATCCATCTGATTTTATCCAATATACTGTATCTGTCTATTTTCTTATGTATTTGAAGCAATATATTTACATTTGGTTTGGTTTACATTAAGGTTTTTTTTATGAGCCTGTTTGTGCAATCTTTTCTCTTTACAGAGCAGGTCTTGTGATTAAAAACACAGGCTTCCTTGAACCTGGGTATGTATAGTATACATGTATATTCAATATATACAGTTCCAGTCAAAGGTTTGGACACAAGTTTGGAGTGTAAGTAGCAGACACATCTCAACATAAGCAGCAAACACATCTCAAGATCATCTGGTCAAAACTGATTTGTGAATATTTTGGACGTCTTCAGCATTGATTTAATTTGACATTAAATATACATTAGAAAAGACAGTGGAATTAGATGGGGCCCCAAACTTTTGACTGGTAGTGTGTGCAGTGTATTATATATATAATTTATTTGCATGCTCCTTATATTTTCATTTTCAGAAACTTGCGGCCACAGCAGCTGGATAGAGAAGCCAGGTCACTTGGCCGCAGTTTGGTAAAGACCGACAATGAAGATGGAGATGATTACGATGATGACGATGACTATGATGACGATTTAGATTTTTCAGACATGGACTGTACCAATATGACATTCACCCCACTCCACAGGTATTTCCGAACAGTCTATAATAATGTGTTTGATATTTGTTCCTCTGTGATTTCATTAGATGCAGGATGTGATAACAGCCACAGGTTCTTTTATACAAATAGTAAAAAAAAATAATAATAATTAAAAACTTAAATGGATTAAGGAGTTGCATAAAGAAAAAAAGCCTTACGGAGATTGCTGAAATTATGTGAATTGTGTTTTTCAACATACAGTATTATTAAATCCTGAAAGAACAGTATTGAACCATTAAACTTGCAGAAGTAATTTCATTACTGTTGAAGAAACAAGAAGCTCATATCTGCATTGATTAGAGTTAACGGAATTGTTAGCAATAAGAAATTCACCCCTGACTATCAAATCAATATCAAAGGTTCTTAAGTATTTTATTATCTGAGGTCAAATGTACCGTCTTTGTCCTCAGGTTTATAATACAAGTTATATATATTTTATTATACCGAACTTGCTTTATAAATATTTTTTGGATATCGACATTTTATTTTATAGCCGATGTGTACCTCTATCAAAGCATGAACTTGCAGTTGCCCCAAAAGTCAAGTCATTCCAGGTAAGTTCCTTAAGAGATCATTAATAATTACAGAAGTTGTTTAGTTTTTTCTATTAAAATGAATGTATCTGATACGAGCTTTGCTATGTGGAGGTGGTGGATAAGATTGTTGCGATCTTCATGTTAACCATCTTCAGGTGAATATCAATGTGATAGAGGCTCAGAAGTTGGTAGGTGTAAACATCAATCCAGCTGTTTACATCACTGTAGGAGATGAGAAGAAACATACAGCCACCCAGAAATCCACCAACTGTCCATTCTTTAATGAGGTACATAACTTAAAAAAATTTTAATGTGGAGGTCTGGGTATAGGAAGGTTTTTCCTTAGATCACTGCTTATGTTTATGTTGGGTTTTTTTGTCTTTCAGAACTTCATGTTTGAGTTTCAGGAGACCCAAGATGTGCTCTTTGATAAAGTTATTCAGATTTCTGTAAGTTGGCATTAGTGTAAAGAGATGCATTGGAATCAATTACTTTTGGAATAGTTCAAAGCAATGCTCATGTAAATCACCGTTTTGAGATTTCAGGTTGTTCACAAAAAGATGCTGGCATTTTTGATGACCCACATTGGCTCTTTCAAGATAGACATCAGTACAGTTTACCAGCAGTCAGGTAACGACTCACTCTATATGACTTGTTCATGAATACCAGCTCGATATCTGAAAATGTTGATAGTGTGCTTTGAATGTAAAAAAAAAAAAAAAAAAAAGATCATGATAAACACTTATCTCAGTCTGTTGTTTCCTGATTCCACTAAAATGGATGTCATTAGTACAGAGATAACAGTATGGTGTCTACTTTAATAAGTGTAATTAACTCATCAACTTGCATGCTAATTAGAGGACACTGTAGGAAAAGGCATGTTAACTATAATTATTAGTCATCAAGTAGTTCATAGTTCTTCTCCCTGTCCTTTTTCCCCCCAAGACCACCGTTTCTACCAGAAATGGGCTCCACTCACAGACCCTAAGGACACACGCTCAGGGATAAAGGGCTATGTGAAGTGCACACTGAGTGTTATAATGAAGGGGGACCCTATGGGAATTGCCAGCCTGCCTCCTGCCAGTAGTCAAGATGATGACATTGAGAAGTAAGAGAGAGAGTGCTAAAACGTGCCCTGATGTTTTTTCCTCCTCTACCATTGATTACGTTTACAGCACTTCCACTCCCATAGCTAAAATTGCTTAGATATTATTTTGGATTTTGCTTGCTTAATGCAGAGGATAACAAAAGAGTTTTCTGTTACACAGGAACCTACTGCTTCCCAAGAGGATGCAAGTGGAACGACCATGGGCCAAGTTCCTTCTGAAGATCTACAGAGCTGAGGACCTACCCAGCATGAATGCTGGTTTTCTAGGAAGCTTCTCCAAAATGATGGGCGATAAAAAAGTCTTCATTGACCCTTATGTCCAGGTCACATTCGCTGGCCAGCAGGTGCTTCCCTTTAGGTTACACCTTTAGTATTTATGACTCGTGTTTCCAGAACACTTGGGAAGGTTAAGTCAGCTGTGCAATGTGACGTTTATGTGCCCTTATTTTGTCTCTGTATTTTATTACGAGCTGGATCTTTATGGCCCAAACATGATATTGGTGCTAAAAAGTGTCTCACCGAGATTAAAAAAAGGGAATTTTCAGATAGGATCATATACATTATTACCATTTTTCATAATACCTAATGCTTCTCATCTCTCGAGCCATGCTTCATGTTTTGGAAATATGCATACACATTTATATTTTTATCAGATAAAAAGAAACACATTTGCTTAATACAATTTCATGCCCTTTTATGTAGTGTCCGTAACTTTTTTGAATTCAAATCTTTCAAAAATCTTAATAATCACTCAGATGAAACTTGGCCAATTTAGATTTTATATGAAAAGACATAAACCTAAAGACATAAAAAAAAAGTGTTTTATTCTAAAACACAAAAATTATTAAGATATTGCGACATGAATTCGACATGGTTACGGACACTACAGATTTTTTGCTTTTTAATCTTTTACCAAAAACCGGTATGCTTTAATTTAAGCAACAACTTATGCTTCTGGCCGCTGGCACCAATTTTAGTATCAATACTCATGAAGAAATATGAATAATTTGCATTTAAAATTATTATTGTTTGAAGCGAGACAGGATAAGGGTGGAAAATGGCCATTTTGAGGAAGTTAGCAACTTGAAACTTTTAGGGAAGTAAGATTTTCACTTTCATGTTGCATAAACCTCAGAAGTAGTCTCTTTATCACACACATTTTCTGTATTATATGTAAAACATAAAAAAAATAAAACCAGCACCAATACTGTGTTTTGGCCAATAGAATGTCTAGTAAGACCAATTGTCATGGCTCAAATGCTTTCTGTAAGAAGCAATTTCTATTTTTCTCTTATCTATGAAGCATAACTGGGACCAGTTTTTATTTTGAGTTTATAATACACACATACTGTACGTACATCTGTGTACCATTGCTTTCTCCAAACGTACATACACACCCTAAAAGCAGGTCTGTTTGTTAAATGGGCTGTGGTGCACATATTTGCTATCTATGTTTCCTTATTGGGCAACAGCATTCTCAGCAATTAGTAACATAGTTGAAACACTAAGAGTTTAGTTGAATAAAAACAACACTAAGAGTTCCCACTAGAAAAGGTGTTTTAATGACAAAGCAATTTGGAAAAATGACACGTTTTTTTTTTTTTTTTTTTTATCCAATAAGCATCATTTAATAAACAATGTTACTGTAGCTGCCAGTACTTTTCCTACCCTGGTTTTCTAATTGATAGTGGTGATTGGATTGAGTGTAAGGTGTTGTTCTTAGGGAGAGACGTCAGTGGACAGCAACACCAATTCCCCAGTGTGGAACGAGCAGATCTCCTTTATTGAGCAGTTTCCTCCCCTTGCTCGCCGAATCAAAGTGCAGGTCCTTGATGATGCCAACATTGGGGAGGTAGCTGTGGCCACACACTTCCTTGACCTCCAGCAAATTTCAAACCCCAACAGAAATGGTAATATTCTCAAGTCCACGTTGCACTACATTATAAGAATTTAGATTTTGTATTGCGGCGTTTCTGTTTCTGCTGCCTTCCATTGTTTTATCCCCTCTCTAATATTTTTGTGTAATACTTCTTTTGAGTTCTTCAGTCAGCTCTAACCTTTTAAAATTCCTTTATTTTATTGTCTTTTAGGCCATCATGGTATCTGCTTATAAATTAGCATTTTCATGGAATAAAATTGTATATGCTAGGATTTAAGTTAGTAGATTGTAAAACATGCTACTTTGTTTTTAAAATCTTAAATCATGATTCTTTCTTACGCTCCATTCTCTTGCTAACTTGGTGTCTTTACTACTGCTATATTGTAGGGTTCAATCCAACTTTTGGGCCATCATGGATAAACTTGTATGGGTCACCTCAAAACTCCACACTGCGTGACATCCACCGTGACCTGAATGAGGGCCTGAGTGATGGCATCTTCTACCGAGGCAGAGTGCTGCTGTCTCTGACAGTGGAGGTTTACTCATCCCCTGCTGTTGCTGCAGTGGAGAGCAAAGCCCTTGCCAGTGTGAAGAGCAGTTTGAGCAGACTTACTGTAAAGCGGAAAAGCAAGAAGTCCAAAGAAAAGAAGACAAAAGACAACGAGGGTGAGGATAAAAGATAAAAGTTCAATTGTGTCTAAATTGCTTTCTCATTTGATTTATAAATGATAATTATAGATTATAAACAACGATAAACAATGTTTGTTTTGAAAAAATGTTTGCCATTTTATTAACTGAAATATCAAATCTAGATAAATATTTAGACACAGCATTGGTGGATTTGATGTTGCTATTTTGAGGTTTTCTTAGAACCTGATACCAAGAAGTTCCATGGAGTCCACCTGGGGTAGTTGCAGTTAACCGGATGGTTAATCAAAGAACACACCAGTGTGTATATAAGGTCCCATCATTAAAAATGCACATCAAACTATGAAGCCTGGGGACATCTTTATATACATCTATGAACAGATATGTCAGGATATAGTTCTGGGCAAAAGTGTTAAACTGTTTTTAAAAATTTGAGGAGTGCAATGGGCTTCATCATTGTGAAACAGATCGAGTTTGTACCCACCAGGATTCTGGCTGAGCTGGTGACCAAGAAATAAATGGCCACTCTAATCTTCCCTCCTGAATGGATGGATGGATGGATGGATAGATAGATAGAACTTTATTGTCATTGCATAGTACAGGTACAAAATACAGAGGAGGCAAGAAATGCAGAGAAGGGATGACCTGCCATGTGAACAACTATATGATGCATTTAATCAAGCTTTTATGATCAAATAAAACAGAAGCCACTTGGAAGCAACATACCTTTTGAATTGAGCGCTAAGTGCTGTGTCTGGTGAAAATGATGTTGCAGGGAACAATAAATGCAGCCAAATACAGATACATTGTTGAAGAAATCCTATTAGAGAGTTTTCATAACATCATACAGGGTTAAAGGTTAACCTCTCAGCATAATGATGACCATAGGACCAAGACAACGGCAAAGTGGGTTTGGGAAAAAGACCACAGAACAACTGCGCAGTTCACCAATGCTGCCCATCCAGTGTGATTGGTCTGCCAGGGTGAATGGAAGAAACTGCCCAAATCTAGGTGTGGAAAGCTTGTAAAGGCTGACCTAGATGACACAAAAGTGTAATTACTGCAAAGTACTAAATAAATGTTATTTTTAAAATATTTAATCATTTAAAAAACCTGTTATTGTGTAATAATTAATGGCCAGAAAATACGTCGGCGAAATCAATTTTGAATCGGATTTATCTAACAATTAATTTTTCAAAAATTGAAGGGGACTCTGTATATAAAGCATAATATACTGTGTGACACTGATCTATTTTCAAATATTTTAAAGTTTTTGTTTTCTTGTCTGAACAAATAATTGGATAATGTGTACTTTCATAACATGAAATAATAACAGTTCAAGGAATGATAGTTATGAAGGAAACCCGATTCATGATGTTCAATCAAATTATTCTGTGGAAGCGGTGCTTGTGCGATCTGTTTTTATTTCTGTTTCTTGTCTTTGTTTAATAGTTTTGAAACATTTTAAAACTGTTGTTATCTCGTCATACTATTCAGGCACGCAGGGTCACGGTGGTACTTCTGAGGAGTCGGACGAGGCCACATCTGAGGTTCCAGCAGCTGTGACTGTTGAAGTGGAGGAGATTCACGCTCTTCCTGAGGTCAAACATGTTTTTCATTTACATCTCTATACCAGGACCCTTCAACTACATTTTTATGAAATCCAACATAAATAAATATATTTATTGAATTGGGGATTTCAGAATAATTATTAGATTTTAGCACACAACACACAACACTTAATCCCATTTTATCACTTGCAATACTCTCAGTCCCACACAACTGTCCGTTAAATTAAGAATGCCTTTTAAATGAACAGTTCTACTGTGTTTGGTTCTGTATTGATTGAAATTACACTTTGTGGTTTGTCAAGAGCTAAACATTCAAGCTTTAGAAATTGACAGTAATATCCTGCCAACACAAAAAAGGCACATATTTTCTTGGTGGTGAGTTTGGATACTTTCTGAGTTCAAGTATTTGGGTCTTCTGCCCATATGGTACCCCAGTTTCCGTTTCTAGGTGACACTTCCGGGAGTTCATGGTGAGTCCAGACATGTAGAGTTACCTCACAACCTCCCTAAAGTCACATAGGTGGTCAGTTTAATTGTGGGATTAAGTGTTGATGATGTCATTCAGATATGGGAAGATGACTTGGTGGTGGGAGTGGAGGACAGGCACTCCTCAGGGATTGGCAGGTAATGGTACTGCCAGTGACCATTAGTGGTGCTGTAAGTTGTCTTGGACTAGACTTCCACTTTGGTTTAGTGCTACCCTTTTCTTAGGTGCAGGGCAAAGATCAGCCAAGCTTGCCCTAAGTGATGCACAAGGTCATCCACTCCCAGAAGGGGTAATTATCGAATTTCGATACTTGATTTATTTCAAATAGTTTCATAGACTAAGGCTTCCATCAGCCTTGAACACTACTATGATGGGGCTATGATCTTGACCAGGAGCTGGGACCCAGTATTTCAGACCAGTTTGGAACAGTGACCGTGTCTGGAAGGCTCCTTCTTCTCAGTACGCACTGAAAAATAAAGAAGCTTTGAATAACTCCTAGCACTAAATGCAAATTCACTCATAAGTCCACCCTATCTTCTTCCTTCTAGAAAGATAATCCTTGTAAGTAGGCACATACATAGACTTATTAAAGCCTGCTGTGTTGGAATAAGGCATGTTAAGGACACTAAACATGTGGAAGTAGGCCTTGATGTCACTGGCCAGGGTTTGTTTGAGCAGGTGGCATTGGGCACCTCAACAGATGTCAAAGAACGGGATGGTGGTATCTTTCTGCAGTTGTACTGGTTTAGGGTGACAACTGCTTACAGGTGCAGAGCTCTCAACCATAGGGGGCAGAACACAGACATGGGTCCACAGAGTTTTGGTGCAGAACAGTTCTCTTTTCTTAAAATGTTGGGGGGAAGGTAGGAGGCGAGTGAGAGAGAAAGAGGGAGAAAATGGAACAATATGACTGGAGAAGATGGGTATTTAGTGAGCCTGGCTGGTTATTATTAAGAATTGCAGGTGGCTTGGTGATGCAGGAGAGGTCACCGACTGGGAGCAATAATGTAGAGATAATCCTAAGTATTCTCAGTAGAGATAATCCTAAGCAACATTGGTGCTGTGAGGGACATAGTTGTTTGCACACCAGAGAAAAGAAAGTATCTGTATTATGATAACCATAAGCAAGACTACTTGCCTGGATGTGGTTGTGGTGCTCTTTTACATCCTACCAGCTTTACCCTGTGGCTTCATGCTCTTGTGTTATCTAAGACACTGATAACAGTCATGTTGGGAATGGGTTTCTTCTTGTGCACTTGGGCTGTAGGCCCACTATCACGGTATCTATCCACTACTGTCAGTGATGTGCAAAGTGTGCTGTACTTGACTTGACCAGACCAGTTCTATGCTGCAGTTCTTACCTTGTCCAACTGAAAATGCTTCTCTAAATGAGTTTTCAGAACTTGATTATGTCCATTCGAAGAAGCCAATATCTGAATTCCATTTCCAGAATCACAGATCCGGTCCAATGAAATGCACCCACAGAAATGTTTCAGCTATTATTACTATCGATACACACTAGAAAAGGACTAATCTCTTTATTTGATATTAAGTGATTAATTCAAATGCAGTAGTGGCTTCTATTCAAATACCACATCTGTTCCTTTTTATCTGTGTTGGATTGATTCGTCGCTGCTAACCACAAATCCCTCCTCACTCTGTCAGCAGGAATTCCTTACTTCTTCCAATTATGACATACGACTGGCAAACACATGTCAGGCATTGTAAAACAATTATAGCTGGCTTTTTACAATTTACCACCTAGTGTGAAAGCTTAAGCATGGAGACCCAACCCCACCCCCTCTCTGTAGGTTGAATGGAACATAGTAAAAAAAATTAGGTAGCTAGTGTTTGGAAACTGGACCAGTTCCAGACTGTTTTGTCCATTCATTGCAACTGCTAGTCTGTTCACTCATTCTGTTCACTCATTCACACACTCACTCATTCATTGTCTATACCACTTTATCCTGTAGCCGGGGTTGCAGGCCTGGGGCCTATCCCAGGAGACTTAGGGTACAAGATGGAGTACACCCTGAATGGGGTACACCCTGGACGGGGTGCCAATCCATCGCAGAAAACACACACACACACACACACACATGCTACGGGTAATTTAGGAATGCCAATTAGCCTAATCTTCATGACTTGGACTGTGGGAGGAAACCAGACTATACGGAGGAAACCCACCAAACACAGGGAGAAGATAGGAGCAAGAAGGGAGTGCAAAGAGTGGCTTTCCTATTGGAGGAAATTAAATGTGGTGCTTTTTTTTTGATGGAAAAGCTGTTTTGTTGAAATGCATCCTAATTTGTGACCTTTAATCTGGGCCAAAAAGGCTGGCGGTGGGCCACCAGCTGCTTGCTCTGTACTTTCAGCCACTTTGATAGAACCAGCTGTATCTCTGCTCATTTATCCAATTGTGGGGTAGCATGAGGATGCGTCACATCATCAGGCACAGGTGAAGAGCTTTAGATTCACATCAGTCATTAATATAGGGAGAAAATTTTAAAAAACCCATAGTGATTTTAATTGCAGCATGTTTGTTGATGCCATACAGGCTTTTAAATGTATTTTGGAAACTGCTCATCTCATGGCTTTTTTTATTTAAACTTTAGCGTTTATGCAGAACGGTTCAACAACCATCTTATTGATGAAAGAGATCAGAGAAAAATGGGAAGTTGAGCAGGTGTACAGTTGTTCCTGTTGAAGTGGCCAGTGTGTGTAGGTCTATATATTTTCTGTCACTTAAGAGATGTTCTAATACTTAACTTAAATTTGCAGAACTTCAACGGGGAAAAAGAGGAATTCTTGCTGTTTGCTTCATTTTTTGAGGTGACCATGATCGATCCGTCTATTGGCTCCAAATACGTCACCTTTGAGCTATCTATAGGTATGAATTAAAGCCAAAATATCTAAATATTTTATATTTATGTTTTATATAAATATTATATCTAAACATATCTAAATACCATCAAATTTAAGTGGAAAGTCTGCACTTCGAGGTCATATTCATTATTTAATGTT
This sequence comes from Clarias laeviceps, assembly GCA_030014305.1. NCBI lineage: Eukaryota > Metazoa > Chordata > Actinopteri > Siluriformes > Clariidae > Clarias > Clarias laeviceps. The sequence continues at coordinate 13,407,405 of JAQMYJ010000016.1, read as the reverse complement.
ATATCTTAATATATTGTAGTAGACTTTAAAAATAATATGAATTTGTCCATTTTCAAATATGTATATACAATATATTAAAATATAACATTAAATAATGAATATGAGTGCAGACAATATCAAAGTGCAGACTTTCCGCTTAAATTTGATGGTATTAGTACTTTTAAATAATCTACATTTTTATTATGTGATACTCAGCTTTCTAAGAGGCCAAAATTCATTATTAACACATGGTTTTTCATATCATTCTGGTACAAGTCACATTTTGTCTCATCTGTCCATAGGATTCTTTTCTGTACCTGTAGTGGCATTATTTAACAATATTTTGGCAAACTTTAATCTGGTCTTCTTATTAAAATCTTCTGGTGTATCCTCTGTATTTAATCATTCAATCAATTATTTACTTCAGATGTTTTCTTTAGTCTCACCAGAGCTCACTTTGTATCAATATACAATAATAAATGTATTTAATTTCAATATGGTGCTGCTCTTTTTGGTCAAAAGTTTATGGACATCTGAACAACACACTTTATTTCTATAGCACTTTTAACAATAGACAAAGCAGCTTTTCAGAAATACACTGGCCAAAAATCATTGCACACTTTAAGATCTTGTTCAACTGCGTTTTGTGGTGAGTATTGTGTGCAATGTGGTGGCCAATTTATGTATAAATTTTACTACATGCATTTTAATGCCACATAAAGTTGTTGAGCATGGAACTGACCAAATGAAGCAACCCCAGATCATAAAACTGCCTCCAGAGAGTTGAACAGTGGGTGCTGTACGATGGGTGTATCGCTTCCTACCATAATGAACCCATCTCATTGAAATAAGATAATCCTGAACCTAGCGTTCCACATGATATATTTCTATTGCATATGATAGAGTGATTTTAGTTCATTCAGTTATTCATCCAGTTAGCAATTGATATTAAATTACTTGAAGGCTATTCTATTGAACTGAAAGTGATGGTGATGTGTGATGGTCAGGTCTTCACATTGCTTTGGCCATACTGTATAGTGCAAGTTAACAGCAGCACTTCTTCTTAGCCTTGGGTTGTACTTAATTAAATCATTTAATATTTGAATGATTTAGTTTTTGAAATAAGTGAATGACTCAATGATAAACAGATGGCGTATAGAAACATGATGGCTGAATGTCTGAAATATAAAAAAATCAATAAGAAACAAAACTAAAAATCCCTAAACATACTGCAAGATTATATGTTTTCAGCCAAAACATGGTATTGGTGATCACCTAGGTGAAAAAGTGAATGTTCGGTTAGCATCATATGACACCACTTTTTATAATACTTTTTACTACTTCTCCCAATCCATGCTTTGTTTTTTATATACACACACATTTATATTTTCATCAGATAAAAAGAAACACATTTGTTAAATACAATTTCATGCCCTTTTATGTAGTGTCTGTAAGTTTTTAAAATTAAAATTTTTCAAAGATCTTAATTATCCTTCAGATGAAACTTGCCAAATTTATAAAAGATGAAATGACCTGGAAAAGTGAATTATTCTAAAATGCAAAATTGTTAAGATATTGCAACATGAATTTGACATGGTTACGGCGACTACAGAATTTTAGCTTTTTAAGCTTTTACAAAAAAACAATATAAGCAACAATTTTTACAGGTCATATGCTTCTAAAAGCTTACACCAATTTTGGTATTAATACTCATAAAGAATAATTAGCATTTAAAATTATTATTGTTTGAAGCGAGACAGTATAACGCTGAAAAAGGACCATTATTGCGGGACAAATAAAATCATCTCTCTAAAACTGCTGAAGTAAGCAACTTGAAATTTTTAGGGAAGCAAGACTGGTCACTTTCATGTTGTATAAACAAAAACTGTATTGTATGTATTACAAGAAAATTAAATTAGCACTAATACTGTGCTATTTAGTTATTTGTTTGTTCCACTTGTCCAGGAAACTATGGCAAAACATCAGATGTGGAAGTAAAGCGTGAGAAGGGCAGTGGTCAGGAGGATGTGTCAGAAGATAGACAGCCTCTGTTAGAAGCCGAGGATGAGGTGGAGAGACAAGAGCTGGCTGTGCCGGGCTCCAGGGACCAGTCTGCTACAGTACCCAGGAGAACACAACCCACGGAATATGATGGGTAACAGATCATCGCTCCTAAAATTTCTTCAACATATACAGTAATAAAGAAACTAAACTTTGGAAAAAGGAAAAAAAAAGTTAGAATAAAAAGTCACCAGTTTTCTAAAATGTTTAGTTTGGCTTATACCTTGTACCGAACCCTCTTAGGCAAACTGTACCCTGAAGTGTTAGTGTTTGTTTATCAGTATAAAAGATTTTATACGGACCTCAGTGAGAAAACGGCATAAGAGTCAAGTTGCCCTTTTGCCCCTTAAGGCTGCTTTTACACCAATTAGTCCATTGCCAAATTTAAATAATATATATTTTTTGTTGTTGCAAAAATGTTTTCATGGTTATTATTTCAAAAAAAAAGAAAGAAAGAAAGAAAGAAAGAAAGAAAAATGGAACAGAATAAAAAATAGACCAATCAAGATTAGCTGTTTTATCCATAATAGACCAAAAGGCTGACTAAGCAAAACTGCTAATTAATAGCTAAAAAGTTCGAACGTTGTAGGAAGGCTGCAGGAAAGATAGATGGATACAAGTGGTATTTGCTGTTTGCATCAAACACGTCCTTGCTGGAATGTCTCTGAATACAGTATGCGCTACCCAGATCATTTTTATTGCCACAACTTGGTGTTAATTTTAAACTGCTGTCTTTTTGCAGGTCATTCCGCTGTATTTCCCTGCTTCGTGAGAAACCCTGCCTTTATGTGTGGAACTACTTTGAAGACCACACCTTCCGTTGCTACAACTGCAACTGGCTATGGAAGATGGCTGAAAGACTGGCATGTTCACTATTATATTTCGTGTTAATTCCCAGTTTTCTTTACATTACCTGATTCAAATAATATCGCTGCAAGGCAATGAAGTTGCTTTGGTGATTTCTTTAGGAGATTGGACTTGATGAGGTAGAGATGCTCCTGAAAAGACCGAGAAGTAATGCTAAAGAGCGCTTGGTGGAACTCATGTTGGAGTTTTTTTCCAGCTGCAAGTAGGTTTCTACTTTGAGTGGATTTATCTTGACCCATTAGAACATTTTTAATACATATATTGTGCTTCTTTTTTCTAGACAGTATAGTACAAACTTGGAGAGAAAACGGCAGACTCGGGCAAACAACCTCGACAAGTGCCGTACAAACTTCATTAAGAGAAACATAGTATGGCTGAAGTTGCATAACAGAATCATTCTTTATTTTTACTTAATAGGACTCAAATTGTTTCACTATTAACCATTGATTTCAGAACAGAATCTTACTTTTTCGTAGCTCATTCTGGCCAAGCAGGCTCTGAGAGTGCAGAGGAGGGTGACCCGTCGCACAGTTCGAGAGAAGCTCGCTGATGTCCGGCGCATACTAAAGAGAATACACTTCCTGGTTAAAGAGGTGATTGTGGCATGTCTTCTTGAAACTACTACATCTATTGGCAAAAATATTTGCTCGCCTGCCATCACATGCATATGAACTTGAGTAACATCCAATTCTTAATCCATAGGATTTAATATGATGTTGGTCCACCCTTTGCAGCTATAACATCTTCAACTCTTCTGAGAAGGCTTTCCACAAGGTTTAGGAATGTGTTTATGGGAATTTTGGACTATTTTTCTAGTAGCGTATTTGTGAGGTCAGACACTGATGTTGGACAAGAAGGCCTGGTTCGCAGTCTCCGCTCTAATTCATCCCAAATGTGTTCTATCTGGTTGAGGTCGGGACTCTGTGCAGGCCAGTCAAGTTCTTCTGCACCAAACTCGCTCATCAATGTCTTTATGGACCTAGTTTGTGCACTGGAGTGCAGTCATGTAGGAACAGAAAAGGGCCATCGCACAAACTAGAGAGCATGAAATTGTCTAAAATGTCTTGGTATGCTTACATTTACAGTTACGTTTAAGCATTTGGCAGACACTCTTATCCAGAGCAATTCAATTCAATTCAATTCAATTCAATTTTATTTGTATAGCGCTTTTAACAATTGACATTGTCCCAAAGCAGCTT
>JAQMYJ010000016.1:13388309-13403199 GCA_030014305.1 Clarias laeviceps | reverse complement strand
TTAATTGATGTTAATATGGAGTCCAGTTAGTTATTGAAAACTCAGGTAGATTTGTATGAACTATCGAACTGTCAAGTCCTCAGAGAAACAGCTGCCAACACCAGTTGATGCCAGAACCGTCTTCTAGGTAGAGAGAACCGTCCCCAGACACGAGACGCATCCCAAATTCAGAGTGCTTTGTAGTTTACATCATTGGATAGATCCTTACACTGGGTTACTAGGTTACTAAATAAGTACTATCAGTCAAACACTGTTGGGAAGTTATGCTGAAGCAATAAGAATTCCTTTCACTGGAAGTAAGGGGGCCACCACACCCCACACCAGTTCCAACACTCCTAAACCTTGTGGAAAGCTTTCCAAGAAGAGTTGAAGATGTTATAGCTGCAAAGGGTGGGCCAACATCATTTCATATTAAACCCTTTGAATTAAGAATTGGATGTTACTCAAGTTCATATGCATGTGAAGGCAGGCGAGCTACCACTTTTTTGTGATATAGTGTATGTCAATACATTGCATGGTGGATTTAACTTTTGATGTGTCCTGTTTTTATGTATCTTCAGCCCCAAAGCACTCTGCCAGATGTGTTCCTCTGGATGATGAGTGGAGGGAAGAGGATAGCATATGCCCGGATACCAGCACACTCCATCCTTTTCTCTTTGGTGGAGGAAGAGAAAGGCAAAAACTGTGGAAAAATCATGTCGCTTTATATGAAGGTATCTTGCTGGTTCATTTCTAGCTTATAGAAATCCAAAGATATCAATCTGTAGACCACCTGTGATGTCAGGTAGTGTGTGTGTGATTTAGTGGGAGGAGTGGCTTGGGCCACCCACTACAGCTGTCCATCCTCCTTCAAGTGAAACTCACAGACATAGACTTCAAAGCAAATGTCACTCCTGTGATTCTTTTACTACTATCAGAGGAACCGTAGGTGCTAGAGCATTGGTTCTTGGTCTGGTTTTGAATACAACAATCTCATAATATCAGACCCAGAGTCTAACATTGCAAAAGTTGTTTCTATAGCTTAATCTTAAAGAAGCTCAGCAACAACTGAATTTCCCTTAAAATCTTTTTTCAACACTGATCTCTAGACTCCTGGAGGACCACTGGGTGAGATCTTTGCAAAACTGGAAATTTACATGTGGCTCGGTATCACCAAGTATGCAAAAAACTGTGTCACAAGCCTACCTTCTGAGTTCAGGCCAGTATATGAGGCAGCTACTTTTGGGACCCCAATACCTCCAAACATGCCCCCTACTAAACTGGCTGTCGAAGGTAAGGACATTGTCATAATAATATGAACAGTTTTATAGCAAAATGAGACAAAGTCTATTTTTGGACTTTCACTAATTTTGGCAAAAATATTGTCCAAAGGCACACATGTTTGCCTATAACAAATTTTTTTTCTTGAAAATCACTGTATATACTGTATATATATATATATATATATATATATATATATATATATAAACTAGCACTGGCTTTGCTGCCTTTGGGAGCATGATGACGCACTTCAATATTTATGAAAGTAATATTTACCAAAGAGAATTAAACAAACAGATAATGCTACATTATACACTCAGGAAACATGCAATCCATCTGTGTACAAGAGACGTGTGCTATATAGGCACAAACGCAATTGCACTATTTACATAGCTGCAAACACAATTGCAGGCTGATTTCATCCCAAATCATCCCAAATTCACACATATAAAATAAGTGACTCAAAGAAACGGTGCATTTTTTTCTAACAGCTTGTAATACATCTATTTTTTTTTATTTTTTTTTAGTACCAAAATGAGTTATCTTATTTTTCAAGCAACTCGTTCATACTTTTCTAAATTTCATATTTCTCATAAAACAGAAATGTTAATTATGGTGAATTAATTATGATAGTAATTTGTAGATATGTTTGCATTTAAAAAAATCAACAAACAAATAACCTATATCCATTTAATGGAAGCTTATTTCATAATGTAACGCTAATTACTTCCATGTGTTTGTGTGGTTTCTACAGACAGTCGTTATTTCCAGCTCCGTGCTCACATTTACCAAGCACGTGGAATCATTGCTGCAGATGATAATGGTCTCTCAGATCCTTTTACTAAGGTTGTGTTCTCCACCCAGTGTCAAGTTACGCAGGTGTGTTTCATACAACTCTAACACTTAGCTACAGATGGTTTCCAATTTTTTATTTACTCTTCTCATACAGTATGTTTTATTATATTTGTAGGTGTGAGAGATTGTAAAGGAAATTAAGTATTTCATAATTTTTTGAAAGCTTCCATTATATATGCTTGAATTGCTGTTGTAGATATTGGAGGAAACCTTGTCTCCAACCTGGTGTGAGTTGCTGATGTATGAGCAAATTCTCATGGAAGGCAGTAAAGATGACTTCAGGGACGACCCTCCTGTGGTTATCATCAATATCTACGATTATAACAAACTTGTGAGCTTATCACACCCATGCACAAAAACAAAAAAGAAAATGCATAGATAAATACTGCAATACTATAACTGCTGATTTCCTGGATTTTCTCAACAGTTTACAGGTTTGACAAAGAACAAACTGCCATAAAAAAAAAAAAACATGCAGTGAGCGACAGTTTTATGGGTGGAAACACCTTGTTAATATGAGAAGTCAGAGGAAAAATGGCTAGATTGCTTCAAGCTGCAGAAAAGCATCGCAGCATGCACCAAACATCAAAACTTCCACTTCTGTCAGTCCAGAACAAGAATCTAAGGTTATGGACACAGGCTCACACCCAACTGAACAATTACATTTACATTCATGGCATTTGGCAGACACCCTTATCCAGAGTTTATTTCCATTTTTATTTCACTATACGCCTGTGCAGTTGACGGTTAAGGCCCTTGCTCAAGGGCCCAACACTGGAGTTTGAACCTGAGCCCTTCCGGTCAGAAACTAGAAAAGCCTGCAATTAAAGATTAGGGAAAACAAATTGCTTGATTGTTTTCCAATCTTCAAATGTCCAGTGAACATTTGCCTTCGAATTTTGTTTCTGACAGACAGAAGTAGATGCTGATGTTGCTTTGTGAAGCACTCATGTAGGCTCTAATCTGAGGTGTGTTAAATTGGCATTTTCTGAGGCCTTTCCTTTTCTTGTCATATAATGGCACTGATTGATTTTACGCCTTTTCTCAGCTTCAAATTAGCTTGCTTTGCTCTGATAGACCATTCTCTGGTGTCCATGTTACTTACCGTCTTTAACAACAAATGAATCTTACCAGAACGCCAAGAGAAGACACTCAGGGTGAGAGTAGATAGCTCAGGGTGGTTAACTGTTAAAAACAAAGAAAGAAAGAATGTAACAGGTCCAGCATTCAGTTGCATCTTCCAATATTTTGGATACCTTAGAAGTGGGTTAATTCAAAAGCAGTATGGTCCACCACGTTGTCTACCATATCTACATGTAAATATCCTGCAATTAGGTTGATATGTTGCAGTTATTGCAATAACCCTATCATATTTTAACTTTTCTGTTATTACTTTAACACAGGCCAGTCCAGTATCACTAGGCCGAGCATTCGCTGAACCAGAGCTGAAATTTGTGGAAGAGCCATATAAGAAACCCATGCTGAAGTTCTTTGACATCACTAAAGGGAAAAGCAAAGCTGGAGAGCTTCTGGCTGCCTTTGAGCTAATTGAGTTGGATTACTCTGGCTTTGGAGAGGTTTGTCCTTCAGGATGCTGATGTCAGAAAAGACAGAATTCTTTATACATAGTCAAAGCCACAAGACATTGTTCTTAATGTTATTGAGTTAACATAAGCGATATTACATTTTTAAGCCATGCAGTGTTATGTTTATGTACATGCTTTTCAATGGAATGCTTATCACAGATGCGGCACTTTACATTTTTTTTCTTTTTAAATGTAATGCGTATATTCCATGAGCAGCCAGTCTTGCCACTGGATGTGGAGCCCAGAGAGCCGGAGTACATGGAGTTAGAGAGATGTTACATTATCCCAGAAGGAGTGCGGCCTGTTTTAAGGAAATTCAGGATAGAGGTACAACGATTAAGATTTAGAACATATAAGAATATGGGGAAATTCTCAATTTTTCATTACAAAATGTAAAGGTTTTACATTACTTGCATTCTCTTTTGAGTGGCTACAGACTGACGTGTGTTTTTTTTTTAAATATGGCAGGTCCTGTACTGGGGTCTGCGAGACCTGAAACGTGTGAACCTCTTTGAAGTGGAAAAACCGCAGATTCGGATGGAGTGTGCAGGGCAGTTGATTGAATCGGAAGAGATTGCAGACTATAAACAGAACCCCAACTTCAGTGAGATTGTTAAGCATTTTGATGTGGTAGGTCTTGATAAGGGACAGTAACGATTATTACACTGATGATTACATGTATGTAAGGTGTGTTGGAGCTGAAAGTGTGTGATGTGTATGTTTCAGGAGCTTCCAGAGCTGGTGTATCTTCATCCTCCCCTCACCATCTTTGTTATAGAACAACGGGCATTTGGACGCCTGGCACTGGTGGGGACTCATGTCGTGCAGAGCCTCATGCACTTTGCACCCAAGGACCTGGATGACTGGAAGGACGACGATGAAGAGGAGCCTCGTGAGGGTACGTGAGTGTGTTTAACTTGAACTTCACATTCATGGCTGTCATATGACAGCACGCTGATGACATTTATTGGCAATGACAATTATTCTTATTTTCAGAGAAAAATCCTCCAAAACAGACCACCCCTCTTCAGACAGTTGTGAGCATGGACCTGAGAGGACTTCCCCTAAAAGACACAAAAATCCCCCTTAATCCTCTCAAACTAATCACAGTAAGTTTTATCTGTACATCTACATCGCCTTTATTTCTGGCAATCACGATTAATCACAATTTTAAAATACTCAGATTTATTTGTATTATAAATAAAGAAATGCATGACAAACTGGTTAGAGGAAACATTATGCGGTTACATAATATCTCAAATGTTAACATTTAACGAATGTTATATTAAAATCTCTCAAATGAGACCGGCACTGCATGCGATGGTTGGGTAGTATGGGGTGTGGCAACCCACAGATGACAGAGCTCGAACCCTAACCTAGAGCCTTAGCTGCCTGAGCCACCTCTCTCACATCTTACATCTAATGTATTCTTGTAAAAACAGTTCCCCTTGAAGGTAGGACAGGCACACTTGTCAAAAAAACTTTGGTTTTATCCATTACTTTACCATCAAGAAGCTTTTTAGCACACCTTGTGATGTTTCCTCAGTCATTGCTAAACATGCCCTTATAACACACAGCCGGGTAACTATGCTGTGATTATGGGAAGCCATTAGGGTCAAACTTGGTTATATGATACATTTTCATTAAAAAAAATAGTAACACGTTAAAATTTCTAGATTAATCACACACGTAAATGCGTTAATATTAACAGCCCTAGTTAATATATAATCCTGTATGACTGCAAACATAAGCCTGCATCTGTGGCCTATAAAACCAGATCAGATTGGGAGAAATAAAGAATAATCTACCACCACTGACTCAATTGTCTACAGTGATGTTTAAGTAAGAATTTAGAAGATTGTTTTTGCAGTTTAATGGATGTAAAGATGTGCATTCATTGTTGTCTGGTATTTAAAAAGGCTCCTAATTAGTAGTTGGTCTCTTTAACCCTTGATTATGACTTAAAGCTAATAACGTCCATGTGGTCGGTGTTCCTGCAGCTTGATTGCTCTCTGATTAATTCAGCGCTGAGCACATTTGTAGGAACCCCACAGTGACTTCTCAGTGGGGGTTTTCTACTCACTGTGTGTCAGCATGCATGCCTGTGTGAGTGTGTTTCTTTTGCAATCAGAGCCCTCTTGATCATCAATCAGCACTATTTATTACTCATGGTAAATGATTTCTTTTGTTGGAAATAAATGCATTTGCACATTTGCTTATTTTAATATCCACTCCATTTTCAGCTTTTGATCTTTTAAGTTTTGATTGATTTGCAATGAATACCTGCTGTCATACAACCAAGTTTCTCAGGAACTTTCTAAGTTTCTAAGTTCTGGCTGATTTGCTGCTTAGAAATGCTAGTCTATGTAACAGATGAACAGTTGGTCTAAATATCTTCCGGCCATAGTATGTAAATAGTCCAGTACCGGGAAGAGCAAAGAATGCGCTGCAGGTTGCCAATGCATGCAAGGCAAATGTATCATCAGACCAGGACATGCAGCTCTTGCACGCTTGTGATCAACACCAAAAAAGGCAGTTTTCAGAAAATCCCATATGAGTTTTGCACTTTGCATGGCCCCCTAAGTGTTTCAACTTTGATGAATGTGTCACTAATTACATCCGGTGCGATTCCACAGACTGCTGATGGGTAGAGAAACAAACATAATAAGTGGAGGGTTGGAGTTTTCAGTGGTTTATTCATGAAACAAAAGAGATACTGTATATTGTGTAGGTCTTAAGGCAATGCCCTGAGTATACAGAGTAAATATGTGGTCCTGGCTGCTGAGGAGGACATGTACTGTATGTGCGCTTCTACTGTAAGTCTTCAAGCATTTGCATGTTCTATGTACATTTGATTGCAAACCACAGGAGGCATTGTTTTATAAGAAATGAGGAAAACTAAAAAGAACTTGAAGACACAAAGAGCATGCTATAGTTAATATCTATCTATCCATTCATCCATCCATCTGTAAACCTCTGTAGTCCAGGGACTATGGAGGGCAATGATGATTTTCATTCCTATCCTGACATTTTCGAGAATTATTTTCTCTCCATTTTTATTGCTCTCCACTCTCCTACTCCTAGCTATTCTTTGATGACATCAATCCATCTTCTTGCTGGTCTTCCTACTCCTATTCCAATTTCTGTTTCTCTCTATCATCAATCTGATTAATCTTTCTTCTGCCATCCTGTATACATACCCAAACAGACCCAATTTACCCAAACAGATCTCTTCGGATTGTTTCATTTAAAGTTAATACAGTATGTGGCCAAAACATGGTATTGGTGCTAAAAAGTGTCTCACCTACTGTAGGTGAAAAAGTGAATTTTCAGATAGGACCATATAACACCATTTTTCATAATACTTAATGCTTCTCGATCTAGGCTTCGTTTTTTGTAAATATGCATACACAGTTGTATTTTTATCAGATGAAAAGAAACCCATTTGCTAAATACAATTTCATGCCCTTTTATGTAGTGCTTTTTGAATTCAAATCATTCAATGATCTTAATTGTCATTCAGATGAAACTTGGCCAATTTAGATTTCAGATGAAAAGACATAAACCTAAAAAAGTGTATTATTCTAAAATGCTAAATTCTTCAGATATTGCCACATAAGTTAGACATGGTTACAGACACTACTGATTTTTTGGTTAAAAAGTCCTTAATGTTGCATGGAATGCTTTATTTTAAGCAAACAATTTTAACAGGTCATAAGCTTCTAGAAGCTTACACCAATTTGAGTACCAATACTCATAAAGAAATAGGAATAATTAGCATTTAGAATTATTATTGTTTAAATTTAAAAAATAATAATGATAAAATGATAAAATTAAATTAAAATGTAAAAAATATATAATTGTTGAAGCAAGACAGTTTAACGCTGAAAAATGAGCATTTTTGGGGGAACGTATAAAATCGTTTTCAGATTACGGCATTCTTTGAAATTAAACGGCACCTTGAAATTTTTAGGGAAGCAACATTGGTCACTTCCATTTTGCAAAAACTTCAGAAGTAGCTTCTCACTCGTAGCACACTCATTTTCTCTATTTTATGTATAACCTAAAAAATGTTTTTATCTGTACCAATACTGTGTTTTGGCCGATAGTCAATGGAAGAATGTCAGAAAACACTAATTAGGTCCTTATGGACCACGATGTTGCTAAATATAACATGGTGGTTATGATTATTATTAACCTGGAAGAACTCTCTTAAAAGCATCTCTAGACATACAGTAGCATCACCATCAATGAAGAAGAGTGTAAACATTAGACTATAACATGGGCTCTGACTGAGGTAAAAATCAACTCCAAAACTATAGCTGTGGGTTTCTGGTGATTCAGCTAATTTGGCAAAGTAAACCAGCACAGCTTGTGGGATGGTGAGTGATGGTAATGGGATGGTGCCACTCATTGAGATGTGCAGTACTCTGGGTAAATAATACCACCAAGTAAAATATGGCTCTGAAATGGCTCTGTTAGAAGTAAACTGAAATCCAATCTCTGTGTTTTCAGCATTCAGTAGTCACATGCACAAGAAGGTACACATAATTATGAATAACATTTCAGGGTCCACTGAAAGCAGTCACTAAGAAGGAGGAAGAACTTGAAGAGGAGGAGCCAGAAAAGGAAGAGCTCGATTGGTGGTCTAAATATTACGCATCACTGGATGAACTTGAAAAGCAGGTATCGATGGCTTTGTTTAACTTTTGGAAATTTGGATAAATACAATTTTTTAAAAAGCTGTTTGTGCTCAAACTCAGTGAATATACTGTATCAGCTTTGTAAAGATCACCGTTTTCAGAGAGTCGATCAACTTTTTTCTGTTTCAGGTGGAAAAGGATGATGAGTTGGATGATCCACAAGATGGAGGTGAGCCTATCATTGGTTTTATTTATTTAGAGTCAACTTTCGGAGTATTATATATATATATTATATATATTTGAGCAAAAAAAAATAAAAAAGTCCAACACAAAACAGTTTAATCCAAATGTACTCTGATCAGCCATAACATTATGACCACCTGCCTAATATTGAGTAGAGACACTTTTCTACTGGAACCAATATTAACCTTTCAAGCAGTTTGACCTACAGTAGCTTTTTTATTGGTTCAGCCTTCATTCCCCATGTGAGCCAATCAGCCTATCACACTGTCACCAGTTTTCCTTCCTTAGACGACTTTTGATGACAAAACTTCTGACCACGGCAGACTGTTTTTTGGACTGTCGAGTCATCCAGTCGTCACAAATTGGTCCTTGTCACAGTATTTACAATATCTCGTTACAATGTCGCCTGGAATTTGGTGGGATATATTAGGCAGCAAGTGAACATTTTTTCCCCGAAAGTGATATGTTGGAAGCAAAAAAAAAAAAAAAAAATGGGCAAGCATAAGGATTTGATGGACTTTGACAAGGCCCAAATTTCTGAAAAAGGTTAATGCTGGTTCCCATAAAAAGGTGCCAGAACACATAATGCATTAGTGGTTTGGTTGGACCTACTCAATATTAGGCAGGTGGTCATAATGTTATGGCTGATAACCCTAGGCCCTTAACCCTATCTGCTCCAGGGGCGCTGTTTCCTGCGCTCTGACACCAGTTAAGAAAGAATTTCACTGTGCTGTGATCTATATGTGACAAATAAAGGCTTAACTTAACATCAAACGAAAGCATAAATAAATAAATGTGAAAAATCAATTAATAGACCTGATAATATGTTTATATTATTATATATTATAACAACATTATTTATGACTGTTTGTCATAATAACAACAAAAACCAGACAAAAATATGTAACGGAATGCTTAAATGGCACTTATGGGTGTGATGGCCAGGTGTTCACAAACTTTTGTTCATATAATGTATATTCAGCAGTTAACTTGCAGGCAAAGTCGGTTAGTAATTCTCTTTAGTATTAAAAAGATGGTATGGCCCCTGGAATGATGGAACCTTGGACCAATTATGTCTCTTAGCTGCTTGTAACCACAACTGTTTTGTCTGTATCTTGTCCATATCTTGTCCATGATTGCTCCATGCGTTGGTTCAGCTGTTTGCTTTTAGGTGCTCACAGCTCGTTGCACGAGGATGATTACGTCCTAAGCACAACTAATTGCACCTTTAATGTTTCTTTCACCAGAGGGAGGGAACTTTAACATTTCTTCTTTAGAAGCAGAGGAGGAGAACGCCGTGATTGTTGACATAGAGCCACCCAAACCAAAGAGAAAGAAAATTGCAACCTTAAAGGTTCTTATTCTTTACTGCATTGTTGTTCTTCAGATTTTGTACAATAATTGTGTTAAGATCCAAAACACTGTCCTTTTCCCCCTTGCATTAGCTGTACAAGTCAGAGCTAGAAAATGAATTCAGTCAGTTCATGGACTGGCTACACACCTTTCCTATCTACAAAGGCAAGTCTAATTGTGATGAGGAGGAGGACGACGATAGTGAAAGGACTATGGGCAAATACAAGGTAAATCGCACACAGTCATGAGTATTAAACAGGATCGTCACTTCTTCTCAGATTCTTACATAATTTCAAGAAACCTTTAAGCTTAAATAGTCTAAGTATCTGTATTATGGCAGTTGTAACCAAAACAGATTTTGATGTGTTGCAGGGTTCTTTTCTGATTTACCCTATTGGCCTTGATGATGAGGACATTGACTTCCAGATCACTAATGGTATCCCCAAAAACTCCCCGATCAAACTCCTTGTCCGTGTGTATGTGGTAAAGGTACAGTAAAAATAAGACTGACTAAATAAAACACTGAATTAATTATTTATTTTGCCTGTTTAGTTATTGTAGTCTGCAAAACACAGACTAAGCTTGTTTCATAGTTTATAAATACCTGCTACAAATATATAGTATTGTAAAATGTAATTCCAGTGCAATTAGGAAATATCAAATATTTAATGATTACTGTAGTCAAATGATAAGGGAGCTCAAGCTTAACTGGGCAGTTCCATGCAATGCAACCATAGGGAGTCACAAAAATACTATATCTGCTTATATTGAATAAAGCTTTTACTTGTAAAAGTCTGAATTTTTTTTTTTAACTATATAGAAAAACAATAATAGAGCAAAAAAACAAGAAAAGTCAGCAATAATTGCTGATTATATTATATTATATTATTATAGGTTTTTTGAAACCTGTGATCCTGTCACCAGTATACTGGTATATATTTGCTAATCAATCTTAATCAATTTACCTGTCAATGGAAGAATGTCAGAAAAGAATGTCTCTGTTAATGTTATGGCTGGTTATGGTAGGTAGATAGATAGATAGATGGATAGATGGATAGATGGATAGATAGATAGATGGATAGATAGATAGATAGATAGATAGATAGATAGATAGATAGATAGAATCACATTTATTAGTAAATAAGCAAACCATAATTTTATTCTCCTTTTTTTCCTTTCAGAAAGGAAGTTCATAGTTGCTCATAATATTCTTGTTGTTATTTACAGGCCACTAACCTGGCCCCAGCAGATCCAAATGGGAAGGCTGACCCCTATGTGGTGGTGAAGGTAGGACAGCAGCAGGTAGACTCTAAGGAGCGCTACATTCCCAAACAACTGAACCCTGTGTTTGGAGAGTAAGTGTACTTTACAAAGACTTTATTCTACTTCATTTAGTATTTTAGGATCATCTTAATAACAATTATCAATAGATTTTTTTAAAACTAAAGTGGGACTTGCCACTGAAGTGGGACTTGCCACTGAGGGAGGATGTCTTGGGCTGAACAGGATAATGTGCCTGCAGGGTTGGTGTTGCTTGGTTAGGGACAATGAATAGCCTAATATTTAAGTCTAACTAACTCACAATTGCAGGATAGTTGCAACTATGAGATAACTTTCAATTACAGTATAACAAGTTGCAATTTTGGTGGCACAATGGCTTAGTGGTTAGCACTGTTGCCTTGCACCTCCAGGGTGTCAGCTTGATTCCCACCTTGGGGTCTGTGTGCATGGAGTTTGCATGTCCTCCCTGTGCTCGGTGGCTTTCCTCCGGGTACTCTGGTTTACTCCCACAGTCCAAAAACATGCAGATTAGTATTGGGCGAATGCATGTGTGAATGTTGACTGGAGGTCTTACCACGGTCGTAAAAATGAGAATGGATACAATGTAGTTGAATTACAGAGGTTCCTAGATGGATGGATGGATATAGAAACTTCTTGACAACATCTTGCAATCGCAAGATTAAAAAGTAACAATTTCTCATATGCTGCAGAAACAAGCATCCATAGTAACCTATTGTAACAGGGCCAAAAAAATAAAAGCACATTACAGATACTTTGTGTGATGTCTCTTTGTGTGATGTCACTATTCTAACCACAAACCACACTTTCACACAAGATCAGCAGTTGCAGTGATTACATTAGGTGTGGCTTCTTCAAAAGAAGAAATGCGCTGTTGAGGTCACGATTCGAAGCAAACCACTTCATCTTATAGTGTGGGCATGTACTGTATGGTTGCAGTTGCATCTGGTTTGCTTGTACTATATTTATTGATGATGTGACTGTTGTTAAAAAAGAGCCAGATGCATTCTGTGTATACGTAGAGCTATATTATCATCTTAGATGTAGCAAACGCTATAAAATGAACATGCACATAGACAATCTCCTGACTTGTACTTCATAACCAAAAAAGTTTAATTTACTGCAATGGCCAAGATATTCACCTGATCTGAGTACATTCACTGAGCATGCATTGTAATTGCTTAATGCAAAGCTTCCACAAAACAAAAAAGAACTGAAAAAAGGGAGCTTTGGTTCAAGACTTTGAGCAGCCATTGATTATAAAGTATTTAAACCTACACCTTACTTTTGGACTCTTACTGTACAAACATAAAACTGCAAATCACTTTGAGCTCATATTTAATACTTAATTTCAATTCACATTACTTGTGGGAGATAGCTACTATAGCAATAATGGTTAATTGCCAATGTCAAAATATTAATGAACATAACTATATAATACAATATAATAGTTAAGTGCTTATGATTATTAAAAAATAATAATTTTACATTTCTGCCAAATGCTAAAAATGTCCCAATGGGACAAAATGTTAACATCATACAGTTCGGCATATGAATGCCCCACCTTAAGAATTTTTTCGCTGCAAAAGAACGTTTAATATTCTGTAAACGTATTTGCGTCAATGGAAAGCTAAGTGAAGCAAATTTACATATTTTTTGTGGGGGTTTTTTGCAAGAGGAAAAGGGAGCCACTTTTAGTTCTGTTTTTAAAGAAGAAAAGGAATCATAAATTAGAAATCAATAAATTAAGGTTAAGTGAGGTTTAATGTCTATTTATTTCATTTTTTAATTCATTGACGTGTCTTTTCTAAATGTTTTGATTGTTTTATATGCACAAATATGATTATAGTGTTGGAAGTTGGTAATATGTTTGTGTGGCTGGAACGAATTATCTGCATTTACATTATTTCCTATAGGAAGATACGTTTCACAATATGAAATTTCACATTAAGAATTCGCCTTGAAACGGAGTAAATTTGTATGTAAATTCGAGGTACCACTGTATCAGGTTATATTTATAAGAAATACTCTATCACTGTCTACTTTGTGTGCTTGCATTCCCTGCTTTTTCTGTAGAGTGTTTGAGTTGACTGTGTCCTTCCCTCTGGAGACGGATCTTATACTGAGTGTGTTCGACCATGATTTGGTGGGATCTGATGATGTGATTGGAGAAACACGCATTGACCTGGAGAATCGTTTCTACAGCCGTCATCGAGCTACATGTGGCGTTTCACTGCATTATGACAAGTGAGTGCGCAATAGATTTGACAGTTACAGAAACTCCATATTTTGTTCCCCAACCATTTTCATAGAGGAGTGGTAGCAGAAGTAGTCTGATGAAATTGATCAGTTTCACTTAAAATGTTTCACACCAATTAAGGGTCAAGTTCAAGCTCATGGTCATGTGACAAAGTTTAACAGGATAATCTGATTCAAGACTCGAGAGACTTTATTTGGCCTTTTGTTCACATAGTCGCAGAAACTCTCTGAGTCAATGATAAAGGAAAGATAGATAAAGTAGAATGAACATATCTGATAACCAAACAAAAAATATTTTAAAATAGCAACACTTACACCTTCAGGAGTTTATCATGGACAGTCAGGAATTTTTTGCTAAATATAACCTAAATCCATGGTCCGGGTTCGATTCCCGCCTGTTTGCATGGAGTTTGCATGTTCTCCCCGTGCTTGGTGTGTTTCCTCCAGGTACTCCGATTTCCTCCCAGAATCCAAAGACATGCAGATTAGACTAATTGGCATATTCGAAAAATTGTCTGTAGCGTGTGAACGAGCGAGTGTGTGTACCCTGTGGTGGATTGGTTACCTCACCTCGTGCCCTAAGTCTCCTGGGATCGGCTCCAGACGCCCCATGACCCGGTATACAGGATAAATCGGTATAGATGATGAGTGAGTGAATGTGTAAGTGATAACCTAAATCAGATGAAGCTGTTGAAGCACATGTCTTGTGATGACAGAGATGGCTATAATAAATGGAGAGACGCCAAAAAACCCTGCACCCTCTTGGGTGAACTGTGCCGCAAGGACGGGATTCCCTCCCCGGAGTACAGAGAGACAGCAGTCAAAGTTCTCAACAAAATATTTAAAATTCCAGATGAGGATTTTCCTGAAGGTCAGTCGCTTAATATATAGAGTAATGTTATGTGTTAAATGTTAATCATAACTCTCACATTAACATTGCTTAACTGACATTTGAAGGTTAATACACTTGTTGCTATATTAGTCATTAGTCATCGTAGATGTGTCAAGGCAAGGTAGTTGTTGAATTTTGAAGAAAAAAACACTTTATTCTCTCTCAGAGCTGCTGAAGAAGAATAAGAAAACAGAGGAGGACTATGAGGAGATGGACCAGCACAGGGCTCTGAGTGTGCTTCACCGTTGGGAAGAGATGAGGGAGTTTTTAGTGGGAGCATGTCCTCTGGTGCCTGAGCATGTAGAGGTCCGATCACTGCTCAACCCAGACAAGCCAGGCCTGCCCCAGGTTAAACATCAGCATTTATCCAGCAGTGACAGCTATTTCGATTATAAGAAATGATACTTGGACAGTATGAGAATACTACGGTGGCCCTGAAGTGCAAAACAAATGCAAAACTGAAAACAAAATAACAAAACCCAAAACAAAATAACAAATTC
>JAQMYJ010000016.1:13363942-13388209 GCA_030014305.1 Clarias laeviceps | reverse complement strand
CAGATATTGGTTATTTTGTTTTCCGTTTTGTTAATTTGGTTTTGAATTTGTTATTTTGTTTTGGGTTTTGTTATTTTTTTTTCAGTTTTGTTAATTTGTTTTGCACTTCACGGCCACCGTAGAATACACACTCAGTGTAAACATGTTTTCCTGTTTGGGGCAGGGTTATGTTCACATGTGGATTGACATGTTTCCTGTGGATGTACCTGCTCCTCCTCCTGTTAACATCAAGCCAAGACTCCCCATAAGGTACCCGTATTGAACTGAACTGAACTGTGGTTAGTGTTTATTGATAGTGCTAGTTATATACATTATCTTGCAGTATGTTCAGAAGGTTTCTATCAAATAATAAATCACTCCAAACACATGTAGTATAAAATGTATCAACATGTTAACCATAGATTTTTATACTGCATGTGTTCTTAGATTTTATACTGCATGTGTTTTCAATAATTTATATTTTTTTTATTCATGCAGTATAAAATCCATGAATGCATTGAACACTGCATGTTGCTCATGATGATGCATCCTGCTGAGCTTTCTTCCTTCCTTTTCAGCTATGAGCTCCGGGTCATTATTTGGAATACTGATGATGTTGTCCTGGATGACATTAATCCCTTTACAGGAGAACCTTCAAGTGACATTTATGTTAAAGGGTCAGTTGTAACACATATAAAAGACAGCGGATTTATTTGATTTTGTATTTCATAATTTAAGATTGCATTGACTTGTTCTTAATTTATTAATTCCTGTAGGTTCATATATACACCATATACACCATCAGCCATAACACTAACATAACATAACGTTAACATATTAACATTGATTATTAGTTATATACCAGTACCAGTAATTATGACATGGTTATGGGCATCCAAGAATAATGTATGCCTGTGGAGACCAAATGCCAGCCAGTCTAGTCCAATCCTACAGTAACGTTAATGCTGGACACGATAGAAAGGCACCAGAACACCCAGTGCATCACAGTCCGCTGCGCTTGCGCCATTGCGAGGCAAAGAACCCAAGGCCAGCAATCTCGCCTCCAAACTCCCTAGATCCCAATCTGATCAAGCACCCAAATGATCCGCTGCCAATGTCCTGGTGCCAGACCTCAGAGAACTTTTGGAGTCATGGACCATTTGGCCAGATATGGCCAGATGGCACAAGGGTAACCTACATACAGTAGTATTGGCCATAATGTTTTGTGTTGTGTTGATGTTTAATGTTATGGCTGATCAGTGTATAATTATAGCAATTATAATTACAGCAATGTGTATTAACGCATATGTGTATATGTGTGTCCAACAGCTGGGTTAAGGGATTGGACAATGAAAAGCAAGAAACAGATGTGCATTTCAATTCACTGACAGGAGAAGGCAATTTCAACTGGCGTTTCATCTATCACTTTGACTACTTGCCCACAGAGAAAGAGATCACATATAAAAAGAAAGAGTCCATTTTTTCTTTAGATGAGTCAGAGTTTCGTCAGCCTGCTGTGCTGGTGCTCCAGGTCTGGGACTATGACCGCATTGGGTCCAATGACTTCTTGGGTAAGCTGTGTGTAAAGAAGCAGAACAAAAACCCCCAGAAGGTCTCACTTTCTTTCCTCTCTAAAGCTTTGTCAGACGTTGATCCAGTGGTGAACTTTAACATGATTGGCATGAAAAGGCATCGTGCATTCACTTGTTTAAAATGTAAAATGAGTTAGTTTTTACAATATGCAATAATACACTGAGGATATGCAGTAATACACTGACTGCACTTTGTAGACATGTAGGATCGATCCTGAATAGATATTATGAGAACACACATTACCATGTCAGTTTCTGTAATTGCTCTCCAATGACGGAGTACCACTAAAGCCACCATCCAAATGATATCTTGTCAGTGGTGGTCCTATTAGTGGCTGTCTTACACTAATGAATGAGTACATTGTGGCTCAGAAATCAGGTATAGATCAGATGGGCAACAGTATGGGCTCCAGGGTCTGGGTTCAATTCCCACTTCGGGTGTGTGCATGGAGTTGTGTGCATGTTCTCCCTGTGCTTGGTGGGTTTCCTCCGGGTACTTTGGTTTCCTCCCACAGTCTAAAAATATGCAAAGTATGCTAATTGGTGTTCCCAAAATTGCCAGTAGTGTGTGAATGAGTGTACACTGGCTCGTGCAGTAGTGCAGTAAGTCCCCTGAAATAAGCCCCTGCGACCCTGTATACAGGATAAAGCGGTATAGACAATGTGAGATCTTAAAAATGGGTGGGTTTTAAACAAAATGAACCATGCTCTAAGTTGCCGCACTACAGCACGAGCCAGTGTACACTCATTCACACACTACTGGCAATTTTGGTTTAACTGATTACAAATATTAATAATATGTGACTGACTGGTGTTTCTTGTTGCCCATGTGCACACACTATAAAAAATAAATAGCTCTAAATATCTACTCATCTAGATGTAAATGTCAGTAAATCAAAATTCTGATCTATCATCTCATTCATTTTTATTCTTATTTTTATCTCAAATGCGACTCTCTTCACTGTATAGCAAAAACAAAGGAATTGGCCTTGCTGTTCCAGCACTTTGAGAAGTGACTGCCTGTCATTGCCACTGTTTTATTACCCACTATCTTTATTCATTTAATTACAGCACATGTCAGCTCTAAATCTCGCTTTTACATTTTTATTAGGTTCCATTGAGCTGCGACTGAGCGACATGGTCCGTGCAGCTAAATCCTCTGAGCAATGTAGCGTTAAGATGGCCAAAGACAGGGCCAGCCCACGGTTCTCCATTTTCCGTAGCAAGAGGATGAAAGGCTGGTGGCCCCTCATCAAACTGAAGAGTCAAGAGGACATTGAGAGGGAAGAGAGAGAGGCTGAACTGGAGAAGAAAAACAAGAAAAAGAAGAAAAAGAAGCAAAGCAAACGCAGCAAGATGAAGCCAGAAGACATAGAGTTTGTAGACAACAGCGGAAACACCTACCTTTTAATGGTATTTAATGAGTAAAGATCACTTTGTTGATCTGCTATTATACACTTGTAATGGTTATGATTGTTCTTATGAATTTTGGTTTAACTGATTGTAAAACACTCTGATGACACTGGTAGCAAAACGCTCTCTTTTAATAAGTGCTATTAACAATTTCTATTTTTAAGGGCAAAGTTGAGGCTGAATTTCACTTGTTGACTGCTGAAGAAGCTGAGAAAAACCCTGTGGGCAAAGCACGCAAGGAACCAGAGCCCCTGGATAAACCGAAGTAAGACTCAAATACCTATCTGAACTGTCCTGCAGAGAGTTTTCTGTAAAGTATCAAATCCCTTTTAAACCCCGAACCAAAAATAAAACATGTAAAAAAAATAACTAACTCAGTCATAGGGTTTGTGTGAACAGCTTGTAGTCAGAAAGTCTCAAAAGTGCTTTGATAAATTGAAATGTATTTGACATTTTTCAGTGGCTTAGCAGGCTGCAATTAGATATGTGTGGAATTACCTTTAAATCATTTCTCTTTGTCTCTTACAGTCGCCCCAAGACATCTTTTAACTGGTTTGTCAACCCTATGAAGACCTTCATATTCTTAATCTGGAAGAAATACAAGAAATACATAATTGCTTTGGTTATTCTTGCAATTCTGACGCTATTCCTTGTCCTCATCTTGTACACCCTTCCCACACACATCAGTCAGCTTATTGTAAATGGCTAATCGTCTATTGTGACTGTTTTTTTTAATGGAGATGACAACAGTAAGAACCTATCTTCTAATATTACGCTGCTCAATATCATGATTTTAAACTAAATGAATATTCATATTTCCTAATTACCTTGTTGGATTGTTGCTTTTAAAACTGTACGTATTTGACATGTTTTGCTGTTTCTGAGGAAATTATATTTGCTTGCTATATTTACTTGCTAAAACTCTATTGCCATGCCATGGGACATTGTAAAAAGCTTGCACAGTGTGAAATATAAAATGAAATTAAGCAAATTAAGCTAAAATAACTAAACAAAAATTATAGATACACTTTGTTAGAAACGAGATTGTGGTCAGTGTAGACACTGAGAGAAATAACAGATTTGTCAGCATAAAATAAATAATGGTCTTTAACCACTGCCTGCAACTGATGGTTCTTTGGTTCATTAAATCATTTTGGGTAATCATCACACACTAGATATTGACACTGCTGTGCTGAAAATGGTTCACCGTACAAATTATAATAGATCCAAGTTAATGTAAAAGTAAGTGAGTGTGTGTGTATTTGCATGTGTATGTAAGGGGGTTATGCTTTTCTATACCCACTGTATATAGGCCAGGTCATTTGATGCAGCACTCCATTACTCTCTTACTTGACCAAATAGCTCTTACATAACATAGAGATGTATTTGGGGTTATTTTCCTGTTGAAAAACAAATGATGGTCCCGGCTAAGTGCAAACAAGATAATAAGGCACGTCGCTGCAAAATGCTGTGGTAGGCATGCTGGTTAAATGATGCTTCTCAGTGGGAACCACACATTCAGGATCCTTTTCTTCACCCTCTCTAAGTTTAACGAAGATGCTGCGGTTAGAGCAAAAGATCTCAAATTTGTACTCAGTTTTCCACTGATCTAACATGTATTTTGTGTTTCTTGGTCTCTTCTGCTTGTTGGCTCTAATCTGTAAATGCTGTAAATTGGCAGTTTTTGAGGATGGCAATTCTAATAAACTTTTCCTCTACAGCAGAGGTAGCTCTTGGTCTTCCTTTCCTGCAACGGTCCTCATGAGAGACAGTTTCATCATAACGTTTGTTGGTTTTGGCGGCTGAACTTGGTGATACATTTAAATTGAAGTTTTTTTAAATAACGATGGACTGTTTTTTCTCTTTACTTAACTGTGTGTTTCTTGCCATAATATCGATTTGTATATGTACTAATTGGGCTATTGAATCTGTATCCATCCTTTCTCTGCAAGAAATGTCACAAATTAACTCTGTGTGCCCATACTTTTAACTGGTAGTCTATGTATAAAATAATGAGTAATTGAATGAATAATAATTAACTGTAATTTACAACTGTATAATTTAAAGACTTTATTAATGGTCAGGTAATTTCTTTGTCTTTCATTATGTTCACTATTATGTTAATTTTCGTAAAATAATTAGGAACAATTCATGGAATACTTTTTTTAAGTCTAACTATTATAAGCTGGTATCAAAAAGTTTAAAGATCAGCTTTGTTTACAAGCTCAGTTTTTTGCTGTACCTCCTCCCTCAGACACCTGATTTGAAATCAGTAAAATTTGCTGTTGACAGTCTGCCTTGCCTTTTTTCGTCTTGGAGACGATGGACTCTTCCACTGTGAAGACTGTTGTTTCGTCTCAGGGTCATACCCATACACCCAAGTTTTGTCACTGGTAATGATCCTCAACATGTAGGACGGGTTATCTCTGGCACGCTGACACAGTTCTTGGCAGATTTTGATGCAATGTTTCGTCTGCTCCTGTGTCAGTAGCCTGGGGATAATCTTGACAGCATGTTCAAATCACACGTGGGGTTTGCCTGGACTGTTCCATATGACACACTGACAATGGCAGCAATGTGCTGCCATCTGTTGGTGTGCTACAAAATTAGACTTGAAACTTTTTGACACCACCTTGTATTCCATTCTTCAATTGACCACTCTGACTCCTGTCTCAAGAAATCAAACCTAGGCTACCTGTTCATTTTATCAATTAAAATGGGAAGCGTTAAAGAATGAAGTTTGTTTTTATACAAACGTTTGTATTTCTTATATTCCCAATTTGGCAGCACGTTGGCTTAGTGGTTAGCATTGTCGCCTTGCACTTCCAGGGTCTGGGTTTAAATCCCGCCTTGGGGTCTGTGTGCATGGAGTTTGCAGGTTCTCCCCATGCTTGGTGGGTTTCCTCAGGGTTCTCCGGTTTCCTCCCACAGTCCAAAAACATGCAGATAAGGCTAACCTTCATTCCCAAATCACTTGTGTGTGTGTGTGTGTGTGTGTATGTGTGTGTGTGTGCCCTGTGATGGATTGACACCCTATTCAGGGTATACCCTGATTCGTGCCCTAAATCTCCTGAAATATTCTACCGGCCCCCTGCGACCCTGTATAAAGGGTAAAGCGGTATAGACGGTGAATGAGTAGTGAGTATTCCCAATTTTAAGTGATGAAATGAACATGTAATTTAAGGATTGTTTAGAGTGATTAATAGAAGAATGGAAGGAAATTAGAATTTATTAGTAAGGAGTTACACAACGTTGTGATATACCCAATTAACTAGTCAGGATTTTGTTCCCAGTTAAGTAATGGAACTCATTCTGTACATAATAAGCAGGGTGCCGTTAATAGGACAGACGCGAGATTAAACGAGCGTTACGCTACGGAGCATGCGCAATGTCACTTTACTTAGCAGCGCGAGGAAGCCGCTCGTTTGCGAGCCTCATTGTCGCGGTCACGCGCCGCGCGCTCCCATCACCTCCGCCGCGTTACTACTGAACAGAGGGAAAGACTTCAGCGCTTCACGTTTCCAGCTTCTTTTACAAACAAACAAACACACTACAGTATGTTTTGTAGTAACCTGACACAAGGTACTTTTTCGTTCAGGTTTAAACCTTAAAAATATCAGTTTTTCACAATTAATTAGCAAAAAAAACCCAAAATGCCTGAGTTGATATCAGTGGACGAGTTCATCGCGGAGACTTTAGAGGACTACAGCTCTCCAACAACCTCCTCCTTCATCACCAAAATGACCAGCTGTCGCAATTCCGTTAGCAGTATTGAAGAGGTAGGATGTCACTGCTCCATACTGTACTGTACATGTTAATCAGAGGTGTGTAGAGAGATAAAGTGCGCTTATCGAGTAGTCCTGCGTGATGCGTCTATAGGTTTAGTTCTGGCTCTAAAGCCCACCATAATAAACAGCAGTATATACAGGATAGTATGTGGTTTTGGACTTCTTTGGTGCTTTGATTTCGTTTCACCACTAAACCGGGGATGCGATCTAACCTGGAAACGCGCTCCCTTTAATTCTGACGCGGCTTCTCTGTTCCGCTTTAGGCAGCTCGGAGCTCTTTGTCCACTTTCTCTACTGGATTCCGTGTATATATTACTGTCTGTACATGCATGTGGTATGTTTTGGGGATTTCCATGAACAGCCATCACCAAAGACACTTCCAGTGTATTCATTTTATCAGAAGACAATAGGGATGCGACAGGGGGAATTCTGCACGGCCTTTGTTATGAGCAGTGAATGTGCTCCTGTTAGATGTTAAGCTGCCTGCTCTGTTAACGGAGAGATGTGCTGGACCTACATTTGTCTCTCACTCTGATAAACGCATGTTTAGGTTTTAGTGCAAATCATTGTTTTGCATATTTCTGAGGATTTTCTTTTATTCAGATTTGCTATGTTGTCTTCCAGTTTTATTAGGTGTAAACTAATTTTCCTTAAAGAACAAATATGTATCACATATTCTACTCACTCATACACTAATATTGAGTAGGTCCCTTTTTTGCCACCAAAACAGTAATAACCTAAGTGTTTTGACACTTTTCTACTGGACCCAACATTAACCGTTTCCTCAATTCGAGCTACATTAGCTCTTCCATTGAATTGGACTACACGGACCAGCCTTCACTCCTCATGTGCATCAATGAGCCTTGGTTCCCCGGTTTTCCTTCCTTGGATCACTTTTGGTACGTCCTGACCACTGCAGCCTGCAAACATCCCACAAGACCTGCAGT
The DNA here is from genome assembly GCA_030014305.1 of Clarias laeviceps. Classification (NCBI taxonomy): domain Eukaryota; kingdom Metazoa; phylum Chordata; class Actinopteri; order Siluriformes; family Clariidae; genus Clarias; species Clarias laeviceps. Next base: position 13,380,490 of record JAQMYJ010000016.1, on the reverse strand, counting down.
TTTGGAGTTGCTCTGACCCAGTTGTCTAGCCATCACAATTTTGCCCTTCTCACAGTCGCTACATTTTCCATATCTCGTTAAAATGGCAACTGTAAGTGGGTGGGATATACTGTATTGGGCAGCAAGTGAACCCTTTTTTCCTGAAGTTGATGTGTTGGAAGCAGAAAAAATGGGCAAGCATAAGGATTTGATTGCCTTTGGGCCAGATTATGATACTTAGAGGATTGGGTCAGAGCAACTCCAAACCTGCAGCTCTTGTTGGGTGTTCCTGGTCTGCAGTGGTCAAAACATACCAAAATTGATCCAAAGAAGGAAAACTGGTGAACTGGCGACTGGGTCATGGGTGGCCAGGGCTTACTGATGCACATGGGGAGCGAAGTCTGGCCAGTGTAGTCTGATCCAATAGAAGTGCTATTGGTTGTGATAGAAAGATGTCAGAACACACAGTGCTTCACTGTTATGATGGCAAAAGGGGAGACCTACTCAATATTAGGCCGGTGATCATAATGTCATGGCTGATTGGTGTATTGTTTAGATAATTTTATGTTAGGATAAGCTGTTGTGTGTATGTTTGTTCTGTATTTATGTCCTGATTGATATAGGTATCAAGTAGACCAATATATGATAATCAATTCAACAACACATTTTTGCCAAGTACAAAACAAAACAAAACAATACACCAACCAAGATTATGTAGTCTCAAGCCCTCCTTTTATAGAATTCATTCTATGTTTTGCCCAGGGCAATAAGCTTGGCGACTTCTTCAAATTCTAGCAGATATGTTAGATTATCAGGTAACCATGGTGATGACCTAGGCTGTGAAAAGCATTGTGAACTGAACAGCGTAGCACATTACATGCTTACTGATTTGAGCATCATCTGAGAGGACCGATCCCACTGGCTCTAGTGAACTCAGCACATTTATAGCCTGAGGGGTTTAATGGTACAAAGGAACATGCCTGCTTAGAAAATCTATAACTCTATATTGATTGCAGAACAGTGGCTCTAGTGCGTATCTTAAGGCTAGTCATTATTAGAGACAACTCTAATCTCAGATCAGATCACATGAGAAAAGTTGATTAGATTAAATGGATTAGTTCTCATTCAGCTAAGGCTGGATACATTTAAGAAGCGTGACTTACTGAAAGTAGTGCCATTTTATGGTTTCATTCTAATGTTGTCTAGAACAGCGATTTCATGCATTTCATCACCACATTATCATCTTTTATTGAAGGTTATTGTCGATCCTCTCTTTGTTTACATTCTCATCATCTAAGTCCTCCTTCAATAAGGAATATGAATAGAACATGGATGAAAATGGATAATTTTAAGAAGATGTCACATTGAAAATAAGCGATTAATAAGCAGAGTCTCATACACTTTTCTGATCATGTTTGAAACCACATGAGTCCCACATGTTCTGTCTATAGAACCTGTAAGTTGAAATTCATATTTAATATATGAAATCCAATATTTCAGTTGATAATTTTTTTATTATTTACTACTGTATGGATGATTTTAAACTGTCTTGAGTTTAGCAGAGGTACTGTGTGTGGGAATACATGACTTGTAATCGGAATGTTTAAATAATACACATCACATGCACTAAGTATGTATGCCTGCATGCCTGATGCCATTCAGTATTATTACAGACATACAACATAGACTGTTATTATTATCAACTTCCCCTTGCAAATGGAAATCCCCCAGGGTGTACTGGTGAGTCGCTCTCTCCTTCCGCTACAGTGGACTGGCTCACTTGTTCTGCAATGAAACCTTAAACTCTGCTGTCTTCTGTGGATTTCTCTGCTGTCTGGTACACATGCTGTTCTCAAAACATCTATCCATGATTCATGAAATCATTCAATCTCTGGATCTGTTGGTTTCAGTTTTGTAAATTGTGCTGAAAGACAAAAAAAATGCTGCACAAATGGAAGGTGAATGCTTTAATTATTACATACTTCCAGTAATACAGTTCCCTCTGGAACCATGTGCACAAGCCTTTAGTCATAGTTTCTGTTTATTTAATGAGAAAGCACAATCTTACGCTAAATCATTATGCTTTGGTAGGAGTATTATTTAATTTTATTTATTTGGGACTTGGAATATACTGTACAGTACATGTCATTTATATAGTTTCAGTCAGATTAGATGAAAAAATGGTACCTTTAATGTTTATTGCTATTAATGCTTAAAGTGGGATTTTTGGTAAATATAAACAGACGATACTGTATACTTACTGTACATATAATAACATAAAAATCCCTGAATCAACGAAGCCCAGAGAAGGCATAATACATACAAATGTCACACTGAAAGCTAGACCCTCTGGTTGGTTTGAGGAACAAAAGATTTAACTGTGCTGAGGCAAGTATTCTCTCTGACCATTGTGCGTAGTCAGGGAAATTACACACATAAATACAGGCGAATTCTGGAACCAGGCATGAAAAAAATTACACGTGTCAGTGAAAATTTACAGATACTTACAGGTACAAGCTGATAGAGAAAAGCTCAATGTAAACCTCAGTAATGTAACATTTGAAGCATCCTGGTTGATTATAATAGACTAATATGCTCATTATATTTTAATGGAAATGAAACTGAAAAAAAAGGCCTAGAACTATGTCTTCAACTTTGTCCCAGGACATACGCAGTGATGTGTGAATATACTTAAATATAAGTCACTAACCACTAACATTTCTGGTTGTTTTTGAGTTCTTATTATATCCAGACAGATGACTAACAAGCTCTACCATATTGTGACCTTAAAACATTGCATGAACACTTTAGGAAGAGACAGAAATGGTTTGCTTGCTATGAAAATCTCATTAGTCTCGATTTGCTTTCGTTAAAGTCTAAGCTATTTGCACAACAGTACTCTAGCGTAGCCTGCCAAAGTATAGGATAACAACCACGACTTGGTTGACTTAATTGAGTTAAATAATAGTTTCCAGTTACCATCTTATCCTCAAACGATTCCAACATAAGCCATTGTTTTCCTGGTTCAACTATGTGGTTATTTTAAGAAATATCTCTTGTTTAACAAAAAAAAATGACAACTTGAATATTTCGCCCAATTTCTTCTGATTTTGATCATTATTATTAATTTCAGCTTGTTATTAATCCATGCTCACAATTTAAGGCTTAGACTTCTCAGAATATCCTCAGCTTTAACTAGTCAATTTTCTTGCAAACCAGGATTTTTCTGAACGTTTGACAGTAAAACTTAAGTGAAACAAAGATACAGTTTACCTATATTTTCTTCTAGCAGTGCACTGTTAAAGCCTTTTTTGCACCTTTTTGTATTTTTAAAGTGTGAACAAGTTTCATCTCACAGTCAATTAAAACCCTAAAATGCTAATGATAGTGTAAATGTTTGAAATACGCAGTGGAAAGACTGGTTTACTCTGATCTGTTTGCTTTTCCACCCTCTTAAAACCCAAGCTCAGGACTGAACCAGCAACCCTTGAACTTTGAGGCAGCAGTGCCTATAGTGTTTTGGCTTTACAATTGAACTGGAAAACAACAAACAAGTGATATTAACCCCCTGATATGGTAGAAAAGCCTTTTTTTTTTTTTTTTTTGCATTTTGGATTTTGAAAGGCATAATTAGATTCATCATGAATGAACTACCACAAATATAATATATATTTGGTTTCCAAATAAACTATGTCTGAGAAGAAAGTAAAAAATGTATTTATTATAATTAGCCTCTATAAGCATATATGCAGTGGAACGATATATACCTTCAGGTATATGGCGTATAAAGGCTCTGTATACAGGGATACGTATATAAAGTGTGGCATGCATGACAAAACTATGCACAAACTGAACTGATTGTGAACTGTTCTGAACAGTTGAACATCATTAAAAGTATAAACAGACGAAGTGTATACAGTATGTAAGCAAACATAAAAATCTGGAAAAACAGCCCTCACTGGTATACACATTGTTTTTTCATATGAAGCCTGAACCATGGGCTGCCGCTCTAGGAAATGTTTTTTTTTTTCATGACCTATACAAATGGGTGTCAGATAACTCAGATAAAACTTTTTAAATGAAAAGTTATAAAAGTTATGTTATAAAACTGTAAAACGAATTGTCAGTATAGTGCTACATACAGTATACAGTATGATTAAGTCAAAAGACACTGACATCAGCCATCAGCACTTTAACACACTGCGGATCATTCTGTTTATACAGAGAGGATGAGTGAAGGAATGGAGATAACTGCAAACGGAAATTCTGTTCTCTTTGGGGTTGAAGTTACAGCTTAGTGGCTGAAAGTCATGAAGTCCTAATCATGTACCTATGCTGTTGTTAAGATTCACTTAAATTCATTTAAATGCTTTCCACAATGATCTCGTACTTTTCAGCAAACTATTATGGACAAAGCTTTGCTCAATTGCACTGCTCAATTCTGTTTTAAACTAATACTTTTATATGAGCTTTGTGCATTTAGTGGCTCATCTACTCAGTTATATAAATATGCAATATTACCTCCATCTCAGTTAAAGCACATTAAAAAGTACTGTAGAAACAAAATCAGTCCCTAATGCTGTTGATCTTAACATTTTGATTATGCCTCGTACACAATAACAATGATGGAAGTCTCAGCTGTTGTCTATAATGCTTTTACTATTTCCTCTGTGTGTTCTTATTTTATGCTCTAATTACTTTTTTGCACACATCAATGCTTTTCTTAACATCTGTTAGTTATAGCAATAATATGACTGTTAGACAAATATTACAACATTATAGTTACTAAGCATAACCCATAGGAAGGCACGTTTTTTTTTTTTTTTTTTGCAACTTGGATGATTTGCTGAAACAGGAAATGTTTCTGCAAAGGTTTGTTCGAGGTGGTTATTCTTTGCTCAATAGGCTCACTGTAGGTCTAGGAACATTTCCTATGGAAGCTCTTTCCAGCATTTGAAAGGAAAATTACTACATATAACGTCACGATTTCATACATAGATACTAAGCAAAATAGGATGTGGCCAAAATCTGCTCAGATTATATATGAATTTAGTGCTCAAATTCTTAAAGCTGTCACACATCATGCTAGCTCTCCTTGAGTCATATACTAAACACACTCACTGTGAATCCTGTTTAAGGTGATGGAAATTTAAGTTAACCGCAAGCTTATCACAAAGCTTGGGACTCTCATATTAGAACAAGTCAACAGAGTGGAAGGCATTACCATAGATATTATCCTGTTTGGTTAGAATTATGAAAGGATTATGTGTAAAAAAAAAAATTTATATGAAAATGTCAGTTTATTTTTGTTATTATCAACTGCATCTTCTATAACGTTTGGAAAACTGGCAGTGTTACAAATTGTTGGTTTAAATTTCTTTGTTAGATGTGAGGAAAACTTATCTATGTGTTTCTGAAATATTTGCAATGACATAAAAAAGTCACCAAGCAGAACAACAAAAATTTCTTGAAATTGGGTCAATGCATTACTATCAAAATTTGTGGAAGAAATATGGTTGGAAAAAGTGTTGCAGAATCGACAATAGAGTGCACAGTTGTGTTTAATTATTTAAAGAGGAACATTCCCACATACTGTACATGTGATTTGGTTAATTAAAAAAGGCTTTAATTTGCTAGGGAGCATTGATTTTAGAGCAATGGAAAAAGGTCATGTGGTCTGAACATCGCCAGTTGACCCTGTTCCAGAGAGATGGGCGTGTCAGGATAAGAAGGGAAGAGCAAGATGGGATGCATCCATCATATGTACAGACTTCTGGAGGCTGTGTTATGGTCTGGGGTTGCTTCAGTTGGCCAGATTTAGGCTCAGCAACGTTATGTGACACAAAAAGTCAGCTGATGACCAGAATGTCCAAGTTTTCCCAACTGTGGAGTTTTAATTTTATTCCTCGATAGCATGGACATATTCCTGGATTTAAATTTCAAAATAATGTTTCTGTGAGCATAAGGAATAATTTTTACACATGAATTGACCACTACGCATATTGCTGTAGTCAAAGTTAGAGGTGGATAAATTAAATTGTAGGGTGTGCTAATGGCACATGCAGTTTGGCATATTTAGGTTTGTTTTGTACATAACATGCACTTTATTTGCACCGAATGCATTCTAATTACTTCTGAAAAAAAAAAAAAAACACTTGCAAACCATTTAGCACTGTACGAAAGTGTTTTCTTTGCTCCCGGAACATCCAATTAAATTTTTTATCTTTTCTGAATAGAATTAGGTACGAGGTAATTAAGCAAAGCAAACACTAAAATCTATAGATTAGGGGGTCCTTGAGGACCAGGGTTGGAAACCACTGATATTGAGGATGTGACTGTCCACAGAAATGATGATGATATTTTTTGCACATTTTACTTGCTTGTATACTATTAGGTCCAATTGCAAGTTGCCTGACTTTGGCAAGGCTCTGATAATGTCCTTGAAGTCCTCAATTATTGGCCCAGTTTTCTTGCAGTAGGGAAAATGGTCAGTCCATTGAGCATTTCCTGGCTCACTGTCCATTTTTGCTGAATTACCCGCTCACCTCCAGGCATAGTCAGCTTTAATGTGATTGACCATATGTTTTCGACTGAACCATTCTCACAATATCAGAATATCTCAATAGTCAAAAATCTTGCACAATAATTTGTTTCGGGTGTGTGTGTGCGTCAGGTGACTTAATGCAAATGTGATAATAAAGAGTTCTAACATACCGTGTAGTCTTCCTGTTTGCAGAGGTTTTGAGGCATGAATCAATGTGCCCTTGAACACATGATCTATTATCCATGTTTGGAAGATGAACACTGATGGACGACCTATTTCAGTGAAATTCCATTTGCTTTGTAGGCTTTGGACTGTGACCGTACAGTATTGCAGAAAATGAAGAAGGCTTCCAAAGGCAAGCATGTCTCAGGTCAAGGTAACATCGCCGATGTTCTTTAATGACACGAATGTCTCAATTTATACTTCATTTAAAATAGCTGTGTGTGTAGAAAAAATGTCGTAGAGTAGGAGGCAGAGGAGAACCAACAGTCATCAAAACGTCTGGGATAAGTTGGCATGCCCAGACAGGAATCTGTTGGTTTAGAGAAAATGTCATTACTGCTTGCTGTGTGTAGCATATCTTTGTTAATACTGCACTAACCATAGACAAAGCCATACCAACAGGTTTTCACAATCTTTAGCATGATTGCACTACTGTATGGTAATGTTTCCAACATTTCTTTAACAAAAATAATTTGAAATGTTAAAATGCTTTATTTTGTCATTTTATCTTCCATGTTTTTAATTTCCATTTGCTTTCCCTCAAGAACACATATCGCAGTTGGAGCTGTATATCAACTCCATGGAGAAGCTAGCTGTCAATTTTCGCAACAACGGAGAGCAGGAAGTGGCCTCTGCCTTTATTAAGTTCGCGGAATTCTCCAAAGAGCTCCTGACACCAATGAAGAACTTGGTTAGTCACTGAAGGAGAAAACACCCTCTGGCCAGCACAGTGCCCACACTGATGTAGTTATTGTGTGAACTGGATTGATAAAACTCCATTTTTAAAACTGCAAATAATGAATCAGCTCACAGGCTCAAATCTAAGCCTTTTGTCCAAAGAAAGATAATGCTGTTTATCATACACTGTATTTTTTTAGTTAAGCTCTGCTTTCTGTAAGACTTTATTGGTTGGTTGAGACTTGTGCCGCAATGATTGTTTACATTTCCTCCCATAGTTAAAGAGCATGCTCCACAATATCAACTTTTTCCTGGACTCATTGGTGAAAGGGGATTTGAAAGAGGTCAAAGGGGTATGTTTAAAAAGTCACATGTGGTGTCTCTGAAATGCTGTATCTGTTCTTGTATCTGTTCTTGGGAAAGTACTGCTTGAAGGTTATTTCAGAGCTATGCTTCTGTGTTTCTGTTTTGTATTTTTGACATAACATCAACTACTAGATGATCCTTAGATGCTGCTTGAAAATTGATCTACAGTATATAGAAAAATAAAGGACAGGAAATGGATCTGTTTCTTCCCCTACAGATATCTATATACAGTAGACTGATATATCGGATACTAAAACATCTGTATTCATATAAACCTTGTTGCTCGTATTGAGCATACGTTAGCATACATAGTAGTTTATGACTATATAGTATACACATACACATACATAACTCATTATCTGGTGCCACCTAGAAGACGAGCAGCTGCCATTTAATTCTTGTTCCTCTCAAGGTTTCATGTCATGTCATCTCCTGGGAGATTTTCCTCACTACTCTCACCTACAGAGGCAAACTCATGTTTAATCAAAATTTAATTCTATTTCTAGATTTTTTAAGCTACTTTTGTAATCCTGTCTCTAATTAAGAGCGCTATACAAACAGAATAGAATCGAAGAGGATTGGATTGAAATCCCTCAAGTTCATTGGAGCTTTTCTTGTTCTATCATTAAATGAAAAACACCTATTTCTAAAACTTCTTTTCCCCTAGGATCTGAAGAAGCCCTTTGACAAGGCATGGAGGGATTATGAGAATAAATTGTGAGTATTCGTAGCTCTGCTGTATTAAATTATAAGGTTCTGTGATACTGACAATATAAATGATATTTATACACACAGCTCAGCCATGACATTACAACACAAAATATCATGCTCAGTATGATATTTAGGCAGCTCTGGTCCCTCAAGGCATGACGGGATGAAGGGATGTGATGTGATGTGATGTCTGCCAGTTGGCAATGGGTCCTTTGGGTGCTGTAAGATTTATATGATTGGACTTGTTTGTCCATCTCATCCCATGGGTGCTTGATTGGATGGGGATCTGGGGAGGTTAGAGGCCAGGCTCTTTTTTTGATGAGTTGTGCTGCTTTGGCTTTTCTTTGAGATTGGACTGTACAGGCTGACCTTGAGTACCTATGATCCAGTTTACTGGTATATTGTTGATAATCAATGTTAATGTGTTAATATTAGCGGACAGGGGTAGCTTAGTGTTTAAGGTATTGGACTATGGTTCGGAAGGTCCCAGGTTCAAACCCCATGACTACCAAGTTGCTAATGTTGGGCCCTTGAACAAGGCCCTTAACCCAAAACTGCTCAGAGATATAATGAGGAAAAAAATGTCATTTGCTCTGGATGAGGGCATCTGCCAAATGTTGTAATGTAATGTAATATTATGTGGCGTTAATCTTCTGGCTGATCGGTCAATATAATCTTCTATACATATAATAAAACTGTAAAGTTGGTGTGTCTGTACATTGAAGATATTTGCGAAAAAATAATTTGGGTGAAGGTAAGATTTTTAGAATTTTGGAATTTTCGTTTGTTTGTTTGTACACGCATCAATTAAAAACTACTGGACGAATTTTAATGGGTTTTCACAGGTGTGTTTGGTCGCGGCTGAGGTAGCATGTAGGGTTTGTTTCACTGCAATGCCTATTAATTAAAAAAAGAGAAAAATAAAAATGCTTCCTTCCTTTATGAGCAATAACGGACTGTTCCAGCGAGAACGGTGTTTTCAGGTACAGAGTATGTCACACAGACTAACTGCCAAGAGCCCGACTAACAAAAAGAAGTGCTAATTAAAAACCTTTTAGTGACCATTTGTATGTGTTTTTGTTGCCAGTTTAGCAGGTTAAGAATGCATGTGCAATTTAACACAGGTGCTTCATTAGCACACATGGCAGGTGCAGTATAACTGTTTTGTGCACCTGACATTGATGATGAATCATTTTTCAATTTAACAAAACAGAAATTAGCTTAAAATTTGTGGGTAAGCTGTGTAATAAATTTGTTTTATGCATCTTTCCTCCCATACATAGTGTACAGTGTGTACAGTATTTGCTCATGTGTTGTTGTTGTTGTTGACCGGAGTTCCTTCTTTAGTTTCTTTAAGGTCTGTCATCTAGTCCTGTGGTCTGGTCACTCACTTCCCATGTCACTGTCATGAGTTAAGAAACACTTTAAAAAGGAAACTTAAAAATTCCCACTGACTGTACTTCCCCTTGAAACCTGGCTTTTCTTAAAAAACGTTTGTGTGTATTTGTTTGAATTATGCTAAGAATAAAAATAAAAAGCTAACCTGCATGAAACCTGTGTCTTTTAAGCAATAAGATAGAGAAGGAGAAAAGGGAGCTGGCAAAACAGTACGGCATGGTGAGGACAGAGGTAAGCGGTGGAGAGATTGCTGAGGATCTAGAGAAAGAACGAAGAATGTTTCAGCTACAGATGTGTGAGGTGAGATCTCTCTCTATCTCTATCTCTCTCTCACGCACACACACACACATTTTATAGTGCCAGTGTTATGCCTTTATTAAAGTAATTGATATAACTGTATCAGCTCCCTATTATATACATCACTACATCATAATATCTTAATGATATAAAGTAGAATTGTTCTGAATTTCTCCACTGTTTTCTCATATCTATCAATAAACACAACTCTTTGTGCTTTCTCCTCCTCTCATCCTCTTACGCAGTACCTCATTAAAGTGAACGAAATAAAGAGCAAGAAAGGTGTGGATCTGCTCCAGAACCTCATCAAGCACTACTACTCCCAGGGCAAGTAAGGCGTTTAACGTTCTCTCTATTTTGTCTTTTGCATCACATAACCATGTATGTTTTCATTCCACATATGTCGTAACCTGTGAGGTGATGTTTTTCTATCTTGATTGGGCAATTACATAAAACTCCACAATTCGTGCACCTTGTTGCCGTTTATTGTTAATGTGAGCATTTACAAATCAATGGTATAAACAGTATATATACAGCTGGATGAGTATGAACGGGGAAATTTATTAATTAAATTATGAGCACTTATATGATTATTTGATTGTTTTTAAGCAAGTAATCACATGGAAATATCATGCAAATAAAGCACCTGTTCGTTATATTACCCCCAGTGTTTGTATGCTAGTCATTGTATAATAGTTACAACATTTGATATTCATTTCATCCATCTTTTTTTATTACTGTTAGATTTTCTTTTACCCATTGTGTGCATGTTCTTGTGGTACTGTATATTCTGCAAATTTTACATGAAAGTGCAGGGCATAGAAACATCTCCGTCTTTGGGTGGACGATTAAAAGTCATTGATATTATCTCTCAGAGGGGAGGGATGAGAGGTACTTAGTGCTCCCACATTAATCACGGCTCTACAGCCAATCAGGGGCGTCTCTGAGCTCACGCAAGTGGAAGGAGCGGATAGCGCTGTCCTCCGAGTGTGTTACGCCGCCCCCAACGTGTGAGCGAGTAGTTTGAAAAGATGCGGTCGGCTGGCACCGTGTGGTTTGGCGGAAACATGTGATAGTCTTCGGCCCTCATGAGTGAATGTGAGAGCCCCCTAGTGATGGAGAGGAATTGAATACGCCCCCCCCCCCCAAAAAAAAAGTAATTGATATTTAATTAACTTTTTTATGAATGAAAAACCCCCACTCCTGTGCCAGTATTTTCAAGGTCTACATCTGGTAATCCTTGCACATACATGGTCGAACCCAGTAAATCAGCCTGGGGTTCGTCTGGGCCACAGACAAACTTATTATACTCTACCATACTGTATATGATCATGTATGATACCATGTATGATATGGTCTCTGGCTTGAAAACAGCATCCACACTTCACTAATTGTACCAAACTTGGGACTCGGACGACGCAACGTCTGGAGGGAAAAAAAAAAAAGTGTGAAAACACTAAGGAAAGAGGCAGCACTACTTTGTCTGTGGGCAGCGCTAACACGCAACCTGCAAAAAAAAGAAGATGTAACTGAAAAATTTTGTCAATCGTTGAAATAATTTATAAAGATTACAAAAAAGATCAGTGAACATGTAACTGGCTCACAGTGTTAATTCCAAATAACGAGGCAGAGCTTTGCCATAACAGATGACACACAGCTCTATAAATAAGGAACACTCTTTGGAGCTGAACTTCATTTGCATATCTTTTCTATCCCCGTGCTGTCTGAAAAAGTGCTGAGTGGTTACTGCACTGATAACACCTGAGTTTCTGTTGGGGTTTTTTTTCGGTCTTTTCCTTTTGTCTTGTGTCTATCCGAGACCATGTTTGACTGTACGGTGATTTTGTAAGGAAGGAGGGAGATGAGGAAAATGGTGGGTGGAGGATGAAAGATGTAAGTGTTGAGGGAGGAAGGAGGAGAGAAATGGGGCTGCAGTAACAGCAAATCACTGGTGCTGATTATAATTACATTGGTTTCCTTTGTCAGTTTTTTTCAGGAGTGCTTGACTGCCACCGAGAAGCTAAAGCATTATGTTGACACTCTCACTGGAAAACTCAGCACTGTGAGTGCATTTCTACATTAATAAATACATCTCTTGATTCAAATTGTCTTACAAGTCATACGATTTTACATGCACAAAGTGTCACAGTGAAATCGTCGAGAGATTTAATGCTCGTCCATGGTAACTGTTTCTGAACTTTATAGGGTTATTTTCCTCATCGTGTTTTTCTTTTCTTTTCTTTCCTTCCTTTTGAGTGAATGGCTTAAGCTAACATGATGAAAATCTGTGAAAAGAGCTATAGTCTGCCACTCAACTCACAGTGTTAGAACCCAGGTGCATTGTTACCTCTAATATCATTCTGCCAAACAGCATCATGTGGCAGTAATTGCGCCTTTGTGTGTGTATGTGTGTGTGTGTATGTGTGTGCGAATGTGTGTTAAACTGAGAGAGAGAGAGAGAGACTAGGACAGCTTATCAGCATTCAAAGGAGATCTCATTCTGCAGCTGCCACAAGCAATAAGACTTAGTTTTAAATGTACCAGTAGATCAGTCATTAAACTCTTTCAGCTCCATTTCAGCTGTTACATTTTTAGGAACAAGTTGACCGGCTAAACAAGATAAGCGCCATTTTCTGACTTTACTCATTTTGGCAATATGAAAATTGTTATATAACCTTGCTTTAGAATCTATAAACATGCACTATTCAGGCAGACCATGACATGTCGCAGCTGCATTTTACAGCAATTGGCTCTTTCTGTCACTGTCACATTGGTGAACAGAAACTACATGCTGTGCAAAACAGAGGCTGCCATGAGTGAACCAAATCAGGTGTAATGAAATAAAACTATGCGTAAATTAATATCTGCAATATTTTCTGTGACATAAAACAGTGGCGACACAGTGGCTTAGTGGTTAGCACTGTCACCTCCATGGTCCGGGTTCGATTCCCGACCAGGCTCGATTCCTGCCTTTGTGTGCATGGAGTTTCCATGTTCTCCCCGTGCTTCCGGTTTCCTCCCACAGTACAAAGACCTGCAGGTTAGGCTAACTGGTGTTCCCCAAATTGCCTGTAGTGTGTCAATGAGTGTGTGCGTGTGTGAGTGTGTGTTTGTGTGTGCCCTGAGATGGATTGTCATCCCGTCCTGGATATACCTCACCTTGTTCCCTAAGTCTCCTGGGATAGGCTCCAGGCCGCTCGCATCCGTTTATATGGGAAAAGTAAAATAAGACAGGATTTTACAGGATGATAGCACCATGTTATACACTTAACAAAGCTATGTCTGATACTGTAGTCTATGCCCTGGCCATCATAAAGTTTTAACCTTAACCCCACTGAAGCTCTTCAGGGTGTACTTTTTTGATCTACCTCTCTCTGTGGATCTTATTGCTTTCATACTAAATTAATTCACTCAGCGGTTTTTCCTTCCATTTGTATCTCAATTAGGCTTTATCACCAGCAAAATCATATATTTTGTAATGTTCAAAATAGTTGTGCATTTTTTAAAATATACCGCAGCTTCGTAATCATGCTTCATGATCACATGTAAAAACTTAGTTATGCATACCTAGCATTATAAAGGAAAAGTATGTCTATTGTGGGTTTATATTGTGGGGTTAATGTCTGTTTTTGGGCGTGTGTGTGTGTGCAGATAAAGCATAGTCAAGATGAAGAGAAGAGGCAGCTTGTGTCTCTCAGGGACCAGCTGAGACCTGCCTTGCAACTTGAACTTAAGGAGGTGATCACTTACACACTCACTTATTGTCACTCAACATGGCATGAGTATGCATTATTTATTTTATAATACTATTGCCTAATACATTCTCCTATATTGCACTGTCCAAAGCGCTTCATAATGAAATTTGATTTATTCAAACTAATTTGTAGCTTTCAATATTACTGACATAGACATATTTATGGGTTTAAATAACTGGATGGCTGATATGTCTTAACTATTATGTTTCTGCTTTTACATGTGTAAGTTTACTTGCGTGCAAAAAATGGCAAATGGTACTTAATAAATTTTTCTTATACAATGGATTGATTTTTTATAAAAGGGTTAATACCTCTAGCCTTTTAAAAGGTTTTTCTGTTATTGAGGCTCTACATGGAAATAATTAAGGGTTCCCCCGAAGAGGGAGAACCTGAAAACCCCACTAGGGTGCAATTTGGGAAGGAGTATCTGATTCACTTATTAGCCATAACCAAGTGATTTGCTACAAATAAAATAATGATTCTGTTATATGTAGTAGGAACATCTACTTCTACAGGAAATGTCTACCTCATGAAGCTAGAGCAGTTTGTTTGCAAGCAGTTGCCTTGTAGTTTGTTGTGAGATCCTGGTAAGAGGTAATGCAGTTTTGAACCAAAAGTAGTTTTGTGCTAAGAGATGTTGACAGAACTTATTGCACTCATTTCTGGTCAGGGACAGGGAAGGAATGGTATATATCCGACTAAAATAGCAATACACTAGGAAAACAATTTAAAGGAAATGCAAGATTGTGATTGGGCAACACTAACTGTTGGGAAACATTAGCTGTATACCGACTGAGCCGAGTTAAGGAGCACTGCACTAATACTGGGTGGAGCTTCCCTTTGCTCTCAAAACAGCATCACTCCTTTTTGGTATGAGTTCCACGTTATGTTACAAACATTTCTTTAAGGTTTTACTCAATGCTCATGTGATTGCATCATGCATTTCCTACAGATTTTTAGATGCACTTTGATGGTGCAACTCTCCTGTTCTCCTTATATGTCTAAAGTGACTGGTAAGGCCAATGAAAAACACTGTCATGTTCATGAATCTAGTTTGAAATTTTTACTTTGTGAAATCGTGCATGTTCATACTGGATTTCGGCATCGGAAGATGAAGGGATGCCACGAAGGCATGCAAATTGTCATAATAATCAAGTACAGTATGTTTTGGCATCCCACACCATTATAGACACCAGGCAGATTGGGTCGTTTCGTTCATGTTAATGGTGCCAAAACCTGATCCTACCTGCAGAAATGGAGATTGATCTGACCAGCCAATGTTTTCCCAGCCTTCAACAGTAGTTTTGTTGAGCCTGTGCCTACTGCAGCCTCAGAATTCTCTTCTTGGCTGATAGGAGTGGAACCCCGCAATGATGCTGTTGTAGATGTTGTAGTTCCACGTCAAGGTTTAAAGAGTTTTTGATTCTGAGATGCATTTCTTCTCACCATGATTGTATAAAATTATTGTGGCCTTTCTGTCAGCTTGAACTAGTCTCTCATATACAGTACAAGATGGACAGATTGACAGATTGACAGAATTACCACTTACTTTTTTCTTGATCAGACTCTTGAGAATGTTGTGTATGAAAAGCCCAGAGTCACAGAAGTCACATTTTCTCCATTTTCATTCTGGCCTGTATCTGCATGATAGCCAATAGATTGGCTAGCTGTAAATATGTAGGTGTAACAGTGTTCCTTATAAAGTGCTTATTGAGTGTATATCTACTGAAGTTACAGACAATTTACCATGTACGTTGTTTGAATGTAATTGGCAACATATATTTTACTCTCAATGCACTCGTTCAGTCTAGGAGGGTAAGTTCTCTTTTATGATTCTCTATATGCAGTGATAGATTTGTGGTAATTCAATAATGAGAAGTGACTGCATGCTACAAATTTGTGTTTTTCCAATCTATTGTCTCCATTATTTATGTCACATTGTATTGTAATGTAGCTTTTTGCTAATGCCAAGTTACACTTCATCCTGTGACTTTTTAATGTTTCTGTTTTTCTTGTGTTATGAGGAATGAAAGACATTGCATTTGTATCTTTTAATTAATGAATACAAATAATTAATGAGACGTGTGTGTGTGTGTGTTTGCTGTAGGATTCTTTAAGTAAACAGCATGTGTACAGTATGCACCAACTTCAAGGCAACAAGAAATATGGATCAGAGAAATCAGGCTACCTCTATAAGAAGAGTGATGGGTAAATAAATGTGTTTTTCCCCACATTGATTCTTACCGGTTTAACACTTTAGTTTAAGGTTAGTTCAGTGTTTTCGAATGACTGTTTCCGAACATATTCTTTCTACGTCTTAATGTATCAATTGCAATTCATTTTCAAGTTTGTAAAGTGAAACTGATTGGACCCTGGTGTTGATATTATAATAGGAAATGGCCTCCGAGTGGCGCAGTGGGTAAAGTGCTCGCCCTATCATCCGGGCGTTGTTTTCCTATCATGCTGTTTTCTTCTCACAGCCGGAGGCACAGAGAGAGCTGATTGGCCGAGCTCTCTCAGAGGGGAGGGATGAGAGGTACTTGCGCTCCCACATTAATTACGGCTCTACAGCCAATCAGGGGCGTCTGTGAGCTCGCG
>JAQMYJ010000016.1:13346140-13359489 GCA_030014305.1 Clarias laeviceps | reverse complement strand
GTAATGAGCACTAAGCAATTAAATCAAATATCAAGTAACTCAGATTCAAGTGATAATCAGTCCTTCGTATAAGTAAAAAGCCGTATTATCATACCATCACACTTGCACACAGGACCCTGTATAAAGCGGCATAGACGCTGAATAATAAGTGAATGAATGAATGATAATCACACAATTTGAAAAAGGCTATTACAATTGAATATATCAAAAAAGAATACAGTTTCAGCATTTAAACACAATAATGCACATAACTGGATACATTGCAAGTTTTAAATATTGAAAAACTGTTAAATATTGTTGGATCCTTTTTAAATAGAAATATCTAATATCTTTTGAAATGTTTTCCTTGAAACATGTCCTTCATGAATATCATTCTTCTTAAGTATCTTACTGAATATACAGTATATACTGTTCAGGTGGATTTCGGTGCTGACCAACAGTAAGCAGGAAGCACTGAATGTCGCTTTGGATGAGCACAAACAGACTGGAGGAAGCAGCTTAGAGGATCTGACCCGGGCGATCACCGAAGATATCCTTCGCATGCCGGGGAACAACGTCTGCTGCGACTGCGGTGCTCCAGGTGCTCCATCTCTACAATGCACTGATTACAGCTGTCTGAATGCTACTGCTACAATGTTTGTTGCTGATATTTAAAAACACTGTACATAAACATAAAATGGAAGCAGCCTAACATAAATCTGGAAGTAGCTTTACATTCCAGATGAGCCAGATGTGACAGATGGAATGAAGAAGAACCCTGAAGAGGAACCAGACTCAAAAGGGAACATAGCAACTTCTGAGTGCTGCCACATAGTGGCATTTTTAATATTAGAATGTAGTAAATGGTGTACCTGCTTTAAAATGATATGCAGTGATCACAGTATGATTATATTGTGAGTATGACTCCTGAGATGGGCACAGGATCCAGGTCATAGCAGAGCAAAGCAGGATAGGGATTAATCAGGCAGGTATAAGCACAATCTGGAACTGCCATTACACTGTCAACAAACCTCAGGTGATCATATTAAACAAAGAGGGTCAAAGCATTTTAAAACAATTCATGTTTATCAATCACAGGCACAGATTAGTGTTCAGCACTGTCACCTCACACCTCCAGTGTTGAGAGTCTGATTCCTAGCTCGGCTCTGTGTGCATGGAGTTTGCATGTTCTCCCCAGTGTTAGTGGGTTTTCTTCCGGGTGCTCTGGTTTCCTTCCACAGTCCAAAGACATCAGATTAGCCTAATTGAAGTTCCCAAATTGCCTGTGGTTGTGCTTGTGACCCTGCCTTGTCTTCAAAGTCTCTTAGGATAGGCTCCAGCCCCCTCGTGACCCTGTACAGGATAAAGTGGTATAGAAGATGAGTGACTGTTTCTAAGTGGTTTACTCAAGCCAACTCTTACAGCTGATATTGGTCTTCATTTTGCCAGATGCCATGAGTTGTTCATGCAATACCAACCCCTTCTATTCCATGTCCATAGTTATATAACATAAAGGAGACAGAACATACACACTCACACTATTTAAAATGACAGTAGTTCCCTGTCAACATGGTTGCGTGTAAAGTATTGGAAAGTTACAGTAAACAGTTGTATCCAGGGAACACGTATTTACTGGAAACTCAGGGTGTGCTGGGTTGCCGGTCGAGTATTGTAGAATTTACAGTACATAACTGAAAAACATGTTTACAGGTAATTATTAGGGCCCAAGCACTATAGGACCCTCTTGTTTTTCTAAGGATTTTTTTTCCCACAGTTTTGGGCTTTTGAGGGTTTTAACATGCTCAAAAACTCATGAAAATTGGCAGACAGGTTGGAATCTGCTGGTATTAGGATGCCTGAGTGTCTCATGGCACGGGGCCCTCAGGGGCCCCCACATGAGATTTTGCTGCATAGCTCATACACACTTTCACGTAGGCACACGAAACTCGGTACACATCTAGAGCTCATTGAGCCGAACACCTGTCACACTGCATGTCCTGGGGTCAACTCAACAGGAAGTCAGTTATTTTGGGTCGTTCGCAAAAACGCACCCGATGGATTCTGATATACTTCTCCTAGGGAATTTATACGATCGTCACCAAACCGGGCCGATGAGATCTAAAGACATTGAGGACGCAAAATTGTAGAGGGATTTTTGATATCTCAAACAGGTCAGCCGTGACGATGCCTTAATGCCTTAACTTATGCTGAAAAATTATTAATAACTTTCTGTGTGTCATTATATTAAGTGACATTATATTCAGTGACACATTCAGTGACATCACGTTCAGTGACATCACATTGAGTAACATCATAGTGTGTGCTTTTCTTCCAGCATCTGTGGCCTACTGTACACACGTACACATCACAAATGTTAACACACACACACACACGCACGCACGCACGCACACACACACACACACACGCATGCACACACACACGCATGCACACACACACGCATGCACACACACACACATGCACACACGCACACACGCATGCACACACACACATGCACACATACACACGCATGCACACACATGTTTGTGTTTCTATTAACTACCACATACTTGGGCTTCTACATGGTGGATTAACTTGGTGGTAATGTTTTTATGGGGAGGCTGTGAAAAAAAGCCAGTTTTTCCCAAAGTGTGGGCTGCTTCCCCCTAGTGGGTAATAAGGGTACTACAGGGTTTTCTTCAATATTAAACTAATGAACTAACTATTTACTAATAAAACTAATTGTTCAATAAGAACTAATAAAACAAAGCCATGGGATTTAAACAATGTGATATTCTTCATTTATTCTTTATTTAGTCGTGATTAAAGGTTTGGGTCAGCCACAATTTAAAAGCATTCACGTTTTAAATTGGCCCTCAGCCATGTTAAGTGGGAATGTCTGTCCTAAGCAATATGTAAATGATTAGGCCATGTCTTAATATTTGAAGTGTAATGCCTGTAGGCTATATAGAGAGAAACAACACATCGGAAAATGGCCATTAAATAATGACAAGGTTTTAGGCTATTCTTTAATAGCTTCCTTATTTACAGCCACTATTCGAGTAGTCCACTGTATCAGTGATCTTACATTAGCTGTGATCTTACATTAGCTGTCCTCTCTACAAGCTACCCTCTACAGACCAGGTTAACTCCTGCAGAAACATAATCAGCTGTCAGTCTAACATACCTGAACATATATACTAAAACGTCCACAACTTCAGGAAGCAAACGTTTTACTATTTTGCCAAAATAGTATATTATATTTTGTAGCTACCTATGTATACATTATATGATCAAATTATTTTTGGAATTAATTGTTTCAGATATAAATGTATATTTGTACATTCTGCATCATTCAGTCACTGGATTGCACGTCACAGTGTTTTGTTTAGGAGAGTCGATGTGAAAATATTAATGAAAATGTCATGAGTAATGAAATGACTTGATTTTTCTCCAGTCTACTGGCTCGTTATTCTAGTGGCTTGTTCTCCAACTTACTGCGTTTTAATTTAATATTAGACATTTGGTTATTTAAAGACATGGCCTATTTAAGCACATGGCCTGTTTCCCATGAAATAAACGTTGCACAGTCTAGCTTTAATTAAAGTCTGAATTGAATTACAGCTGGAATCTTTCTTACTGAAAGACTGTAGGTCTTTTAGCCTTTGGCCCCTACATTAACACCTTAAAATCTGTGTTTAAATCGCAAAACAAAAAAAATTTTTTAAGCCACCGAAGGCTGTAAAGTTCAATAGAAGTTCAAAGTTAATTTAACTAGTAACTTCGAGCACAAAACCAATATGCATACACAAGCACTTGTGTAATATTCTGAATTTATGCTGTATTGTTTTTAGATCCTACATGGATCTCTACAAACCTAGGCATCCTGACATGTATCGAATGCTCAGGGATCCATCGGGAGATGGGCGTCCATTACTCTCGCATCCAGTCGCTCTCTCTGGATAAACTGGGAACATCCGAACTCCTGGTCAGAACCTTTACCAACCAAACATGGACATAAGTTTTACAAAGAATTACACAAGTGTATATGAAAACATATCTTTCTCACTTTCTGAAAGATTTTTTTCCTTTATGTCTCTGTTCAGTTGGCGAGAAACGTAGGGAACACAGGGTTTAACGAAATTGTGGAGGCCAGACTCACAAGGCTATCTATGAAACCATCTGCAGAAAGTGACATGTAAGTACAATGCTTCCTGCTTCCGTTTCCTACATCAACTCCATACTGGTTGTTGAAACTATAATTTGCTCTGAAAATACTGAAACAGCAAATTTTTTTTTTATAACGTGAAGGTATTTTGAATCATGTGGTGAAAATTCACCCATCTGAAAATCAGCTAGTGATGAACATTTATTTAAAGTCTGCAGATTATAGAATCATGAGATATCTGGATATCCACTCATATCTTTACCAGTTCTGTACCTTATCTCAAAGAGTTACCTGGTAACTTGTGATTCTATAAACTGCTGACTTTAGATAAATATTCATTGAGCTCATTCACTCCTGTGGTCTATAGGATTATAGATCACTAATATTTACTTGTAGATGTGTTAGAGAATTGCTGTTACAGTGCATTTGGAGATGAGTGTACATGTGTATTATAAGTTTGTTTTTAAGAGGGAAAAGGCATAGATGAGCAGCCATGTTCTGGATGGTCACAGGGTCCAATTCAAGGTCACAGGCTTTTGCTTTTCCCTGTAATTGTCAAATGTAAATAACATAGAGGATATATTTAATGATACACAACAATGTGTGTGTGTAGGCTGATACGTAAGGAGTTCATCCTGGCTAAGTATATAGAGAGTCAGTTTGCTCAGCGGAGTGGCTGTTCCCCTGACACACTGCTCAGGCGATTACAGGAGGCCGTACACGCGCGAGACATCTTCAGCGTTCTGCAGCTCTATACAGAAAAGCTTGACCTCAGCCTGCCTGTGCCAAACCCACTGCAGGTATATATATATATATATACTGTGTATATACACACACACACACACAAAACTCCCTCTGCTCAGTCCTGTATGAACATGCGTATAGATTTTTTGTAGCATTTGTTTTGTTTTCAAAAATATTTAGGCATCCTGGCATCCAGTTTGGTGGCTGTATCTCCCAAAATTTTGCATTTGGATGCAGCTCCAAAAAACTTATATCAAAACGTTCACTGAAGTCAGTGCATGATATTGAGTTACATTCATAGCATGTGAGTCAGCCATGCATCCTTTGCTAGGACAAGTGGGCCAAATCTCACACACACACACACACACACACACACACACACACACACACACACACACACACACACACACACTCAGTATAAGTAAATGGCCATATCTCAGAAACCTTATTGCCTAGCAATAAGCCATTTCACAATGTCTTCTTCTTCCTCTATCCCAAAAATTTCAATAAACATGGGTTATACACTTTGTGGCCCAGTCCTTTCCTCATTGTGCGAGGTGTGCTATTACTTTTCTCAGGAATCAGACTGCCAGTTTTCCTGAATTTCCTGAAATTCCTTCCTTGAGTAATTATGTTTTTACCATTTACTTTGTATTGGTCTGATGTTCAAAGACTCGTAAGTTCACTCAGTTTTGGCTAGACCGGAAAACCACACATATGAACAGCTCTGAAATCCCTACTTCTTTGGAGAAAATCATGTGGATAAAAATTATCCCCTTCAACGCCCCCTAAACTGGCCCAATAGAGAATGTATGTGCTTCTGGAATGACCGAACAGTTCATTCCAGTTCAATTCAGCAAAAGACTACCTTCATCTCTCTCTCGCCGTTTCTCCTGACTGCTCCAAAGAAACCAATAGAGAAGATTGGTCAAACCATTTGAGATTTATAATGATATGCTTTGGAATTGCACGAAAAATTATTTTCTCAGATAAAAATAAATTTTGGATTAAAATAAATAAAATAAAAAATGTGCCAAAAATAACATTTTTAACAATAACAAAATAGTGATGCCTTGTCTTTCAGTCCCTTACTTCATATTTTCTACAGGAATTATATCCACTAATAATAATAATTCATTTGGTCTTTCAAGATATGAATCTTTACAGATTCACCATGTAAATTTTATCATTATACCTTTTTTATATTTGCACATTTGGTTTGTTTGAACAGAGTAAATGTATCAATTTAAAGTAAAATGTATGTCCAAACTTTGACTGTTAAACTCCACGTGACTTATTCAGAATTCAGTTCTTTGGTGCTGTCAGCTGGTTCAGCTCTTAAAGACTTTGCCCTGTCACTGGTACTACGCTAAAGCAGTCTGCTTGTGCAAGTCCAAAAAAAAGAAAAAGAAAACATTACTGGCCCTGCTCTTGGGTTGAAGAAGGCTTTCCTGTCTTCCCTGTGGATCTTCTCCTTTAAAAGTGTTCAGATTATGTTGCATGAGCAGCTGCTTGCAAAGTTTCCATCATTCATTCAGATTAGTAGCCGCCATGTGATGGGGAGACTCAGCTGGTGGGTGGAAATTGGAAAAAAAAAAAGATTCAGTGATTTCAGTGTAAATGAGCATGTGGCACCTAAGAAAAACAAAACCTTGTGTAAAATTCCTTTTGTGTGTTTGTCTGCTGCCAAATACAATTTGAGCCTGATGACTCTTGGCATTGTGGTCCTGAAATATGTCCATGCCATCAGGGAAGAAATAAAATAATTAATGGGAAAAACCTGATCATTCAGTATTCAGTTACTCAGCTGACTTCATTTTAATGCCTCATAATTTTACTAAGCCTCGATTTAATCATTTGAAACAGCTGCTATTTTTACTTTTGTTTTTTTATGATGCAAACGAGTGTTTAAGGGATCCTGATCACAGTTTCCATGATTTTTTTAAACAACAATTCTTCTGTTGATGGTCCAGCATTATCCTTCCAGGTATCAGTAATGGGTTGGACCGTTGGATCTCCCTAGTTGTTTTCTTTGCTGGAGGCAGGGCGAAACAGAGTAACATCTTTACAGCAAATCACAGGATATAATAACATGATTGTTTAGATTATTATAAAATATTATACCGCTTATATGGCTGGGGTTCAGTCATACATGTTTGAACTAGTTTCAGATCAGGACTATGAAAAAGCTCCTAAATAATTTATAGCAACAGGAAGTTTCAGAATGTTTAATTATTAGCTTTATTTTACTTTACCGGTTCTTGGATGTTTTCACCTCCTCTGCGAACATACAGCATGCTTAGTGGTTATGTTGCAGACATCTCAGTACTACTTCGGGTAACAAACCAAATTCTATCAAAATCAATTCATCAGTCTTTATCTCTTAATGACATTATGCTTCAATATGGCAGACGTGTGGCGGCATACAGTTACAGAAGCACTTTCAGAGAAAAAACACATCTTGTCTGTGTTGTTTTGTTTGATGGCTAACACAAGCTACAAAGCTAACTAGCGTTTAACACAACGCTGAATCCCAAATCCTTCTATAACCCCTGATCATGGGCACTTCTTGATGTGTGGAATAAAGGATTCTAATTTACACCCTACATTGCACTCTAACTGTATATTTTCCGCTACTTGTGATCTAACCTGGCGGAACGGTATCAATGGTATAATTTATTCTGTCTCTTCTACTTCAAGGAAAAACGAGAGACTGCATTGCATCTGGCTGTCTTATTAGCTGACCGGATGTCACTGCACATGGTGGACTTTTTGGTACACAACTGGTGAGACTGTTGTTATGCATTGCTTTTGGCCAAAACATGGTATTGGTGCCATCTTTTGTCTCACCTTGTTAAAAAAAGTAAATTTTTAGATAGGATCATATAACACCATTTTTCATAATACTTTATGCTTTTTATCTCCCGAACCATGCTTCGTTTTTGTAAGTGTCCATACACATTTATATCTTTATCAGATAAAGAGAAACACATTTGCTAAATATAATTTCATGCCCTTTTATGAAGTGTACATAAGTTTTTTGAATTCAAATACTTCAATGATCTTAATTGTTTGGCAATAGAAAATGTGTGTGCCAAAGAAGTTTATGAATACTCCTGAAGAAATATGGATAATTTGCATTTTAAATTATTATTGCTTGAAGTGAGACAGTATAACGCTAAAAAATGGCTATTTTTGGGCCACATCATCTCTTTAAACCAGTTGAAGTTAGCAACTTTACATTTTTAGGGAAGCAAGAGTGGTCACATCCACGTTGCATAAACTTCTTTGGCACACACATTTTCTGTATTTTATGTATAACATTAAAAAATTAAATAAATCAGCACCAATACTGTGTTTTGTCTGTATACTTTGAGATTTAGATCTGAAATCAATTAAAGTAGTTCAAGCATGACAATATCTCTGATTGCATTCCATACTTTATTTGTAACATTTGTTTTATTTCATGTTGGACTGAGCAATGCGAAAAATTATTTTGAGTCATTAAAAAACAAGTGGAACACAATCTGGATATTTAAACAGAAAATGTTGTTTGAGACAAGAATTTCATGGCTTGTCTCATTTCTTTCAGTAATAATATAGATGCACAGACTGTGAAGGGAAACACTGCACTGCACTACTGCGGTCTGCACAATAAAACAGAGTGTCTGAAGCTCCTGCTGAAGGCCAAAGCCAACACACATATCAGTGAGAAAATCTATCTTTGTGTCATTATTTCATGTATTTAATTCAATAAGAAGTATAAAGTAATTTTCTAAGTTTATATAAAAAAAGGTTCCTTATAATTGTGGATATAAGTGTCTAAGAATTACGCTGATTGTGTACCTTATGAGGTGATAGAAACTGTTCTGTTCTTATAGAAAATGAAAATGGTGAGACCGCCCTTGATATCGCTCGAAGACAGAAGCACACTCACTGTGAAGAACTGGTACACTGCATTTCTGTTGTTTTTATTAAAGATTATGTCATAGCTCACATTCCCTAACAACCAGATAGATATGTCTTTAACTGTTCACTGTAGTCCAATGTTGTTTTTTTGTTCACATAAAATACAAGCCATAAAACATTTGAGGTTATTGTTCAGATCCAGCAGGCTCAGAATAACCAGTTCAACATGCACATTCACGTTGAGTATGAGTGGAGACTGCGGCAAGACGACTGGTACGAGAGTGATGATGACCTGGAAGATAAGGTCATTCTTCATGTAATAATAATCATAATCTAAATTTTAATAGCAGTTGTGCGAATGATCGACAAAAAAAAAAAAAACTGTTACAATGTTAACATCTAGACTGTTGTATGAAACGAGACACATTCTTAAATTCCGTGTTTATAGTCGACATTGTTTACATTTGCTGTTTTGGTGAGTACTAAAGTGATTCACCTCCGTGTGCAGTCAGGCCCTGTGAAAAAGGATCGTTTTGCTCGTCCATTGAGTGTGTACCACAGCAGTTCATCTCATAATCGCAGAGGAGGAGTTGGAGGAGGAGCAGGAGGAGGAGGAGGAGCAGTCTTCAGTGTAGGCCGCAGGCTGCCTCCGTCACGAAGCGAGAACCGGCGGGAGATGTACGCTGTTCCCAATCCACAGACACGCAGCTTGGACAGTCCTCCACCTCCTCCACCATCTTCACCAGCACCTCCTCTGCCCCCGAGAGTGAAAGGTAAGATATGATTCCTGACACCTACCCTAGCTCACAATGATATGCACCATCTTTGCTGAACTCTTTGCTGCGGTATACACCATCTTTGCTGAACTCAATGTTCCTCATTTTTAAAAAGTGGATGGGCAAACGAAAACTAGAATCAGGACCTTGTGTGAAACATGCTTGAGTTCCTCTGGGAATATACACAGTATTCGTGTGACAGTCAGTATCTTTAAATATCGTTGTGTTGCTTCGAATTCAGCCAGACTTTTAAATAAATGTAGGCATATTACAGTCAAACTTCTCAAAATCAGACCAGTCCACACAGATAATGCATGTGGTTGAGCTTCCTTTGCATGTATAACTCAGAAATCGGTCTAAGCTTTATGCACATGCTGAAGATTTTTCATGGTTAACACCATAATATAGCCACATCAACATAGCAAGTCATGTACAGTACATGTATCCTTATAGCTTATAAGCACAGGGACAGCAGGTATAAATACATGTGTAAATGGCTTATAATGGTTAAATATATTTGGAGGCTCACTGTCCTTGTGTGTTAATACTGTTTATTTTTTTTAACATACAAAACTTTATACAGACAATTCAATTCAATTATATTTTTAACAGCGCTTTTATAGCAGCTTTACAAAAACTATGGAAATGTGTATAAATTTTGAGAACATGTGTACGAATCAAAATGATCAGATAGTCCCTGATGGGTAAGCCGAGGGTGACGGTGGCAAGGAAAAACTTCCTGAGAAGGCACTAGGAAAAAACCTTGAGTTGAATTTGGGTGATGAATTGTTTTGCAGTCATACTGTGTGTTAGGAGGATGGAGGTTCAGTATAACAGATGATATCTTTAATTTAATATGGAGTCCAGTTTGTTATTGGAGGCTCAGGTAGACTGTATGAAATTTCAGTTCTGAACTATTGAGCTATGAGGCCAGGATCGTCTTCATGATCAAGTGGAATCGTCCCCTAATACACCTAATGTTCACTACTCAATAATTCATTGATGGCATATGTAGCAGTTATTATGTAAAATTAGAAACATTGTTAGTTATAAAAATCAGTGGTAAAAATTTAATAAAATTGAATTATGAAGTGAATATGAATAGTCTGTGGTCTTTTCCCATCTCTGTTTCAGTACCAAACATCCCTCCGCCTCCCCCTCCTGTCAGTCCTCCAGATGGGTGGGGTGAGGTCACTTCCAATACAAAGAGAACTCCTCCTCCTCTAGTGATCCGACATAAGCGGACCTATTCTGAACCCTCGCCTCAGGTGCCTTACAGCCCTCGTGTAGACTGCTGCCCTGCTAGTGCTGGTAAGGGCACTTCTTCTTCCCTCTGTTTCCAGAACCAGACTTAAGTCTCAGAGTCAGTTTTAATTTAAATCTTTTGGGATTTTTTTTCCTTTGATAGATTACAGAGTTCCGCCAAGTCCTCGAGGCTTTAGTGTTCAAGATTCATCTTTTCAGAAGTGTGGGTAAGTTCCTTCACCTCTAGATGCAGAAAATATCTGCCCCCTGCTGGTACGATGTGGAGATTATGAAATATTATTCATTCTTTAGGCCATGTGAACAAAACAATCCAAGTCAAAAATATTTTTTTTAATAACTTTTAGCAACTTTGTAAATTGCTCTAAGACCTACACGTCATATTATTAGTCTTCAAATAAAGTTTAAAGCAGCCTGTTAAAAACCAATTGGGGCCCAGTCATCTAAAAATATTTCTGTATTTTTAAAACATAAATACATTAATTTGAAATAAATGTGACCCACGACATCAAATCAGGTATTAAGTCGCATTTTGGGTGATTTGAGTTGTGCATATTTTCAGATTCAGCTTTACTGCGATACCAAATTCAGTTCTGTATATATGGGCAGTGCGATTTTGTTTACTGGGGGGACCTCGGAAAAATTTCTCCAATCCTATTTAAATGAGGATTCTGTATCATATTAAGAATGAAGGAACCAGGATTTCCTTCTACCCCGAAAAAATTCATTCGCCAGCAGCATGGTTTTTGTAGTGAAAGAAAATGCACATTTTTCCATCACAGCTGCAGAATCTAACTTGAATAGAGTTCATTAAAAGGCTTTAAAACAATGTTTAGGATTAAAACTTTCTCAGTTCTATTAAAGGACCAGGAAGATAATGTATTTATCAACAAATGTTTGCCAACATTATAAAACTGATACATTTCTCCTACTGCATGCTATTGGCCATAGCGCAAAAATACCCTGTTGATCTTGATACATGACTTGATATAACGGGTCACAAATAAGTTATAAATCTAGAAGAGAATAAGGTGGCGTGGTGGGGTGGTGGCTAGTAGCCTCACACCTCCAGGTCGAGGGTTTGATTCCTGTCTCGGGTCTGCATGCATGGAGTTTGCATGTTCTCCTCGTGCTTGGTGGGTTTCCTCCGGGTACTCCGGTTTCCTCCCACAGTCCAAAGACATGCAGGTTAGACTAACTGTCATTCCCAAATTGTGTGTGTGTGTGTGTGTGTGTGTGCCCTGCGGTGGATTGCCACCCAATATCCTCGCCCAGTGTCCTAAGTCTTCTTGGATAGACTCAAAGCCCTGCCACTCTGTAAATAATAAGCGGTATAGAAGATGAATGAATGATTGAGTTAATAATATTGTTAATGAAATTAAGATTATTTCAGCTCAGGGTCTCCAAAGTACACTGCACCAGTGACGGCCCTCAACCCACTGTCTGAACTGCCAGAACGAAGTAAGTCCTCATTCATCTCTCCTCTTCTGCGTGGTTTTTGTTCTGTGTCTTTATTGTCATGTTTTTCAGTTATGATGATATTCCTCTTACAGGCATTATACTGCATTCAGGGTGTTTGAGTAAAAAAATGAGTCTGTAATGACAAAATGGAAAAGAAAAAAAACTATTTAGCATTAAATATGAACAAAACAGTGCTCAACTATTTAAAGCAACATAAAACAGAAATATAACCTGTTGTCTGCAAGTGATAATAAAATCATTGTCATATGATTACATGGAAACAAAATGTAACCTGGGTGAAAGATTTGTAAGTTATACGGTGTTGAAGTAGACCAGAGTAATAAGGATTGTAATTATACAAGAAATAAAATAAATGACAATTTAGTGATTGATAACCAAGTGTTCCTTTTTATATTATTAGACAGAGGTGGGAAGAGGAATAACATTTTGTACTCTATTAAAAGTACTGTTACTTCAGTGAACTTTTACTGAAGTACAAGTAAAGTTATAAAAAACTCAGGATAAAAAAATAACATTTCTTTTAATTGAATTTACTCAGAGCAATAGTTACAGAGTTCCTTTTTTTAACAGCGGGGGTGGGATGGGGGATTCTAGTGTAGACAATTGGATATACATCTCAAACTGGTTGTTTATAATTGAAGGAACACCTTTGCATAATAAAGCCGTTGCCTTTCTTGCACTTGAAATCAAAGTGGTCGCTTAAATATGGCCAGGGGTTTGCTACATAAGAATTTGATGGCATTTCGCTTTCAGCTGGGGCTGCATCACTGGCATCTGTTTTGTCCGTCTCCATCGTTCTTGTGAGTTTAGCACGTTTGCTCTCCCCGCCCATCAATCAATCAATCAGTGCAGTGGTTTCCAGGGTGCAATCTTTTTCCTTCCTTGTTGTATTATTTTTATTGTTTTTTCATTTTCATTCATTCATTTTTTACTCAGTAACGAATATGATTTAAAACAGTGGTTCTCAAACTTTCAAGCCAGCGACCCCTAATTGAAGATCGACAAGATCTCGCGACCCCCACTATCAAAAA
>JAQMYJ010000016.1:13319635-13334718 GCA_030014305.1 Clarias laeviceps | reverse complement strand
AGTTTAATTAAAAAACTAAACATTTAATGTTTATGACACTTAAATCCAATTTGCATAATAATTTGGAACGTAGTGTAAAGGTTTATAAGGTTTATATTCCGCGAACCTGATTTTTATTTATTATTTTTTTTTTCCGCAGCCACAGTATGCCGGAAATCTGGCGTGGTGCCGGAACGCTATCACCCCTGTGTTATACGTGATACATGATATTCAGTACTCGTAAACCAAGACTTGCTCGTTTTCCAAGTCAAAATGTATTAAAAATCTTTGCTCGTCTTGCGGAACGCTTGTAAACCGCGTTACTCACAATCCGAGGTTTCACTGTATATATATATATATATATATATATATAAAACTGATTTTTTTAACGTGGGTCTAAGGCTGTCACACAAATGTACAGATGTAGCCTTGCTGTGAGTGTAAGCAGGAAGTGAGTGTTTTACCTCGTCACAGAGGTGCAGCGCGAACACGATGGCCAGCATACCAGTGGATGGGTATCTACCATGATGCTCAGTCCACTGGTCATGAATGTACTTAAAGAAGCTTGGATTCACCACGATCACCTGCAATCCCAAGCACATCACAAAACCACATCTGGATTTAGAGGAAACAGATATTCTGATATCTATTACTGTCAGACAGAGTGATCAAATGTCATATATAAAACCTCGTGATGGTATTTTAAATAAATGAACTCACCTTATCTTTATCTGCTTGCACAAATTCTTTCACTCTCATGTACGTCCTACAGATGGGGGGGGAAAAAAAATTTATAAAGCGCTTTACAGATGCCAGACATTTTAAAACTACCTTACATTTCAATACTGATAAAAATACACCCTTTACGTTTAAATGTCTATGTTTACTTCAGTGAAAGACTGACTGACTGTGGTCTACTGACACGTCAGTATGGATTTCCTCAAACCACACTGTGGTATTGCATTGCATAAATATAGAAATGTGTTGATTACGTAGTGTCAGCGACGTACATTTTGATTTCCCCAGTTGAAAGGGCACTGGCCACCCATTCAAGGTCTTTCAGTTTAAAAGGTAGCAGGACAAGATGGGTGCCGGGAGCCAGGTCTACAGCGCTCTCAGGGTACATGATATGATGAGTGGTCTTGTTCCCTACATACCGCTCGAAACCCGCCGTCATAGCTTTATTCATGCTGTAAGAAAAAGAAGATCCATAGAGAAAAGAGTTTAAACAAAGGTTCCAGGGAATATTCCACATTTTTTGCAACACAGATACTCAATTAGTAGATAACATTTTGCATTATGTGGGCTGGAACCCTACGCGTCATTATGAAAACAGTCTGAACCATGCAGGTTTATCGACTTTAACTCCTTCTTTACTTAAAGCAGCAAAGACTTCACGAAAGAAGGGCTAAATTAAGAAATAAACTGAGAATTGACAAACACTTTAAATAGATGCATACCGGAAGACAGTGGGATAGGAGTCTATCATAGCTCCATACTTGTAATGCAGCAGATTTCCTGAATTTCCCACCACAGCGCACCTCCGACACTGATCTGGCTGACGTTTTTTGTTTGCAGGATCAGAAATCACTGTAAACATCTTTTTAATTGTTTCGTTGACAGACACGAGAGGTGACCGCTGCAAATTCTGTATGCAGGATACAAAAACAAGATTCAAAGGCATTATGAAATATGCACAGAAACAAGCCTTTAATTTTGCACTTTTGCAATGGAAAAAAAAAAGTCTTTTATTTGTTTGTCTGATGTAAGGATGTGTGTGTGTGTGTGTGTGTGTGTGTGTGTGTAATTAGGTTGCATGTATAACTGCACTGTGCACAGAATACCACGTGTCCCGTTCATCTGAGGTCAACTCCATTTCCATGAACAGCGCCTAAAACCTTAAAGCCTTCAATTACATTAAATTAAATCTTAGTCTCATGACAGAGAAGCTTTCACTTTTGCCTATTTTTGTGCTCTTGGATGCTGGCATGGATTTATATATTTTTTTACTGGTAAAATAATCAGAATTAGAAGGGTAGATATGGGAATTACCTCAGTAAACTGTTGTACCTCTGAAATAAATAATAGTAATAACAGGGACAATATAAAGTTTTCCAGATGTTTCTCTGGAGCAGTGGTGGCGGAAAAAAAAGCAGCTGCAGTATTAAAGTAGTAAAAACAGCTGCAGTATTGAGTGCCTGAGAACCTAGAAAAACTGTCTATGCGTATTTACAGTGGTTCTTCTCGCATAAGGAGACAACGTATTGCCTGCAATACTCTTTTCACGTTACTAAATTTACTATACTGGTTGAAACAAAATTCATTCAAATACAAAAGCTTTACTTTCTCTCATACACACACATACTGTACACACTAACTGCCATGTTTCTCTGAAAACATTGTTAATATGACATCTTGATACTCAATTAATTTATCCTCACTCACTCACTCATCATCTATACCGCTTTATGCTGTATACAGAGCCGTAAGGGGCCTGGAGCCTATCCCAGGAGACCTTGGGCACGAGGCGGGACAGGGTGCCAATCCACCGCAGCGCACGTCACACTCATTTACACTCTACAGCAGGGATCTCCAAATCCAGTCCTGGAGGGCCAGTGTCCAACACAGTTTGGTGATTTTTCTTCTCAAACACAGCTGATTTAACTAATCTGTTAATTACTAGGTTCAGTGGGTGTATTTAGGTCTTGGTGAATTACAAACTGTGCTGGTCACTGGCCCTCCAGGACTGGATTTGGAGACCCCTGCTCTACAGGAACGCCAATTGGCTTAATCTGCATTTTTTTTTTTGTTTTGGACTGTGGGAGGAAACCCACCAAGGAGAGGCAGAACATGCACACAGACCAGAGGGGGCAATCGAATCTGGACCCTGGAGATGCAAGGCGACAACGCTAACCACTAAGCCATTTTCACTAATCAATAATTAATGTTTAAAACCATTTCTTTCCAGCATTTCAATTAACTAGTGCTACTACAGAAACTTAACTAGCCTTAATTAAACAACAAATCACGACATTTCTGAAGTCTATTTAAAAGAAATCAGAGCATAAGAATATGATCAATTCCTATCATCTGGAGATCGCTAGATCGATTCCTAATCTCTCGTAACCTCTCACAGCCGGAGAGCTGATTGGCCGAGCTCTCTCAGAAGGGAGAGATGAGAGGTACTTCGCGCTCTCACACATCAATAACGGCTCTACAGCCAGTCACGTGCGTCCGTGAGCTCGTGCATTTGGAAGGAGCGGATAGTGCTGTGTTTTACGCCGCCCCCAACGGTGCGTGAGCGAGCAGTTCAAAAAAGATGCAGCTGGCAGCCGTCACGTTGTTCTGAGGAAACACGTGAGAGCCAGTAATGCCGGGTGGGAATTGGATACAACTAAATAAACCAAAAAATAAAAATAAAAACAATCAATTGTCAGCCAAATTGTCAGCCACACTCCGTCTAACTCAAGATTGTGGTACGATATTTACTGGTTCCGCAGAACTTTCCTTTTTATATCGGTAGAAACGACACACGTGTCGCACCACTTGTACTTGCAGTGCACTATGTAGCGTGACTGATGTAGAGTGCAGAAGTAGTGTGTGTGTTCAGGGGTCAGAAACAAAAGAATGTTAATGTGTAGGCCTTATATTTAAGAACGTATAAACACTCAAGCTAATCAAACAGTTTAATATTTCATTCAAAAAAGATAGTCTTATTTTATTTACTTGATTCATCAACACCCTTCTCACACATTTGTCACATTTTCCACTCAATTGTGCACCCTTATACAAACACACACACACACACATCCAAGTGAACAACTGATCCACTTGTGCCAGCAGACATCATATAATCACATGGTTGAGACTGTAAGACTAAACTTACCAGCCACCACTGTAATGACTCCTGATCTATTTGATATTTTTTTAAACTAAGGTAAGGTTGCTGCTTAGGGTCGAAGCGCTGGTCGAACCACTTTGAGGTGCCTTTATCCGTGATACAAGTTTTGCATCTACATGAGCTGTTGTGCCACATCTCAGTCTTGATTTGTGTCTGCGTGTTCCTATAGGTCCTTTGAGTGCTGCGAGCAGGTTCGTAAATGTAAATCAGGAAGCTGTTCTTCTGAATGGTGTACGAGGCGATCATAAAAAACAGGACGCCGCCGAACAGTGCAGTGATACACAACTTTTTCTTCAGCAGCATGGTTGGATCAGAGTGTTTTTCAGTGCTCAGCAGGATGAGGTGTGACGTTCCCAGTGCTAGAGGGTTACTTCAGGCTTAAACATGATGAACACAAGAACTCGCTGTTGACTGTCTTCTTTAGAAATTCCACTGAACCAGCCAGATGAGTTGCAGGAGTAGT
This sequence comes from Clarias laeviceps, assembly GCA_030014305.1. Lineage (NCBI taxonomy): Eukaryota > Metazoa > Chordata > Actinopteri > Siluriformes > Clariidae > Clarias > Clarias laeviceps. The sequence goes on along the minus strand of JAQMYJ010000016.1, from coordinate 13,330,375 downwards.
GAACGTCAAAAATGACTGTGTAGCCTGAGAGGTAAAAAAAAAAAAAAAGGGTGGGAATGGTTATTCCAGGTAGAATTCCTTTATGTTTTATTGTATTTCCATCTGTGTTTTTGGGCCAAGGGTCACAGGAGGGCCATCATAAAGTGAAGACTTGCAGGGTGTCCTGAAAGTCGTTTTTGTACATTCACAGGCACGAAAATGGAAGAAAAAAATAAAATAAAATTCTCTTATTGAACCAGTGGCAGACCCCTCTTTTGAGTTAACGTCTTCATATTTCAGTCCACATGGGCCGTCTGTTTCATTCCTGAAAGATGAAAGATATTTATTGTTATTATTATTTTCACAGCCTCAAACACACACGCACACACACACACACACGCACATACTATCTTGTCAGTTACGAGTCGTTGCAGATTTTCTTTTTTTTTTATGCAGAAATTAATCACCTCACTCAGAACTCAAAAAGATTTTGTTCAACCAGATTTAGCTTTGTTTACTGTGCACAAATCTGGTGGCCAATTCATGTGTGAAAGTGATTCCTCATGCTCACAGAACCACCGAGTCCTGGAATATGCCTGTCATCAGAGAAGAAAAAAAAATCCATAGATGTGATAACCTGGTCATTCAGTACATTCAGGTCGTCAGCTGACTTCATTTTATCGCCACATAACGTTGCTAAGACGATACCTGACCTAGAACTGAAGCAACCCCAGATCACAACACTGCCTCCAGAGGCCTGTACAGTGCACAAAACTACGTAGGTGAGATAGGAGTAGGGCTGCACGATTTGGGAAAAATGTCACATTGTGATTATTAAGGTCAAAATTGCGATTTCCGATTGCGATATGATAAACAAGTAGTATGACTCAACTTGCTTATTATCAAGGAAAATGCACACACAGATTACTAATAATGCTGAAATTTGTATTACTCAACTGATAAACAGTATACAGTGCAATCTAGCAACAACTAGAAATTAACAATGTTTTCAAATTACAACAAAATTGTACAAAATTAAATAACAGTAACATCTTTACATTACTGAATTCAATTACATTAAATTAACTTTAAAATAAAATAAATAAGTCAAAAGTACAGATAAATAAAACAAATATGCATTTTTTATATTTTTACATTTTGTCCCAAAACAGGGACATTTAAGCAGGATGTAACATATACTTTGCATATTTCTTTTGAAAAGAAAACTGGATATAGGAGTGTGGTTTCTCAATAAAACTTAAACATCGGTGACTGTTGTTTTTTTAAATGACCAACTGGTAGATCAAAATTCTCTTTCTAAAACATCCTATTTAGCAATTGAGAGGTTCTTTGGCAAAAAAACAAGCATGTCAACCCTGTTATAACATTACCACTAGTGCTAAAAACTCTCTCTGATGCAGAACTTGTTGCTTGTATGCACAGATATTTCTGTGCTAGTTTGCATAGCCTAGGGAAGTTTATTTTGTTCCACCATTTAGTGGATCTTCTTCATGGCATGTAAATGTAAGCATTGAGTTCAGCAGCTACTGCTTCTCTAAACTGCACCATGGGATCAAACGATGCTGCTGATGTTGTGCTTGTGGTTTTCTTAAAGAAACCGGCCAGGGTTTTTTTCTCGGCTTTAGCAGCAGGTGGATTTTCTGCATCCAGTTCCGTGTTATCCTCCATCGCTGAAGTGCTTTGGGCTACAGCCTGCAGCTGGTGAATGTCCTGAAATTAAAAACATTTTATAAATCTGTTACAAGATATTCTTACCAGGTAAAAAACACTGTGATAATATGACTCACAATCAACTCAGTGATGACTTGTTCCTTTAAGGTCTGGGTCTCCTGCTCAGAGATGTGTTGTGTTCGAAACCTTGGGTCTAGGAAAGAGGACATGTTGAGCAGTTCCTGTGTGACACTTCTGTGTCTTCATATTTCTTGTTGTAGGCCAGAATGTTTGATTTCAGTGATTTGGTCAGGTTAGTGTCCTCTTCCTCTTCAGCCAGAACTGAGGTGTTCAGAAGATGCAGAGTAGGTTTTACACAAGATATGCTCACATAACGTCCACCCGACAGGGCATCCATGAAGTCCTGGAGTGGGCTGAGTGCCTTGTTCACAGATTCCAGGATCTCCAGATCCTGCCATGAGGGCAGCAGGTGTCACACTTTGCGGTCTGCAGATATAACCTTGGACAAGGCATTTTGCTGCTCCAGGACTCTTGCTATCATCTTCTGAATGGAACCCCATCGTGTTGAGCAGTCTGTCACCATGGCAGGCTTTGGAGCTTGAGTTCTCTTTGGGTTTCCTTCAAGGCCTCTTCTTCTAGCTATGGGAGAAGTGGCTCACAATCTTTCTGCAAATCACAGTAGCCCTGGTAATGCATTGTGCATGATCTTTCAGAGCTTTTTCTGTAAATGATAAAAAGACCAAACTTACTAAAGTGACAATGCAAAACATTTAATATTCACAGATTCACACTCTGACAACATGCTCAGTTCCATATTGATACTAGCATAAAACAGTAATAAAATTACGACAAACACCCAGTTATTAATATTCTTATCAAATCACTCACCATTTTTAATCTAACGATGAAGTAAAGATTAAAGAAAAGAAAAGTGTCCTTTAAACATATTAATTTTTAGAGTCATGTGCTAATAATCATGAAAATAATTCCAATGGGACATTTCTAGTGTTCTTTGTGACACACTGATGTCTACACTTACTCATCTTCTATATACACCTGTATTCAGGGTCACGGGGGCCTGGAGCCTATCGCAGGAGGCTTAGGGCATGAGGCAGGGTACACCCTGGACAGGGTGCCAATCCATCGCAGGGCACACACACATACACTCACTCGCACAAACACTACGTGCAATTTGGGAACGCCAATCAACCTAACCTGCATGTCTTTGGGCTGTGGGAGGAAACCGGAGTATCTGGAGGAAACCCACCAAGCACAGGGAGAACATGCAAACTCCATGCACACAGAGACGGGAATTGAACCCAGACCAGTGCAAGGCGACAGTGCTAACCACTACACCACCTGCCGCCCTGATTTCTACACTGTTTTTCCATTTATTCTTAAATAAATCTGTTAATAGCTGTCCTCTCTAACATACAGTTAAGTAGCTTTAAATAGGAAAAAATTAAATAAATTTAACTTACCGATGGCTAAATGAAGTCTATGCCCGAAGCACTGGAACCTCATCCAGTGATTAAGCGACACCGCTTTGACGATGTCCATGCCGTTGTCTGTTGTGACAGCGACCAAACCATCCTCACAGAGGTCCCATGCAGCCAGTGCCTCTCTCAAACCCGCGGCTATGTTCTCTCCCGTGTGATCGTCAGGGAAATACGATGTTTGCAGGCAACGGCTTTTCAGTTGAAACTCATCGTCGACAGAGTGCACGGTTAGCACTAGATAGGGGTATCAGTAGTTAACAGATTACGGGCCAAACTTCGCTGAGTGATGATGGCAGAATAATAATTATAAAGGTCTTGACTAAAAAAACATGCATGAGGAACCACAAAGGAGTTTTCATTTTCTGCAATGGAAAAGTAACTTTAACTAGTTAGTTTATCAGAAAGTAACGCTGTAACGTAACTGATTACGTTTTAAAGACAGTAATTTTGTAATGTAATTAGTTACTTTAAAAAGTAACGTCCCCCAAAACTGCTCTGGAATGGGGGCAATCTCGACTCATCAGACCACCATTGCTCCAAAGTCCAATGTTTACGCAGATAAAATAAAGATAAACCACTGAATAAGCAGGTGTGTCCAAACTTTCTACAGGTACTGTAAAGATATGAATAATATTAACCCCATTCCTCTCAGAAAGTCTCAGGCATTAAACCCTTATTTTAATATAAAATCTATGTAGGAAGCAACCACGTCAAGCAACTTTAACTCTTATGTTGCTTAGTTTTAAAAATCTATATGCGCATAAACAAACTGTTTACAACTTGCCAGTGTGCCGAAAAGGGGTATGTTGCCAGAGAACAACTAGAGAGCGCTAGCTGGAGAATCTTGACTCCCACGCCGTGACACCCACCAACACTCAAGACTAAACTCACTCTAATACACACTTAGGCTGATGTCTCGTTGTTTTTAGGTCAGAAAGACAATTGTGTTTGTGTGTGTGTGTGTGTGTGTGTGTTCGCATACTATGTGTGTGTGTGCATTATTGTTGGGTCCGTTTAAAGAGGAGGGGGAGTGAAATTGTGGCTGTGTTCATGTTAGCAGGGAGTGTTTATGTTTGTTCTAAATAACAACATCCAGGAAGAGGAGACTGTTCTTAATGTATTTATAGGACGCAGCAGGGAAGCCGTCATGGCGTTGTGTTTTGTTACCTTGCACGAGTTTAGAGCGGTGGAATGTTCATTCTGTGTTATGGGTGATTCCAGGCTGTATACTCAATATTCAATAAGCTGTGGTAGATTGATACTGTTGTAAAATGATTTGATGTCTTTTGAATTCGGGTCCTTTTCTGATGAATATAATTTGATTGTAAAAACTTTGACCGAGACTTGGTTTATTACTTCCGGAGAGATGGTGGGCGTCCCTGGTGAGTCCTTATCCAGGCAGCACACATACATCTCACTGACATCAGCCCCAGAGCGGCACGTCTGACTCCACGTCTGACAAGCGGGAGGGATCCTGAGGTCCTGATTTCCTGATCCTGATTTCCTGAGGGATCTGCTGATATGTAGTGCTCTATTCCAGGTGCGTCTGTGTCGTTCTGCCATTACGCTGCCAACACGCTAGATGGTGTTGGAATTTCTACTCCACTGTGCCGAGTCTCTTCGACACACTCTGCAGAGTTTATTTTGAAGTGCTGCGAGGTAAACTTTGATATATTTTCTCAAACAAACCTGCTATAAACAAGTATTTCTGCACTACTCACTGCACTTGTGAATTAGTGGTTTTTGTGTAAGCTTTAAATTGAGATAAATTGGCAGAAAATAGCTATTTTGTTAAGCAACGAGTGAAGTCCACAGATGCTGACTCTTTACTAACTTTCGCTACCTACAGTGCTGTGAAAAAGTTTTTTTGCTTTTTTTTGCATATTTGTCACAAATAATTGTGATCATTAAACAAATTTAAATATTTTAATTTGTTGAATAAATCCAGGTTTAAAATGATTATTTATTAGGAGTGAAAAAAGCTGTCCAAACCTGCCTGGCTACCAGATCTGGTGAATCAAGAAATCACTTAAATAGAACCTGTCTGACAAACTGAAGCACGGTGAAAGATCTCAAAACGTAACAAGTCGTGCCATGATGTAAAGAAATTCATGATCAGATGAGAAACGAAGTAACTGACATGTATCAGTCTGGAAAGGGTTACCAAGCAATTTCTAAGGCTTTGAGACTCCAGATGACCAATTAGACCAGTAAGAGCCAATATCCACAAATATGCAAACAAAATAAGAATAAATAAACAAACAAACAAACAAACACTGTGCCACTGTAGCCAGTTTAGTCATGACATTTAAATAATTTACCCAGTTACATCTATGATTTTAGCTACAACTGAAATGTGTTTGCAGGAGGGCTGAAACGATTCCTCGAGTGATTCGAGTAATTCGATTACAAAAAATGATCGAGGCAAAATCTTCTGCCTTGAAGCTTCTTTTAATTCATTTTAAAAGATTACGTTATGTTTTTGCGCAATTATTTGTTTGGCGTGACACAGCGAACTTCCGGATGCAAGCCGCCAGTAAACACAGACGAAGAAGAAGCGCTTACATCACTTACAAAGTGGAGGGAGGAGCAAACAGTTAGCTGTGTGTTGATTTGAGGGAGCGTTTTGTTGCGGACTGCAAAATGGAAAGGAGCGATAAAAATATCAGCGAGTCAAGAGAAAAAGGAACCAGCAAGAGAAAACGGTAGAGATTGTCAGTAAAGGCTTGTTATTCCTGAGCTGTAGATTTAGAAACTTTTAGTCCTGAAAGTTAAGTTGGACAACTTAGTGTATTTGTATAATTTTTTATTTTAATGTGTGCCTTAGTTTTTTGATACTTAGTCATTTGAAATACCTTTTTTAAGTTTTTGCATCTGGGAAAAGGCTTTAAAATAAGAATGTATGACACTGTAATGCACTTAATTAATCTCAGTCAACTTTAAACTGTTCCTTGTATTGTGAATAATGACAATGTTTATTTTTGATCAAATGCTGTCTACATTTAAAAAATATAAGTTGATTTTTCTAAAAAGAAAACCAATTAATCTTTGTTTCTCTTATATATTTTACATTGCTGTTTAATTACGCAAAAGTACATTTTATCCAATTACTTGATTAATTGATTAAATTTTTCGTAGAATACTCGATTACTAAAATATTCAATAGCTACAGCCCTAGTTTGCAGCATTAACAATTTGTTTTGTTGTTATTTTATAAAACTTGATCTGTCTAAAAGAAAACTTAAAATTTAAATTAAAGTTTAAACATATGGTATTTTCTCAGACTTTTCAAAATCACTTACTCATCCACTCATTGTCAATTGAACGCTATTGTCTCAGTAATCCTTTATATTATAGTTTATATGCGTACGTTTGCTGTTAGCGTGACAACTAAGATTGGTGTTTTTTCCTTATTTCGTTTCATTAGATTTGCCAGATCTTTGCCAGATGAATTGCAGTGATGGAAGTCTTCTTGTTTTAGCCTATGCGTCAATTGTGGATTCTTATTAGAGAATTGTTAAAGCACCATCTCTGTAGTGGGTTTAGGTGAACTGGTTCCATTTGATAGTTACAGAAGCATGGTCACTAATACCTGTTGGATGGATCCATTGAAACATTGCATTGAAACATTTTGATATTATTAACAAAATTTTAAAAACTAACAATATAAAAAATACACACATTTCAGTCTGCTTCCCCATGTCCGTGACCAGTACTTCTTGCAGCTCCTTTAACGTCACTCTAGGTCTCTCAGCAGCCTTCCTGGCTGAATGTGTCTTTTACAGACAATTGTTTTCAATATGAAAGAATAGGAAGTTGCAAGTGTGGTGTGAAGGTATGTAAAGATGAGTGATCACACTCAACGTGTGAAAGTTGGCAGCTTTGATTTCCACAAACTCTCTCATTTTATTCATTTCATTTAGATTCAGTAATGAATAAAAGATGCATTTCATATGGTCATGTTAAAAACCGTCAGTAGGCTACATGAATCATGACTTACAAACCACATTGTATGAACTTTACATGCACAAATAGTTTCCACACTTCGTCATCATCTCAAACTCGGGGCTGTGCCTTTGTGCCCACCACTACATCACAGCTGTTCAGATATTCAGTACGACAGCACTCACCTCTCATTTCACATTGTTTAATCGGGTGACGCAATACTTATTTTAAAGCCGTTCAGTTTGTTTGTGTCTTGTAGCTAATATAAAACTGTATGATGCTAATTGCCCTAGCATGTCTACGGAATTTGTAATGTTATGTTAGCATAAATATAAAAATATGCTAAATGCTAGATAATATTAGCTGTTATCAAGTGTTAAATGCACTTGTTCGCTTATATTTTTATTACTTGCAATGATACTAATTATGTGGGTTATGACTAAAAGCTTAACAACTGGTAACAGCTTTATTTCAGTTATACGGTGCTGACTACAGTAAACATCTGGAGCTAAGAAAGCTGCTGGCTGGGTGGTTACTGTTTCAAGATTCAAGATTTTTTTTTGTCACATACATGGTTGTACAAGTACAACAGTAGTGAAATGCAATGCAACAAACTACAGACTGTGAAGATAAATTTTTTTTTTTAAATAGAAAACTAAAGAATAAGTACGTATGCTTGTACAAAATTAAACAAAAAAGACTAAGGAGACAATGATGTAAATTATATACAATATAATATAAATATAAAATTGTGAAGAATTTTGTTGTAAAGGCGTCTATCAAAATAAGATCAGCCTACCTTACTTGCTAGCAAGAAGAGAATAGTGTAAAGTGCACGGAATATTGGAATTATACAATACATTACTTAAAAAATTAAATACTAACCTTGTTTTTTTTTTTTTTAAATAATGGCAGTCATGAATGAATGTTTCAGCAATTTTTGTGTATCATTATTATTAAACTGTTATATTTTATTAGATTGAAGAAGAAAAAAAGAAAACCGACCGAACATATTGTCCAAAAACAATTTTTGGCATATACAGTATATATTTATATATAAAAGCCATCAGCTGCCCAGATTTCTAATTTTCCTCACTGAAAGTCTGAATCCCTCTTTTTTTTCCCTCTCCATATGAGCTCTAGTTTTGGCACTAACCTGTCAATGGTTTTCAATTTAAATTGCTGCTCTAGTGAAAGTTCAGTTAAGGTTGACACTGATGTTGATAACATGCTGTTAGGATTTGATTTGTTTGAAGTCAAAGGATGATTGTCTTCTGTTATCATAGTCCTGACGAATGCCAGTTTGACAATGGCTTGACGATAGCCTCATCCTTCTTTATTCACCAAGAGCACAGAATAATTTATTACTGAAGCAAACAGTGAAACAAAGCGTTTTTATGAAAATGACAAGTCCAGTCTGAAAAAATAAAAATAAATAGAAGAATGTCTGGTTTCCATTGGCCTTGGGGTGGAAAGACCAGTGCTAGTCACTTCCTGTATGTGATGACAATATCTTGTATTGTTCAAATATCTGACTATGGTGGTGGTGGTGGTGGGGGGGGGGGGTATGGGGGGTTACCTGGCAGCCATGTTTTAGGAAAAAAACAACCCCACCAAAAATAATCCAAAACCTGCGTTAAAATGTGTTATCGCCTAATGAAACTTTAACATTTTAAAAGATTGTTTGGCACAAAAAATATCTCTATATATAGTTTATTTCTCAAAGAATGCCATACTCACAATAACTCACAATAATGCATACTTGCTAATAACATCCGTGGTATGAAGCTGATGCTCTTGAGCTGAGACTGGAGCTCTAATCAAGACAAATCATTCCATGAATTTATCAGCATTCAAACACGTCAGTTCCGTGTCTAAATCAGCACCCTGGTCAGGTTTTACGACAATGTAAGACAAAGTAACATTCACGCATCTCTTTCAGCACGGCACTAGTCTGAACTCCACACACACACACACACACACACACACACACACACACATTGATGCAATGTTACATATCCTATGTTTGAAAAGGGCTAGCTCAAAATACCAACTTATTTTGGAACAAAAAACTTGCTGCGTTCTTGTTACACCGAAAATTAGCACAACAGTGACACAAATACAATCAGCAGAAATCAGCAAAGGAATGGCTTCAGAAGAAGATTAACAAATGTTTTGGATAGACCAATCAGAGCCCAGAAATCAATCCTATCAATCCTTACATAGTGCTGTGTATAAGTTCAGACTAGTGCCGTGTTGAAAGCAGTTTTGCAATGATGGATTGAAATAAAACTGCAAAAGCAAGTTAACAAACTCTAACCTAAAAGTCTGAGTGCTATATTAAAAGTAAAAGCAAGTATTATTGCAACCAGGTTATTATACGTTTTTTTTTTCCTAAACTGTTTCTATTTGCTTAGGGATACAGTTAACCTAAAATGTTATACCCGTATGTCATGTAAAACTGCTTTGTGACCATGTCCATTGTTAAAAGTGCTACATAAATAAAGCTGAAGTGAACTGAGGTTGATTTCCATGTGACTTTTGTTGGTTGCTGTATCACATTAGATATGGAAAAAATCTGACATCATTTATTATTATGACACCATCTGTATGCAACATCGATAGTCAAATCAAGAAAGCTACATTTAGCTAGAATTGTTTCATAAATGTGGCATTTCTTTGTCTGTGACCCGCCTGCACAAAACAAGCTTGAATTCCTTTTTACTTCTTTTTTTTTCTGTATAAATAAGGTTTAATAAGATAAATAAAGTTTAATGTGTGTTTGACAACAATTCATTAAAAAAGTCTAATTATGAATTTCAAATCTACCTAAAATCATATTCGTTTTATGAGAATATTTTCAAATAGTTTATATGAAAAAGTCAATGGTATAGAAATAGTAAAAAAAACTAAAACTGCTCTGAGCTTTTAAGGGTTAATAGGTATCAAGCTTCCCCAGCGTCCCAGAGGTTTCCAGTCAACTAATGTCGAGCAGCAATAAGTCAAAGTATTATATAAGCCCATTGGACTGTGGATAAAATACATTTAAGAGTATAGCTGCATTTATTTTGGGGTCAGCGTGCCAGGGGATGTTAAAAGGGCTACTCATAAGTTTGGCCTTCCTTTGGGGAGCTTATATGTAGCAGACTAGAACGGGCCACTATTTTGCCGGGTCATCTGACACTCAGCTGACTGGTAGGGAGAGTCGCTGCAGCTACAGCTGGCATCAGCAGAAGCCACCCAGTCAGCAAAGCAGCAGGCAGGAAGCCCTCCTCCCTAGTCATCATTGTTAAGAAATAAACACTTTAACTACCAGGTCTTAGAAAGGAAAAAAGGGGATTGAAGCTGAACACTTCTCAAAAGAGGATTGAGGATTTTTTTCTAGAAAGATGAGTAAAGTGTCACTGCAGATGTTTGATATGAATCAACTTACACAGCCTGCTCCAAAGACTAGTCACTACCTCTAATATTACAATTTGGTGGCTAGTTCATGTGTGAAAATGATTCCTCGTGCTGCCAAAACACTATTACACAATCTAAGTCCTGGAATATTATGGCGCTTTTCCACTGCGTGGTACGACTCGGCTCGGCACGGCTCGTTACGGCACCGCACGGCTCAGTTCGA
>JAQMYJ010000016.1:13289148-13300335 GCA_030014305.1 Clarias laeviceps | reverse complement strand
TTTGATTGTGTTAAGCTGCTTTGGGACAATGTCAATTGTTAAAAGCGCTATACAAATAAAATTGAATTGAAAATTGATAAGTTAATATACTCAGTGACCGCAAGCTTTTATAACTAAAATATATAAAAGAAAAGGAGAACATTTACTATAGTGTGTTTAAATTATTTTCCATAGAGACGTAGTATCACATGTTGTACGTCACTCAGCATTGGAACAAATAATTTTGTTACAGGACGAGGTTGGGTTGGTAACTTAGTTGACAACTTTTGCGGATACATTTATATATTTTAGTTATTTAAATTAGAATCAATTTAGCATAGCTTTTTTAGTTTTAACCCTGAGCAAAAATGGTCAGTTTTTCCCTTAATAGATAAAACATGATCTTTTTCAAGTACAGGTAGTCCCAGATTCACGGACATTCGACTTACGAATTTCTAAAATTATGAATGGATGAAAATTGTATGAACATTCGTAGATGAGAACAAATTGTGGAAGTAGCTCATGTGTATTGTACAAAAAATATACATTGCAGTGCACCAGATACAATTATATACAATATTTTCTGTGCGTAAATATTGGTAAGTGAATGTATAAAATATCCAAAGACTGGTATATGCGTGTGTGGTTTGCGGGAGAAATGAGTCAACGTCCCTGGTTTCAGTAAATCAGTCAGTCCGGAAGCACGATCATTGAAAATGGCTGTTCTGTGAAGATGTCCTGATGATGAATAATCCTAATTTTGGAAAGTCCTAAAAATTTTTTTTAAAAAAGTTCACAGTCTGATACAGTGAAAAAAAAAAAAAAAAAACCAGCTCTGAGGCAAAATGGTGTTCAGGATTCCCCTGGGTATTTAAAGGCGCAGAGACAACACTGTTACATTTGACATGTGTGAGATTAATTTTCTTACGTTTGGTTACGGTTTTTGGACACATTATGGCAGTGTGGAGAAAGGAGACAGAGATTCAGTCAAGAATCGTATGGTATTCTTTACATTGTATATTTATGTCAAAGGCATATAAGACTCACTTTGTCGGACTTAAGAACAAATCCGCTTTACGATCGTGCTCCAGGAACGGAGCTTATTCATAAGTTAGGGACTACCTGTATTAGAATAAATATAATTATCATCAAGGGACATAGAATGCTTCCCAAATTATAGTATGTTTTTTTTTGTCATATTGACATTACTACAGTGATATTTCTGAATATTTTTTCGTTCTTAAAGATTATTCTGTCATCCTCATGCTGCTGGACCAGTGCCATTTCCCTCATGAAGTGTTAATAAGAGCTTAGTTTATTTTAAAGAGAGAAAAAAAAAACAACAGAGTTTGGTCGCCTGTGTCACGTCATTGCAATAGGACCTCCATAAATCCAGATAAAGCTATTGATTTATTCAGATATTTCAGTTCTCTGTTATGTTTTTGTGTGAAGGCTGAAGTCGAGGAGACACTGAAGAGAATCCAGACTCAGAAAGGAGTGCAAGGAATCATCATCGTCAACTCTGAGGGTAATCAGACACAATAATGATTTATTCCTTCATCAGATGTTTAGTCTGTGTATGAGCAGCACATTAACTCCCAGGTATAAGCAGTAACCTGATTTTCTCTTTGTTCTAGATTAATTACAGTGCAGTAACAAAGTCACAGGGTTATGTTAATACTCTCCTTTTTGTACAGTAACATTTCTGTATCTTGTTGACAGGGACAGAGGTGTCTTCATAAGAGAGGAAAAAGGGAGGTTGGCCAGGGAATGAAATTAGTAATAAATGATGTGTCATGTGGACATTCCACAACAAAAAATATAACAGAAAATGAGTGAATCTGATTGATCAAAGCGGTATTTTATACGCCGGCGTGGCAGGGATGATTGTTCTGATGTTAAGATTTACGGCTACAATAACAGTTCCATTCGCAGGAATTTGTACCATGTATGCCCTTCATAATCTAAGACTATTAATACTAGGCTTTAAAATGTATTGTTTAACAAAATGATACGGTAATTATTGACACGGAAACATTTTTGTTAGGAACGTTTATTTAACACTTATGAAAGGAATCCAGCATGTAAACACTTTTTAATCGCCAAAGATTCCCAGCTTAGGAAAGTCTTTCAGACAGAGTTGTTTATGCTTGCCTGCTTGTCGGTAAAATGACAGGCTCCATTTTTAGAAAATGACTGTGTGTGTGAAATAGATGTGAAAATAAAGACTTGCCAATTTAATGTTAGACAACATAAGAGACATCATCATCTTGGAATATGCCCATGCCATCAGTGAAGAAGAAAACCCAACTGGTCATTCAGTACATGCAGGTCATTAGCTGACTTTATTTTATTTTTTTGGGGGGGGCAAATAATGTTTCTGAACCTAGACCTGAGCAACAGGAGCATCTCAAGATCATAACACTGCCCCCACAGGCATGTACGATTAGCACTAGGCATGATGGCTGCATCGCTTCATCCACCTCTCTTCTTACACTGATGCACAGGCATATTCTAAGATGACAATGACAATTTAATCTTGTGCCAATGTCATGAATTTTTTGATTGGAGCTCACTGGTGAAATCAAATAGTAAAAAAAAACTACAGCTGAACACAAAGACAACAAGTGATTAAGACTAAACAGCCGTGTAGTCTTATTTACCCCACTGGTAAGTGGTTTTCTTTGGTAAAGCCTTCAGTTTGCTAGAGACCACAAAGAATGGACCCTTGGAAAAGGGTCATGTGGTCTGATGAGTCCAGCTGTTGTAGTCCAAACGTTTAAGTGAGCTCCAGTCATGACCATTCAGAAGTTGAATTTCTTCCTTGATAATGATGGCTCACCGCTATCCTTCCATGTTTTAATAATGCATTTTATAGTTCTTAACCCACTTTTAGTAGTTTCAACAATCTCCTTAGTTTTCTTAGCTTGATACAGGCCAATAATTTGGCCCTTCTGAAACAGAATAACATTTTAGCAACAAACACTGGAAATGCCTTCTGACATGATTGTTTAAGAAATGAGAAGCTACTCACTGCATCAGTTAGGGTTAAATAACTTGTTGTCTGCTCAAGCATATTAATTGCTGCAGTAATTATCCAAGGGACATCTTTTTTAACTATTTGCTTAGTTAAATCCGGGTGGTGACTTTTTAAATTTTTTTTATTAATTTTTTATTACAAACATTGATGAAATGCTGTGTTATTAAAGAAAGAATAAGACTTTGAGGCGATAACGGTGTTTGTTTTTTGGGCTAAATCACAACATTCTGTTGTTGATTTTTATTTTATTTACTAATTTATTTGACAGTAGCACCAGTGTTTAATTTTTTATACAATCATTTTAGTTCTCTTTAGATTCTCTTTAGTCAGTGGAAAAGTGAGTTTTTTTCACATGATAATCCAGCATCACACAAAAAAAATCACATGATAAAATCCAGCTAAGTTTAAACAAAGTTATAATTGTTGTATTCGATCTCTATTGCTCTCTCTCTTTCTCAAGGCATTCCTATTAAAACAACTTTGGATAACTCGAGTACAGTGCAGTATGCAGGCCTACTCCATCAGCTGGTGATGAAAGCACGGAGTACAGTGAGGGACATTGACCCACAGAATGACCTCACTTTCCTCCGAGTTCGCTCCAAGAAGAATGAGATTATGATTGCTCCAGGTAATGAAAGGTTTCCCTCTCTGTTTCTGTGTAGGTTGCTGTCTTTTGTATGTGGTTGAATGTTATTGTATTGTCCTGCCTAGTCATTTTCATCTTGATTTAAGAAATAGTGTTTAGTTAGTGTTTTCACTCAGTTATTTTTAATGTTTCCATTGTAAACTACAGCAGTGTTTTCCAGACTGAAAACACATCAGTATTTTCTTTGCTCCTGATACACCGTAAAGTGTGTTCAGAATATTTTGTAGTTATACTCTATATCCCGTCCAAGACCAAGGTTTTTTGCAACTTCTCATAGTTGAAATAGAATATTTGTATGTTAGTCTGCGTATAAGGCCCGTAAATATTTTGATCAGCATATATCTGTTTCATATTTTCACTAGAGATGCACCGGCTGATTGGCTTGTGAATGGAATTGGCTGGTTTTCAGCTTGATCAGACAGGGCTTGTGAAATCATTTATATTTACATTTAGGCATTTGGCAGACGCTCTTATCCAGAGCGACTTACATTTTTATCTCATTATACGTTTGAGCAGTTGAGGGTTAAGGGCCTTGCTCAAGGGCCCAACAGTGGCAACTTGGTGGTTGTGGGGTTTGAACCAGGGATCTTCCGAACCGTAGTCCAATGCCTTAACCACTGAGCTACCCCTGGCCCAAGTATCGGCCTCAGATATAATAAATTAGACTGATTCTGTGTCAGTTGTGCATGCGTGCCTGAGTGGCACGACAGCGGCACATCACCTCTTAAACCCAGAGAATGTTGGTTCAAATCCCACCTTTAGCCAGGAGCACACTCTCCCATCAGTCATAGCAGCACTCTTCAGTGTCTCCTCAAGCCAGTCATGTTCAGCAACAGGGTTTGGAAAAACAGACAGACACGCATTTTTATAATCATATGGGCTAGAGTACCATGTTATAAAGTGTGAAGGCCAAGTTTAAAGGTGTGATGGTGTCCAATATGTTGTAGCAACACTTGTTGAACTGCAGTTTGTTTAAAATAACCGGTTTCCGCCCCCCCCCCCCCCCTCTCTTTCTCTGCAGATAAGGACTATTTCCTGATAGTCATTCAGAACCCCACGGAGTGAAAACGCTATTTATAACTGTATAGCTTTTTATTTAAACTACACCCTTTTATTTTTCTGCAGAAAATAAAGGTTTGTTTATTAAGTATCCATGTACGTTTATAGCTAATATCATACAATCTGACACTAATAGACAATATGGTCTCTGTCAAACATTAGTGACATGCAAAGTACATTTATAATCTGTTATTCCCTATCATTCCAGTATTCTTTTTCAGAATGTGTTTAATCCCCTTAAGTTATTGTCCTTTTTATTTAAAAATTTTTTTTAATGTCAATACTCAAACAATTTCTCACCATAAACGTAAAGGAGAAACTAAATGTAGTTGGTTTCTCTATCTGTCATAAGCAACAATAAACCCACCGTGTTCAAACCAGTGTTTCAACAGTTCTTTAGTTAAGGTCCATCAGCAGCTACAGCAAAAGTGTAAGTCACCTTCTTGATTGTGAAAAAGTAACTTTCAGACTACTAAAGAACTATCTCATACTGCTTAATGTTGATGTTCTTTAGTCCATTGAACAACAATTGTCATGGCAAAGTTCCAAGGAGAAAGCCTCTGATCTCCAAAAGAACAAGAAGGATATTGGAAAAATTATCCCAAAAAATTTTCATGGTCAAGTCAAAGTCCTGAGCTTAATCCTGCTGAAATGTTGTGGAAGGATCTGAAGCAAGCAGTTCATTTAAAGAAACCTAGCATCACAGAGATTAAACTGTTGTGTAATGGGCTAAAAAAATTTAAAGGTAATGTGCGGAAGTGGTCAGTAGTTACCAGTTTGTGGTACTTATTGCTGTGCAAGGGAGTCACCTTGCTTTAAAGCAAAGTTGTACATGCTTTTGCCACACACACAATTTTTGTTTTCCTCAATAAATGAATGACCAACTATGATATTTTTGTCTCATTTGTTTAATTAGATTCTCTCTATCAACTTTTAGGAGTTGTTTGAAATCAGGGCCCGTATTCACAAAGCTTCTTAGAATTCTCGCAGAGCTCCTATCGTAGTTGAAAAAGTCCTTGCTGGGAGTCCTAGACTAAAAGTGATTTAGGAAACTTCTCAGAGCAACACTGAGTAAGTAAAGTACAAAAACCTTTATCTTAGTGAGGAGGTGTGTTTGCTAGGGACGATGCAGCAATTCTAGGATTGTGATTGCTTGATAAAAAAAAAAAAATTGTAAAGGGCTTAAAATGGACTCTGAAAAAAGAATCTATCATAGTAGAATAGACAGTTAAATCGTAATGTTTGTATATAAAGAAATTTATATAATCATGAATACAGCCTACTTTATGCAAAGTTTCTGTTATAGGCTAAATATCTTAGTTAAAACAGCAAATGTTAAAAATGTGTTTACCTTTGAAGCAACCAATTTCCTGTTAGTAACAGTAGTTACTATTAAGTTCTTACATTTATTTATCATACTGATGTTATTACTTGTAATCCATTTCAGATTGATGGGAGCAAAATGGCTCAGCTTTTACCAATTTACATGATTGCAGGACAGACTGTTTAAATTGCACTTTTGGATGGTATGTAGCCAACAATCCAAGAGAGATGGAAGGAAGTAAATCAACAACACAACCAAAATGGACAGAAGAGCAGTGTTTACTTTTACGTTTAGTGTTTGGAGAATATCTCTTCTTTCTGCCATTTTGTCCTCTGCTATAGAAACTCTTAAGCCTCTTAAAGGTCCTCCTCTCTACTTTTAACAATTTTACCTTAAGAGCTGTTTTTAGGTCAAAGATGTTTTGTGAATCATTTTTTATCTTTACTAAGATTTAGTCCTAAATTTAAGGGGAAATTCTAAGAAAATGTCATATTTCTAAGAATTTCCTTAAAATTTCACCACTAGGAGCAACTTTTAGGCTTAAGAAGGTTTGAATATGGGCCCAGATGATATTTTGGGTCAAATTATGCAAAAGTATAGGAAATTCTTAAGGGTTCATAAACTTTTAATCATCATTGTGATTCTTATGTATTGAAGCCCTACATGAATAGGTCAAACTGTTTTATAAGTAGTTCTAAGAAAAGTAAAGAATTAAAGATCTAATAGAATTGAGAAAAGGTCCATTGGTTAAACATTAACTAGAATAGAATAAGTTCAGACCATTTTAATTCAGTACCGCTGGTATAGTGTATAGGAATGTCACCTGAATAAGTAATAGTAATAATAATGTAATAATATAAACATCTTACCCACATGTATTGGATATTTTATTGTAACTATTCTATGACTTGTGATGTGACTATTTGGCCCAAATGCAAGTCATTTGGCTGTTCTTGCAGAACAATGTCAGATAATGTCCTTGAAATTCAGTTCTTGAACCATTTTTTTTTTCTTTTTTAAAGAGTGGATGGTTTAGTCAATTGAGCATTTACTGACTTATTGTGGAGTGCATATAATTTTTCATAAAGAGTACTTATAGTTTTTTTTGTTGAATGGATGCTTCCCTCCTTCTTTTCCTACTTGTTTGTTGTTTAACAGTGGTTGGAATCCAGTAGATTACATTAACACCAACTTTAGGTCTCATCCTCCCTCATCTTCCCAGTCCAGCCTTAAAAACTTCTAATGCTTCCTTCCCTGATCTTGTCTTGTCTTGTTCTGTCTTCACCTCTTCATCTACCTTTTACTCTATCTTCTCAACATGTTTCCTCTTAGTACCATTGTGCGCCTTTAGGTGCAGTTCTGTAAGTTGCCTCACTACCACCTGTAGATCTCACTCTCCTCAGCATCCCTGCCCTTTAAAGCCAATCTTCCAGTTAAGTGCTTTCTTCCCTGATCAGTGAGTCCCATCCTAAAAGACCTTTAATTCTCTGTAGTTCTTGGAGTTGTGCCATCACTCTATCCTGCATATACTGTATTTCCTGCATGAAAATAATACATGCTTGACAGTTTCACTTTCATGGCATTCCTCATAGAGTTTGTTGGGTGCTTACCTACTACAAATAGTGTTATTAAAATTGCTTTGTCCAATTCTTAGTCTGCTAGTTAACACTTTCTGATCTCCCTCCCTCCTTATGACATCTACTTTTTACTATGTTAATTGCAAATGTCTCTCACTTTTTGGTTATCACACGTCTGTTGCCATTATTGTTTTGCCTTTCTCCACACTACTGTATACCTTTCCCCTCTGAATTTGATAATTTGATATTGACCTGAATGGGCTGGGACCAAAGGGAAAGAAACATATTTCCTGTGTCTAGGAAATTTTTGAGTTAGATAAGTTTTCATACACCAGATTCTGATTATTTCTGACTGTAACTGCATTAATGTTTTTAAGTTCTGCTGCTGAGACACTAGAAATCATTGTATTTCATGGACTAAACTGCTCAGCTCTCTGCTAGTGCCATCAGTAATGCATACAGCTCCACAGTGCATACACTCAGACACTCTCTTGCTAATCTCTATGTATAGTAACTGTATATAATGTATGTGTACGGCTAAATATAATCACAAATTTGAGATCGTTTGAGCAAGAAATTATGTTGTTAATTTTGTAAAAAAAAATTATCTTAGTTTGATAGCAGATACACATGAGAGGATTTTCCATTCAGCAGGAGACTCTAAATAATTTTAATGAATTATTGCTGCATGCATTCAAAAGACTAAGTACGTCTGTATACAGGATCTTGTGGTTTTGTGCCTTGGGTGCATTGCCGTGCATTAATTTACATTTAGTATGTAAATTTGACAAACTGATATAAGAGCCACTTTAAGTAAAGATACTATACTGCTGAGTTTTACCTGAAAAGGAGTATTTCGAGTCTTGATGATGTAAATAGATTTTGCAACAGTACAGGCTACACACATCCACAGTGCTGGTTATTCAATAGGCCACAACAGTATAGAAATATTAATTCATTCATTCATTCATCTTCTAAACTGCTTATCCTATACAGGGTCGCCGGAAGCCTGGAGCCTATCCCAGGAAACTTTGGGCACAAGGCGGAATACACCTTAGACAGGGGTGCAAATCCATCGCAGGGCACACATACACACTCACACACTCATTCACACACTACGGGGGGTTTGGGAACACCAATTAGCAATTCTAAAAGAATCATTTAGAATGGGGAGTCAGTAATCAGTGAAGGAAGCATTTAATGTTGTTTTGGATTAAGACTGGGTTGGAAAGTTGGCTTTAAAGGACAGGGAAGCTGAGGAGGGTTAGATCTATAGGTGATGGTGATGCAAACTACAGAACTCCAACTAGATTCTGAGTATTAATGAGAGGAAACGTGTCAAGAAGAAAGAGTGCAAAAGTACTGGTTAAAGCAGACGAACAGTTCAAGACACAGAACAAGTCAAGACAAGATCAGGTAAGGATGCATTAGATGTTCAAAGATTGTTGGCTATATACCATCCAAAATCAGCTTTAAGATGTTGGTGTTAATGTAACCTACTGGATTTCAACCAACATTAAACAACAAAGAAGAAGAGGTGGCAATCGAACCATCATATGAAATACCCACTTATAAAATGTTAAAATATGTGTTAAACATTATTAAAACCTAACATATCATCATACATTTCACATAATAAATTGTTCTATTGATTAGTCTACTAATCCATTCTCTTTCAAGTGCATGCAGTCCACCAGAGTGGTCACATGGCGGCCCTGTGTGGTCTGCTTGGAATACATGTATTGACTGTAGATGGTTCCACTTGACCATGACCGTGTCGTGGCTTCGGCAGATGCATACAGCTGTTCTCTGGTTGGTTGTGACTGCAGTCGCTCAGTAGTTCAGGACTGAAATTCCCACAAAGAATTTTGTACCTGAGCCTCCAAAAATGAAAGTAGACTTCATAATAACGTACACACATCCCCTGTTATATTGAACTGTATATTGAACAGGATGGGCTTCCTGCTGTGTCTGGTTCCACTCAAGATTTCTTCCTATTGCCATCTCAGGAAGATTTTTCTTGCGTTTTGATTCCGCAAACCTGCTTTGCAACAATGACCAGTGCTTTATAAATGAAAACTGAATTGAAAGGTGGCACAGTGGTTAGCACCTCCGTGTGCATGGAGTTTGCATGTTCTCCCTATGCTTGATGGGTTTCCTCCAGGTATGTATGCATTGGGACCACGCCCTGTGCCCCAAGTCTCCTGGGATAGGCTCCTGACCCTGTGTACAAGATAAAATGGTATAGACGAAGAAAGAGTGAGAGAATGAAAACTTTTAAGTAAGATCCTACTAGTTGGATCACAATTTCTACTTTTTGCATTCATTAAGAAGAAGAAAAACAGAAAATCCTGAGTCAGGGTGTCATAATCAACCCATGCATGAAAGGGTTAAGTTTGCCAGTGACGTCACTCGCAGGTTTATTATTGAGTGTGCAGTTGTTGTGAAACACACTGAGCCACAATCAGAGTCGATCAGCCTTTAAGCGAAGCCGAAACAAAACATCAAGCAGTTGAGAGAGAAAAAAAACAAAACAAAACCATAGTGCAGGAACAGATTCGTGTCTCTCAGGCTGTAGTGATGCCGTCCGACAGACCTTTTAAACAACGGCGGACATTCGGTAGGTTTTATTATTACGAGCACATATTATTATCATAGTGTTGTTTTTTTTTCTTTTCTAGCAGGTAACTAGCTGTTGTTCAGTAACCAGGTAAATAATGTAAATGACTCATATGACAAGGAGATATTTAGGCTTGACTAGTGAGTTTGGTCGGTTTCGGTTATCGGGTTGTGTTTCAGTAAACAGCTGTCGGGCCTCGGTCTCTGGGACGGTGGCGTTACGATGCTAAATCCTCTGGCTGCGCGCTAGCTAGTTCAAGCCAGTGTTATACAGTAGTCACGGTATTAGCCTGCGTAGCTAGCCTTCACTATAACACTTATGAACTGTATGCGTGTTGGGACTAATGTGCTATTGTAGGTAAACCTAAACACTGCAGCGTCATCATAACTTCAGCTGTTCTCGTTAGACGCCATTTTTTTTGAAACGTGAGCTCTAAACTAGCCTAGCTGGTGACATCTTGCAGTGTCATATGTACTGTCTAGTAGATAGAGTCACAATTGTATCGTTATAGAAGCCATTTGTATATAAATACAGAGTGAGACAAAAAAAAAATGTATACACACTTATGGAAGAGAAAAATAGTGTGATGTATATTATATTAATATAATATAAGTAATATTATCATATGTATCAATATATAACGATTACATATAGTACATTTAGTATTAAAATATTTTTACAAGATTTTCATTCTGAAGAATGTATACATTTTTCTCTCTCTCTCTACATACATACACACACACACACACACACACACACATATATATATATATATATATATATATATATATACATACACTACTGTTCAAAAGTTTGGGGTCACTTTCTAACTCCATGATGGTTCCTGATTTTTATTTCTTTCTAAATTGTAAAGGAATGCTGAAGGCATCCAAAAATGCATTAATCTCCTTTGAACAGTTGATATTGAGATGTTTCTGCTAC
>JAQMYJ010000016.1:13235406-13274440 GCA_030014305.1 Clarias laeviceps | reverse complement strand
GAAATTCCAGTCCTGAACTATCGAGTGACTGCAGCCAAGTCAAGTCCTCAGAGAAACAGCTGTCAACATCAGTCGAGATCAGAACCATCTTCTTGGTAGAGTGAAACCGTCCCCAGACACCGGACGCATCCATGTGACGAGATCTCCAACCAGAAGCGGGGCACCAATTGTTATTGCAAGAACTATTCCAGAACAGTGACCTTCATGTCTTAAAATAATAATATAATACTGTAATGTTGTTGTGTAGGCAGCACGGTTGTTTACTGGTTAACACTGTGGCCTCTCGCACCTCCAGGGTCGAGAGTTCGTTTCCGGAGTAAACCGGAGTACCTGGAGGAAACCAACGAAGAACAGGGAAAACATGCAAGAACAGGTGTGTGCATGGAGTTTGCATGTTCTCCCCAGGCTGAGTGGGTTCCCCCCCCAAATTGCCTGTAGTGTGTATGTGTGCCCTGCAGTGGGTTGGTATTCTGTCCAGAGTGTACCCCGACTTGTGTCCAAAATCTCCTGTGGTATAGAAGATGAGTGATCCAAAATCCACTAATGTAAAATATAGAAAATATTTTTATACCACAATTACATTTTATACCACAGTATTTTGTGGTCCTTTAGTGTGTGTGTGTGTGTGTGTGTGTGTCTGCTTGTCTGTCTGTCTGCAGGGGGCAGCAGTGTACCTGCTCGGGGTCAGTCTCTGCCCTCCACGCCTGGCTTTCTCTCAGCTCCAGCTGTTTATGGAGACGAGTCACTCTTTCTAACAGCTGCAGAACAGCAGTGTGGCTCTCCTCTGCCCACGACTCGCCCCGATGAGATAGCAGCTTCTTCAGAGCCCTCTCATCACACCTAAAGATAGAACATAGTACTGAGTGGCGCACGTATGTACTGTATGTCTGTGTATGCTTGTGACAATTACACGTTCCTAGACAGTAACACAAGGATTTAAAAAATGGTTTTGGAATAATGCACATTTGAAGAAATACATATCATTGTCATCTATAATTAAGTGGAGCTTGTACATGTTCATTATTTGATTTTAATATTAGGTCATGTAACTTGGACATTTCCCTTCATGCCTTCACTTCAACACATTAATTCTCCTACAGAAGTATTTTAGCTTTAGGGAATTCTCACAAATGGCCTTTTTGCATCAGTGTGAGGAAATGTTCTTCAACACAGACGCATTTGTGTACATCACTCTGGATGAGGATGAATGTTCTATCCTGTTCGGGTAACTGTATGTATTAGTCAGAAAGATTGTTTGAGTAGTATCTTCATCACAGAAGCAAAGCAAAAAGAGGAGGCTTTTTGGAAATAAGAAGAAAGATTACATTATTTTAGATTTGCCGTTATAATAATAATAGATTCTTTTAATTAGCTACATTTAATTTATTTACCACCAGCGTTAGTACCTGTAGTTGACGGGTAAAGAGTTTGTAGAAGGTTAAAGCTAAAAATAAGCTGATCAACGCTTATAGCCACGCCCACCTCAAAGGGGAAAAGAGCTATATTCGTCCAAAAAAAAAACGCTGGATGGTGTGACAAAATTTGGAACAAAATGGCTTATAACGTCCGTTCTCCTCAACATTTTAATTACATTTATGATGCAGATGTAACTTCAGCCAATTACCAAAGGACTGCCAAAGTCTCGTTACATTCTGTTTGGCCAGTTTTGCGTGATGCTGTGACAAATCGACCAGACAGACATACAGACATACATACAGACAGAAAATTTTCTGGAAAAAAAAAAAACAGTCTGGTTTCTGGTCCTCCAATGTATGAAACGTAAATGTATCACTGAAAGAGTTTGTACAGTGATGTACAGACAAAACCTTTTATTTTATTTATATTGACAAACTTACTTAAGGGGGCTTCCTTAAAGACAACTTTTATTAATACTGTATACAGTGCAGTTTGTTTATGCAGTTCACGCCAAGTGTGAAGGAATGGAAAGGTCTATACTTTTGTTTTTCAGAATGAGAATTTATCTTCACATCCTGTTATTTATTATCCAGATGTGTTAAACAACTTTGTCTCATGTTCATCTTTTGATCCCCAGCCCAACTGTCTTAAGCGTATTGTAAAAACAAAACAGTTTGGCCTTGCCGTTCCAATACTTTCAGAGGGAACTGTACTGTAAGTTAATGTGGTATTTATATTCATAATGTGTGAATTATATTGGAATAGTACAATGGTGGCCAAATGCATAAAAAAAACATGTCAAGTATTACAGTTCTACAGTATATCGATAGTGTATAATGTATAGATCTGGCTGAAGACTTCTGGTAATTAATTAAAAAACTAGTGAAAAACTGGGTGTGACAATAGTATTCAGCTCTTGGAACCATGGCCTGGGTCATCTCCAGGACCTAACCCCAGTAGAAAACTGTTGGACAATGGTGAGAAAGGCAGTTGCAGTCAAGAAACCTCTACTGTACATGATCAAAAAGCAATCAAGCAGGGATGGATTAAGCACATGACACCAGAGTACTGCAGATGTCTTTTTGACGCTATGCCCAGCCAGATCCCACAGGTTTTGGAAGAATAAAAGTCTTATTATTCTTATTATCTTGACTGCCATTATTTAAAAAAAAATGAGAATGTCATTTAAGCATTGAATTTTCACTTTTGTCCCACTTTTGTTCTGGATGTTAAACCCATCCGCACTGGTGAATTGCTTCACTCCAAAAGACAAGTGCCTGATGAAAATAATATGTTTTTGCCCTCCTCAGCTGTGTGTGCTGTTTGAGGTTAGTGCTGTAGTGTAGAGCACTCACCTGTCTCCACAGCAGGAGAGCCGGGTGAGAATCCTCTTCACCTCATCCACTTGTCTCTGCTGCTCTCCTGTCCACCTCTCCTCCTCTTCATCTGATGCTGCCTGACCCTCCACTGAGCGGAAGAGCTGCTCCTCCACTGAGACACGTGACACATGACACACTCTTCATCAGCAAGAGATATCAGTTACATAGGCTTCATATAGTGGATAATTTATACGCAGGTTAAACAGATGATTCAGTAAATCAGTGACACTAAGTGGATTAGTGATAGATTGTGTAAGTCGATAGTAATATGGACAATTTTTTAATTGAATGACACAGCTGAGTGGTTAAGATGTTAAGCCTTCTGATTAGTGCTATAAATCGATTAAAAAAAAAATTTTTTTTTATTTACTTGTATTTTAAATGCGCAAGGTTAAGTGCATTAGAGGAAACATTATGCAGTTTTACTATATTTTAAAGATTAAAATCTGTCAAATAGGACCAGCATGCAGTGGCTGGGTAGTATCGGCTGTGGCAACCCACCGACGGCGAGGCTCATACCTGGATCCTCAGATCCAAAAATCAACAACCTAGAGGCACTTGAGCCACCACTCCCACAGCTTACATTTAATGTGTTCTTGTAAAAATAGTTCCCTTTGAAGGTAGCTCGAGCACATAACTTTAAATGGTTTCATCCAAACTTACATCTAGAAGCTTTTTTTTTAATGAAACTTGCAGTTCAGCACACCTGCCGATGTTTTCTCAGTTCTCTTATTATCCGAGATAAACGCACAATTATCACACAAAGCAGGGTATCCACACTGTGCTTATGGGAAGCCATTATGGTCAAACTTGGTCACATGAATAATTTGCATTCAAAAATAGTAATCATGTGTTAACATTGACAGCCCTACTCCTGATCAAATACGTGTGAGCTAAAGTGCCCTTAAGCAAAGCTCAACTTTCGACTGCTCAGTTGTATGAATGGAGATGAACATAACATTGTACATGTACTGTAGACATTTTTTACATTGTCAAATTGTTTTGGGATGAAACAGGGCCATGCTGATAATGGACATTACTTCATTTTGCATCAGACTACATCACACCACCCTGGCATGGATTATTTTCCTATAACAGCATGGCCCATTGTGTTATTGCATAATTAATCAAGACCTCCTGGCAGAAACAAGAATTGAATTGAATTTATAACCCTTCATTAAGCATGCATGGACAACATATCAAGTGATCTGTCATTTGTCAGAGTTTCTTTTGATGTTGGAGGAGAACAAAAGCCTCATAACATCATAACTTTCATGAAGCACATGTCTTAATATCTATCACAAAGTGTATGCTAACACTTAGCAAAATGACCAGTAGCAGAAACTTGATACAACTTATAAACGATTAACGTGATAAATGGTTATATAATATTTATGGTGCAGTGTTCAAGTAAATTGTTATTCAATATTATACTATAATCACACACAGAATAATCATATCATCTCATAGACATTTAAAGGATACGTCTACTACTGTGTCACTCTCTTTAAACTCAGTGATGAATTTCCACCAGGTGGCACTTTAGGTAGGTAGTCAAATGGCATTTTTGGTAATGCAGGAAATAAACAATTGTCCAATTAAAATTGGACTAACGTATCAAGGAAAGAAAACTAAAGTCAGGATTTAGTATTATAATCAATCTTTTGCAAAACTGATTTTGTCATAAATGATAAACAAGTTGTTTAGGGTGGATTTTTTCTTTAAATGCTGATCTCCCATCACACCAAAAACAAGTTAAAACACACAACTGACTGTTGTCATGACTGGTCTCTGCATGGCCTGTTGGAGAGCCACGATCTCGTTGTGTGTCCAGACAACATCGGCTGCTCCGGCGCATTTTGCTCCTGTAGGGCAGCTCGTCTGTGCTGCTGAATACATTAGACACAGGCGATTTAGGGACCTCGGCCCTGCAGAACAACAGACAATCTAGTTATAAACGTTACCACGATGAAACAAATATTAATCTATCAATATATTCAAATAAACGGCAGATTTTCCACTCAAGTAAAATTGTAAATAGAGTGAGGTTTATGTTAAATGCATTAAAAAGGATTATGTACTTTTATAAACTAATTTTTTAAATGTAACATAGAAATTATGTCAATATGTTAAAACTACACAAGGCATATTTTTGCCTCCACATACGTATATATACTTCTATCAGCCAAAAAATTTATACAAACTTCAGGAAAATGTATATCACTGTAATATTAATAATCATATTATTATCATGGCATTTTCATATATATCAATATAGAACTGTAAATTATAAAATAAATTCAGTTTTCTTTTCCTGAAGTGTGTATACATTTTGTATAAAATCGGTCAGGTATTGCTTCATTCCTTTATAAACATCAAAGAAAGGCCAAGTGACATCAGCTAGTGTGCCATAATTCTTGTCCATAAGCACCATAATAATTTCATTGGCTCTTGTGATAGTGCAGCACATGCAGGGCGGACTGTGTGTAATTGAAGCCAGGCCCAGAGTCAGCCACAGCATGTTTTTAACTCAGAGCACGAGCTAGCTTCACAGCCTGAGTGGAAAACAGCAATGCTTTTATAAACATAAAGGACCATAAACACACAAAGCACATAAAAAAAAACTATAATATATCTTAACAACACACACAAGTTTAAAATTAATATTGTAAATATGTTGGCCTGCTAAACAGCTTGTTACGGTTGGTTAATGGGTAGGTAGGAAATTCTCTTGCTATAGCTTTATAGGCATTTCAAACGTATAAACTTTAAATGTTCGAGTACAAAGCACCTCTGATATAAAGTGCAATCGATTGTTTTTATTCCTAGCCATGGTTTCAATGCGTCTTTGGTCATTTGTGTAGGAGGAAATCCGATAGGGGGCCTTCATGAATCAGAGATTAAGTGTTTCCAGATGACTGCCTTTTGCCAGAGGAGGGGAAAAAAAAACTGAAGAAATACACTTTCAGCAGACTGAATCCTGGAGAGTGAAAAAAGACGCACACATCCTGCATCCTGCTGCCAAGGGGAGTCTTCAGCATGCAAAAGCTTTAACCCTGGTCTCTGGAAGCTGCAGGACAAGCTAACAAAACATTGTCCCCTGGGCTGCAGGCTCAGGAATGGGTACTGAGCAGAGGTTAAGGTCAGGATCTGGGGTACTAGTAGTGGATGCAGCAGAATAGATTCAAGAATGGTGTTTCTTTTGGGCAGGAGTTGTCTTGGAGGAAGACAGTCTTGCAGGGTTTAGTGTTTTTCCCTGTAATACACGCCCAGCTTTTCTTGAGAATTCTTTGTTGAAGTCACAGTACTATGGGAATGACTCTGGACCAGATTTACAACCTATGCCTGCTCCTGCTTTAGGAATCCACATAAATGTTGCTGATACCTAAGTATAGGATCTAACAGGTTGCTATGGGGAACCAATGTCACCAGAATGATCGTTATGGTCTAGTTATAGAAGGGGCTTGTCAAGGCTCAGTGTGACTAATTGGATTTTAATTGACAGCATGGGAGTGTGTAAGAGGCAGATGGAGATGATTAGGATGAAAACATAAAGCTTTGGAAGAAAAAAGGGTTCTGCTGTTAGGGGGGTAAAACTAGCTTTTCCTCATCATTGTTAAACTTTTTTAATCAACAGTGAACTGTGGGTAATGCTCTGGAGTTTTATTCTATCACATGCTCCATAATGTTTATGTGAAAGTCTGTTAATCTATCGAAAAAAGAAAAAAAAAAGTCAATAAATAAACATAATATATATATATAGTATAAGATTAGGTAAAGGTATGGCATCACCCTGAACATCTGAATTGATTCCAACTTTATAACCATTCAACCTGTACTTGGATTACATGTAATGTATTTTTAAAAATATTTTCTGATTAAATATTTACGCAGTGGGTAAGAATGATATCAACTTTACTTAACTTTAATTCTATCAGCAACACTTCATCAACTTAAACAACGCATGATATACAGCAATATCACACCAAAGCATGGTATTGGTGTTAAAAAGTGTCTCACCTAGGAGAAAAAAAAGGTGAATTTTCAGATAGGCCCATATAACACCATTTTTCATAGCACTTAATGCTTCTCATCTCCCGATCCATGCCTCGTTTTTTGTAAATATGAATGCACATTTATATTTTTTTTAGAAAAAGAAACACTTTTGCTAGATACTATTTCATGCCTTTTTATGTAGTGTCTGTAACTTTTTTAAAATTCAAATCTTTCAATGATCTTAATTGTCATTCAGATGAAACTTGGCCAGTTTAGATTTCACATGAAAAGACATAAACTTGAAAAAGTTTATTTGTATTATTCTAAAATGCAAAACTGTTAAGATACTGCAACATGAACTTGACATGGTTACGGACACTACAGAGTTTTTGCTTTTTAAGCGTTTACCAAAAAACATTTTATTTAAGCAACAATTTTACAGTTCATACGCTTCTAAAAGTTTACACCAATTTTAGTATCATAAATAAATTAGAATAATTTGCATTTTAAATTATTATTGTTTGAAGCCAGACAGCTAAAAATGGGCATTTTTGGGGTGTAATGTAATAAAGAAAACAAACTTTTTTTTAACATGTCAGTAAATGTTTATTATAGAAGCCCAAGGTAACATATTCACATGACTGGCGTGTTGTGACTCAGGGCCGAGATGCTAATGACTTGTCTCCTAAATTGACATGTCAAACTTTTTCTCAGCTGGGTTTTGCTCCACGACTTTGAAAGTGGATATGTCTGGGTAATTACAAGCAAAGAAATTTTAGCCAACAGACAACCATCTGGTAGCATTAATCCCATTGTCCTTGGTTTCATCTGAATGGCTGTATGCGAAACAAATAATGAAAAAGGCCATTTCACCAAACAAGGACTAGTGCTGAATAACAGACTGTGACGTGAACATATATTCGAAAAATATCTGAGTCAAACCAGAAGCTCTATAACCAGTGTTTCGATGAAACCGAAGATGATTTTACAGATTGTTTTACAGTGAGCCTCACTGCTACAAAAGCTCGCATATATAAATAACACACTGACTGCTTAAAGATGAACACACTGCATTTTAGTACTGAGTTAAGCATGCTTTACAAAGCCTTTCAGAATGGCAAGATGATTTTCATTAACTTTTCTTCCATACCCTTTGGGACTGTTTTCTTCACAGACGGATTTGTTTCTTTCAGGAAAATGCACAGAGCAAGCGACAAAACAGAAACAGATGCAGGGTGAAAGAGGAGAATGTGAATAATGCTCCAAGTGGTAAGAAGGGACGCTTAATCAATAGCAAGCATTACTTTGTGTCTCGGGCTTGGGACGTTCATCATATAGGTGCTTGGTACAGGGTCACTGGTACCACCGTTACGTTCGAGGTTTCAGGTAATAACAACAGGATCAGGTATCGCACGGCTTGACTAACGCTCGCAGGTCGGACCTGCGTGAACAAAAACCGAGGGGCAGCTGCTTAGGGTTAAGGAGTGAGGAAACCGGGCATTTCCTGTGTTTAGTAAAACAAAGCTGACATTACAGCCTGATGTTTATTCTCTCTAGTTTTCTGTCTGAGTCCTCTCTTTCATTTTCTGTGTCTCTACTGAAAGCTTCAGTGAGTTTTTGTGTCAGAATGATTCTAATACAAGCATCATTGTAGTATCACAATAATAATATCACATGCAAAACCAATAAATATGCAATATTATGAAAATCATGTGCAATATATATATATCCAGTGTGCAATATCAATATCATTATTATACTTTCTATACGCAATATCAAATATTATGTGCAATATATATCATGTGTGCAATAATATACACAAAAGAGACAGAGTTTTTCTATATATTTTTATTCTATTTATATCTGTTTTTTGACATTATAGTACATTGGATTTGATTTTAATTTTATTTTCTAATTTTATTCTCATCCTATTGTATTTGTATCTTTTAAATATACTGGAGAAACAATTTCCTTCGGGATTAATAAATACTTATCTTATCTTATCTTATCATCATCTGATACAATTATATATTATATATTATACACTTTCCCTTTGGGATTAATAAGATACTATACTATATAAGAAAAATAATATGATCTTAATAATAGTTATCATCAAACATGCAGGATCAATCTGACAGAAATTCCACATACAAGAATAAATGGTACTGGATTTGGATAAATGCTTCCTGGGAAACACCAGACCTGATCAGATATGGTTTGACAAAGAGTTGTCTGGCATAACACTGATCTGTTTGCAACAGTTTGCAGAGTTCAAGTAAAAAGTGGAAAAATGTAGGTTTGTGCATTACACATTTATGACCATTTATTCTTTTATTTCCACAGTGGTTTGTCTGGAGTTCTGCTCTGGTATTTTTCTTCATTAAACCCGACCAAGACGAAGTAATTTCAGAAGAGAAGGCTATTAGACTGACCATGCAAGCAACCAATCCCAGACATTGACATGTGTCTAACTGCTAACTGAAGCATCTGATGCATACTATAGTCCTAGCTCATGCATAGACTGTAAACATATCGATGATGTCATTACAGAATATAACAATTACTCATTTAATCCAAGACAGATAGAAATTAGTAGAAAGCCCTATGTATTAGGATGTACAGTAGAACACAAATACAGTATTGGTGATGATGTTATTTTTTTTATGTCATACATATAATACAGAAAATATGTGTGTCAAAGAAGCTGCTTTTGAAGTTAATGCAACATGGAAAGGACCAATCTTGCTTCCCTAAAAATTTCAAGTTGCTAACTTCACCCGAGAGAAATTATTTTATATGTGGCCCAAAAATGTCAATTTTTCAGTGTTGTACTGTCTCGCTTCAAACAATAATCATTTAAAATGCAAATTATTCATATTTCTTTATGAGTATTGATACTTAAATATGTATAAGCTTATAGAAGCATAAGACCTGTAAAAATTGTTGCTTAAATTAAAGCATTGAGTGCAAAGTTAAAGATTTTCTCCCAAAGAAATCTGTAGTGTCCGTAACCATGTCAATGCAATATCTTAACAATTTTGCATTTCATAATAATACACTTTTTAAAGTTTATGTATTTTCATGTAAACTCTAAATTGGCCAGATTTCATCTGAATGACAATTATTGATTCTACTGATAGAAAAATTGGTGTAAACGTCTAGAAGCATATGACCTGTAAAAATTGTTTTAACAACTTAAATTAAAGCATTCCATACAAAATTACAGATTTTTTCCCCAAAAAAAATCTGTAGTGTCCGTAACCATGTCAAATCCATGTTACAATATTTTGCATTTTAGAATAAAACACTTTCTCAGGTTTATGTGAAATCTAAATTGGTCAAGTTTCATCTGAATGACAATTAAGATCATTGAAAGATTTGAATTCAAAAAAGTTACGGACACTACACCTAAGTGAGACACTTTTTGGCTCTGATACCATGTTTTGGCTGATATTAAAATATCAACGTAAGCAACTGTCACGTTAAAAATAATATAAGTAATGAGAGCATCAAGCAGACCATGTAAGCAGTGCATCTTTCCTGCCTTGTTATTACGAGTTGAGCCCCCAGTAAACAATCTGAGAGGGAGGATGCACACCGCTATCAAACAAAGCATAAAGTACAGAGAAAAGATCGGACGGAAATCTTCATCTAAAATTTGAGCAATGGTAAACATTATGCTTCGAGTTGTTGCTTTAATAACACAAATATCACCACAGTAGGAGTAGGAGAAGAGGCCTGAATAATTATACAGCACTTTGAGCTGCTCTTATAAGAGTAACACCATGGTGAAATAGGGCTCAAAGTCCCAGAGCTTATATATATTTGTCTGTCCTTAACTACAGGTTGCAATTATGGCACACATTACCATTTAACTGCTTATCCCTGTGAGGTCTCGCTGTGTTGTTAACTTTCAAATCTCTACCTGCTTCAGACATAACACAGGGAAGAACAATTAGTTTGTCCTTTTCAAGCCTGTCATTACGGGCTGCAGAAACGCAGTTTTACAAACGGCTACTGCAGAGCACCTGAAATTACAGTTCTCATGACCAGAACTGTTTATTTGAACACAGCCTCTGTGATCTTCCACTATGACGTTAACAATATTAGCAAAAATAGTTAAGCCCACGGCGGAGTGGTGGAACGGTGGCTTAGTGCTTAGCACTATCATCTTGCACCTCCAGGTTACGGGTTCGATTCCCGCCTCGGGTCTGTGTGCATGAAGTTTGCATGCATGTTAGACTAATTGGCGGTCCCACATTGCCCGTAGTGTGTGAACGTGTCCAGTGTGCACCCCGCCTCGTGGCCTAAGTCTCCTGGGATAGGCTTCAGGCTCCCCGCGAGTCTGTATACAGGATAAAGCGTATAGACGATAAGTGAGTGAGTGAGTAAGTAAAGCCCAAATGTCAGACGTAGATCTCTTCACCAGTGGCGTGCAGACATGATTATAACCAGGACAACAGCCATTTTAACATCACAGCAAGATGGGAGGGTCCTGTTTATCAGCTTGAAGCTTCACTCTTTCTCATCTCTGAGGATACAGAGACAGTAATCCAACAGCTGACTATTTGCATCTTTCCCCAGATGGTGCCCCCACATCTCTTTTGTTCCTTCTCCCCCAGCCTCCAGACATCATTGTCCCTGCCGGTCTATTCCTCCTCGGCATTTATTGGGAGGTGAAAACGCCTCCAGCCCTTTAAGATACACATGGCTTGCTCTCCTGTTTTTCATGGAAATGAAGTCAGCAGATCCATTACTTTCCCAGAGTCTCCTCCGCAGGGCCTGTCCCCGCAACTAAACCTCCCTCCGTCTCTTCCACTCTTCATCACGGCCAGCAGGCTTTTCCCATAGTGCGCTCACATTTATAGACTCAGTCTATTGTGGGTCTTTTATACCATTAAGGGAAAAACCTTGTTTAAGATTTTACTTAAGATATCTCAGTATTGAGGTAAAATAAGTTAAAAAAAACAAATTTTGGGGCAAGAACATTTGGTGTACAATGCTAAAAAAGGACACAACAACTGAATCGAACTCAGTAGTATCTTTAGTTCTCACTGCCAAAAACTTCAACTCTTGTTAAAAGTTGTGCCTTTTATTATAATCCCTCAAAACCCCCATCAAAAGGAGACATCTTGAGAAATTGGCATTATTAGCAGAACAGAGCCCTTTTTAATGTGGGATATGAACACAAAGTTACTGACCGTTTCCGTCACCACATGGGGTGGACGAGGCAGGTGTGGTATTCAAGTGACCACTTTAGACAAGAGAGGAAGAATAGCAGCATTTATAAATCAGGACAAAAAAAGACAGAAAGACTGAAGGGCAAGTGGGTCACTTAATGACCTATGGTGCATGACCAGTGTCATGTGCCCGAACAGACAGCTGTGTCAAATGCATTCCTTTGGAGTACTGCCTTTAAACAGCTGTGTGCTCAGTGTCAGCTCTCCTGCGGTTCGATCAAATCAAGGTCCACAAACCAACAGGATATTTGTTTCATTATCATAGTTAGAATATGGTCTCTGAAAGGACTTTTGCAATATGTTGTTTTGCTTGGGTGCTATTTTTATTTCAGCTCTTGTTTCTCGGATGTTTACATGGTCATATACAGACATTTGCTAATATTTCCAACAGATATAGTGTCTGTAATGCCAAAACGTAATCAATAAATTCCAGCTGTCAGCTCGGAAGACAACCCTGTAAATGCATTCACGTTTCATGGCTAAAGGCAACAAATAAAATTAAAATAATGAAATTAAAATTAAAGTCAGAGATGGCCTTAACAACACAGCATTGTATAGGCAGGGGGTCCTCTAATACGTGAAACAGTTGCTAGGATTCAGGCTTTGACGGTTCATCTATTATTCAAAGAGAGCGCAGATAGCAGTGAAGCTGTTGAAGATTGATTGGGACTTTCAGTCTGTTTAGGTCAGGCCTTTTAACTCTCCCAAAGTGCTGGCCCTAAAGTGAATGGAGCTCACTCTGAATGGATCAGCCCTATTGTAATTCTGAATGAATTATGTGGTTTAAGAGTATGAAAAGGGACTCACATTTTAGCATGACTACAGACATTCTTTATACCTTAGCACGGCCGGTTCTGAAGAAAGAATGAGGAATTCTATATATTTTTTTATTTTATCATCAATGCCAAAATAAAGCATCATCTCTTATCTCCATGGTGATATATCTGAATAACACCCCAACGGTCATCTGTGCAAAAGCTGATGAAACCAAAAGAGCAAGTGAACAGCTGACCGTATTGTAAACATTAATTAAACGGCTGAGCCTTTTGAAAGTTCAATGACAGGCTAGGTATAAAACCTAAATTCCGCTGAAGTAAGCAGTACCCAACCGAAGCTGCACTCAGTTTCAATAAACCCAACCAGCAGCCCACTCGCCACACACGTTGTCTGCTTAATGAACCCAAACAAAACAAGGTCTGCACTCGAGAGAGTAAACCACATCAAGGCAGCTTAACTAGCATGTAGGCTGCCACACTTGTTCATGATCCAAACGACTGGATTCACTGGGAGCCATTTTAGAAACTACAGTCCACTAAGTTAGATGAGACAAAACAGAATTATGCAATAACATGCACCGATTCACTGCCTTCAGTCAGTCTGGGCCAACTTTAAAGCAATCCAAGGCTCAGGCCTTTGATAAAATAACCAGCAAACCAGCAGTGTGACAGGAATGCACTGGCAGATTAAGAAGCTGGCTAACGTATAAATGGAAGCTCTGTCTCCTCTCCATTTGACTCACCTGTAATAAAGAAGTTCCATTTCCAGCTGCTGCACGTGTCTTTGCAGGACTGGAACGTGGCCGGCTTTGGCTTCTAGCTCTTTCACTTTGCTCAAGCCGTTGAGCAGAGCCTCCCTGGCTTCCTCCACCTTTTTCCTCATGTCTGCCTGCTCCTTCTTCAGGGTTCTGTTGCATTCCTCTAGCAACAGCACAGCCTCCCTAGAAACATGCAGTTCCTGTTCCAGTTTCTTGTTCAAAAGCAGGACATCCTCAATCTGCTCAGAATTCTTGGTCAGTTCTGTCTCTGTAAAAATATCCTGAAGTCTTTTCTTACTGCCCTGAATGGCGGATTTTTGAGCCATGCGCATCTGACGGGCAACAAAGCATCCGCTGTCTGGCCTGTGTTTCAGATGACTCTTCCACAGTCCAACCTAAAGCGTACAGAAAAACATCAGGATCTATGAAACACAGATGATGTCACATCAGCACAATACACACTATGCATGCTTTAAATGTATTTAAAACATGATCATAGTTTTTTACGTTGACAGTAAACTAATAATAATAAACAGTCACACTGGTGCATTCCAAGTTCTCTTTAAAATGTGATTAACTAAGACACTTAATATTTATTAAATTTGATTAATGCTTCATTTGTCATGTACACGGCGTTTTGCAAGGCGGTACAGTGACGCCTTGCACCTCCAGGTTCCGGGTTCGATTCACAACTCAGGGTCTGTGTGCATGGAGCTTGCATGTTCTCCCCGTGCTTGGTGGGTTTCCTCCCACAGTTTCCGTCCACACAGCTGAATATTTCTGATAGCTGTGATTTCAAGAAGGAAATGCCTCATTTACTTTTTTTCACCTTGAGTAACCACTTTATTTGGTCAGAATTGGATTGGATGCAGATTATGCCCTAGGAACACTGGGCAGGAATAGACTGAATGGGACACAAGTTCACCCTAGGGCAACATACACACATAGCCACACACTCTTTTAAACCTAGGGGCAATTAAGCATAGCCAATCCACCTACTGTCACAGAATCCAGACAAACACACACAAAAACACACTGCAGCTCCACAAAGACAGTAACCGAGATCAAACCAGGATCAAACCAAACATAAATCACACTTTTTTCCAATTATGTTAAAATAGTTCATTCAATACCCAATAATGTTTTGAAACTAAGTCTCTCTTCATATACAAGCTGACTATCTGCTGCCAAATTATATGAAACCTCAGCAGTTATTTCACACTGAGCAATCTGACTGAATGAGAGGATTCCAAAAGTGCTGATAATAGATGATAACACCAGTGAGACGTTTAACTATATATCACTCTGCATCCCAAATGTTCTACAATCTACAATAATTACACTAACTGTTGATCGCCCATATGGGTGAAAGTAGGTTAGTATGGAATCCAGTACTGAGGAGAGAGCGGTTACCTGCCAAAATGCACATTCAAAACCAGCAAGAAAACACATCACATGTCATTTTAAACAATACTTTGTCTACTTAATAATTGCCTCTAAGCTTCAAAATGCCTGTGACTTTTTTTTATTCATGTCTACGCTGAGCAAGAAGGCTAACTAGCACCTAACACAAGGCTGAATCACAAATCCTACTATAACCCCTAATCAAGGGCATTGCTTAGTGTGTGGAACAAGTAACTACTAGCTTTAAATGTATCGCTATTTGGGATTCAACCCCGGAATGCGGATGCTAAATGAACTGATATTTTAATGTGGAATGAGTAAAAATATAAATATAAACTTAAAAGATTTACAGGACTGTCCACCACTTGCATGGTTTATTCTCATCACTCTTTGGCTACATAGTAACGGAAAGAATTTAAAACTACTTTCATAACTAATTACACTAACTGTCAGTCGCCAACTCCGTTGACCAAAAAAAAGGTCAACACGTGGTACAGACAGGTAAGAACGTTTCACTGGATAATTATTCTAGTATTACAGTATATTAATAGGTTTGAGTTGGCAACAAGTTAAACCTTAAATGATGCAGTGAATAACTTCTCATTTCTTAAACAACAATGTCAGAAGACATATACTGCGGTTGTGGCAAGGATGTTACTCAGTTTCAGAAAGGAGAAATTACTGGCCTGCATCAAGCAAAGAAAGCAACTAAGGAGATTGATGGAACTACTAAAATTGGGCTAAGAACTGTTCTGCATGTTTGATGATAACTGAAGGATAGCGGGGAACCATCATCTTCAAAGAAGAGATGAAAAAGAAAAAAATTTGAATGATTATCGGAGATCACATAAATTACAAATACATTTGGTGAAAGTAAATCGTAAAAAAACAACAGTAGAGCACATGATTAATATTGAAAGTAAGAGCATTTCCACATATAATGAAAAGACAACTCAAGGCATTGGGAGTAAAAATCTGTGTAATCTTTAAAAAAAAACCATATAAGTGAGGGTAATCGAAAAACGAAAAGCTCCAGCTGTTAACTGCATAACGGCAGTGTTATGATCTGAGTTCAGGAGTTGCTTCTTGTCTAAGTTCAAAAAATGAGGTCAGCTAGGTATCTGCATATACTGAAATACCAGGTTTTTCCATACAACTTTTTTCCACCTCATGGCAGGGGCATATTCCAAGATGACAATGCCAGGATTCCTTGGGTTCAAATTGTGAAAAAAATGGTTCAGGAGGCATAAAACACGTTTTTCACACGTGGATTGGCCACCACAGACTCCAGACCTCAACCCCATTGAGAATCTTTGAGATGTGCTGGATAAGACTTTACACACTGCTCCGACTCTCTCATTATCATTACAAGATGTTGGAAAGAAATTAATGCAACTCTGAAGGGAAATAAATGTTGTGACATTGCATAAGCTTATCAACTGCAAATGGATGCCGTAATCAAATCAAATTAAATATTGCTGTTGTTTTTTTCTTTTAGTCAGCAGTAGATGTTACTGGCGCTGTGGAACCCATACAGGGTTTGCCATAAATGGCTGATGACTTTATACAAATATTGGTGTATATCTACTGTAAATGAGATACAGCATCTCTAATTGACTCACCCTAACCCACGCCAAATAACACTTTGTCTAACAAGCCTCCTAGATTGACTTTTTGATTTTGATTTGCCATATAAAATGCCATATTTCCTAACATCACAGAATGAAAAGTAGGGCAAGTGTAAAAAAAAAAAAAAAAAAAACTGATGAGACAGCATGTCTTTCAGGACCTGCTTCAGTCAAGTCACTGTTTGTGAAAAATCTCTGATCACTGCATAACAGAAACAGGTATAGGGGCTGTGTTACTGGACATTTGCCACTGGATATGGCTATGCATGAAGGGAGGGGGAATAAAAGGCAAGAACTGGCTCCAAGAAAAAAAATGCATAAATACTTAAATGAATGAATGAGAAGGTTCAGCAGGAAAGGTGAAAAACTTTGCAAAAAATAAAAATAAAAACTTTGTTAATGAAACAGAAGCACTCACTTGCAGGGCTAAAGAGCGCGCATCACTGCTCTGAAGAGCCGCACGCATGTCCTCCACCAACTCCCGCAGACTTGCGTTTTCCTCCTCCAGCTTGGCTATCCTGTCCTCCGCTTCCTCCAAAGCCACAATGTCCTCATAACACTCGCGTGTGCACGAACCTTGTCTGCATCCTGGACTGTGTTGATCGGACGCGGTAGTGGAGTCACTGGTGCGCCTCCCCGGGCCCGGGCTGAGCAGCGTCTCTCTGCGCCTCATCGGGCTCCGGAGGCGGATCTGCGTCTCGATGTGCTCGCTCTCTCTGGCCACCAGCAGCCGGCCGTCCTCGTAATGGCTTCCAGCTTTGGTGCTGAAGTATCCGCAGAGCTTGGAGTGGAACTGGCGGAAACTGAATTCGCTCGGCAAGCTGTCCAAAATCTCCATGCACTCCTCCGACTCCGTCTCTTTATTCAGCCCCAGGATCTCACACAGGATCTGGAAATCTTCGGCGGGGATTCTGCCGTCGCCCTGGCAGTCCAGGTGGTGAAAAATCTCCTGCAGGTACTGATCCAGACCAGTGGCCAGGACGATGATCTCGTTCTCCACGCCGCGGTCCAGTCCGTAATGGTAAGCCAGTGTGCTCACTATCCATTGTGTCCTGCGCGCCGGGCGGCTGTACGGATCACCCGCGTCTAGTGTTTCCATTCTCCGGGTCTCTCTCAGAACCGCTCCATTTATATATTTAATAATTCTAGCAGATTCAGGGGGAAAAAACGAGCTACTCAGGCGAACATCATCCTCCACTGTGAGTCTGAGTGTTTGTGTGTGTGTGTGCCCGCGCGTGCGTGTGTGTGTGTGTGTGGAATGTAACGTACAGCCCACCAAACACTGAGGAGAAAAAAACTTTTGAAAAGCAGTTAACCATTTGCTGGTACCTACCCCGTTCCTCTCCGGTACTGCTGTGTTACTATGAGCTCGGTGTTGTGCCGGTGGGTGTTATGCGCTAAAATGCCCCCCCTGCCACAGATTGCCCCCCCCCCCCCCACACACACATAATCTCTAGGAAATATTAGCCTATATTAGAACATAAATTCATAAGTTTATTATTATCGCATATGATATTATTATTATAATTAACCCAAGGCACGTGACAGCCGTCGAGACCATTAAGACAAATTCTCATATAATGTTTATTTTGTGGCAGATTAATGTTGCAGAGGTTTGTCACGTAATACAAAAATGTTTACATAAATAAATATTGTTTATGATGAAAAATTACACGGAAGATTTTTTTATTAGCCTATAAAATAAGCAATATACATAAATATACTGTAGCCTACATGTGTGAAAAATATATATAGGCTATAGGCTAGCTATAGGCTAGGCCTAATGTATACTACGAATTTATACGAAATTTATTTTTTATACACAACATGTATTTTTTATATTGCTTATTTTAAATTCAAATTCGTTTGGTGTAATTTGTAAATCCTAAATCTATGAATTTATATTCTAATATAAAATTTGATTCTGGGGGAGGGGGGCAATCCGTGGCAGGGGGGCATTTTAGCGCATGACACCCCCGGCAAAGCATTACAATTCTTTTGATCTGAATCGCATCATTATAATGACGAGTTATAATAGTCATTAAAAAACGAAGACACTTTCTAATATCACATTGGACCACATTTTGCTTTGATTACATACGTAGGCATGATTTTGATAAACTAATGCAATGTCACAACGTTTATTTCCTCCAGAGTCGCATTAATTTCTCTCCCAGATCTTGTGTGTTGATAATGAGGGAGCCAGACCACCCTGTAAAGCCTTCTCAATCACATCCCAAAGATTCTCATTAGGGTTAGGGTCCAGTGTGAAAATGATGTCTCATGCTCCCTGAACCACTCTTTCACAATTTGAACCCTGGGAATCTTGAGATTGTCGTCTTGAAACATGCTTGTGCCATCAGAAAAGAAAAAAAATCCATTGATGAAAAAACCTGATGGTTCATTATACATTCAGATACTCAGTTGACTCATTTCTGGGGCGCATAATGTTGCTGAACCTACAGTTGATCTAGGATCTGCTCACACAGGCATGTACGGTAGGCACTAGGCATGATGGGTGCCTCACTTCATTTGCCCCTCTTCTTATCTGGTGCACCCATCACTCTGGAACAGGATAAATCTGAACCACATGACCCTTTTCCAATGCTCCACAGTCGATTCTTTATGCTCCCTAGCAAACTGAAGTCTTGTTTCCCATTAGCCTCACCGAGAAGTAGTTTTCTTAAGGCTACACAGCTGTTTAGTCCCAATCCCTTTAGTTCTCTTCGTTTTGTGCATGTGGGAATGCACTTATTTTTACGAATAAACATAGCCATGAGTTCTGTTTTTTTTTTTTTTTTTTTTTTTTACAATTTGATTTCACCAAAAGTTAGGATAAGTGATCTCCAATCATGGTCATTCAAAATATTTTCTCCACCACATTTCTTTCTCAAAGATGATAGTTCACCACTGTAGTTTCAGGTTTTAATAATCTGTTGGATAGCTCTGACCTCAATTTTAGTAATTTCAGCAATCTCCTTAGTTGGTTTCTTTCCTTGATGCAGGCAAATAATTTTAACTTCAGTTTTCTGAAGTTAATTAAGAAATGAGAAGATGCTCACTGCATCAGATAGATTTAAGTAACTTGAACTATATGAATTTCTGCATGTTCTTACCTGTTTGCTTAGATAAATCCAGGTGGTGGCTTTTTTGGCTGGGCTGTGGAATTTAATCAAGGGGAATGCATTTTCCAAGGCCTCAGGAAAAACTGTTCCACCTACTAGCTGTGAAAGTATCAGGGATGGCTGAAATTCATAGACATATGAAAGTTCTAGCAGAGGTAATACTATTTGCAGAATAATTTAGAAATAATGTGTTTCTATGAAATGAAAGAAAAACAAACCAAATCCTTGTTTTTGCACACAGCATTAGGTAGTGGGTGATATCATGATTTTAATTGGCGAGTGATTGGGGTAACATTGGGAAGATTGAATTTCAATAAAACACCTGTATGGTAACACCTGTAAGAGCATTGCTACATACACAATGCATCATCATCATTCCTAGTGCGTATCATACACACCTGAGCGTGTTACTGAACGTTTTACATGCTCTTTTTCTATATTTATGTCATTTTCATAGATTTTTCTTTTCGGGTGCTCTAAAGGTATTTCTCCCTGGTGCTCTGGCGAACGACATAGGTATCCAATTTGTGGATTGGCCCTATTATTAGAAATTATCCTGCTGATTATAGAAATGCAAAATGGCTTTCAAAAACATTTTTATACTCAAGCTGCACAAAGAATGGAGACTGTTTATTCAGAGAGTGACTGATGAGGCTGATGAATAAATAAAAGATTATTAGTAAACCTGTCAAACTGTCCACTGCATCTGTACTGAATGTGTTATATTACCTAAATTACATTTCAGGTAAAGACAGGTAAACGTGTAAGACATTTATTCAGGGCGTTTTTTTTGTTTGTGATAAAAAAAAAAAAAAAAAAGTGATAAGATGCTTGTAAGGTTTAAAATGACGTGCTGGAGACAACACCCGGTGTTTCACTTAGTAGGTTGCTACAATGTTACGTGTGACGTCGCAACAACCTCTTCAGAAGTATTGGAAACATTGTGACAACATACAGGCAACGTTTAAATGACGTGCTGGTGTGTGTTTCTACAAAGTTACAATTTACGTTCCGGCAAAAATACGTCTTGTAACGAACCTGTGTTTGGAGGGTGTGCGCGCGCGAGCCTAGTTGCCTAGGCGACACAACGCTTTCTCTTTAAGTTTTTTTTTTTTTTACCGCGAGCTCTTCGCACGGCTGCTAATCCGAGCGGTGTATAAAATCCTCTCCAAGTTCTGGAAAGTTCTGGAAAGGTTTTCCCACAACCTGAACAACAGTGAGACCTTATTACAGTCAGGCGTGCAGGTACAGTAAACCTTTTTTTCTGTAAAAAAAAGGTTCTTTCTTTTAAATATCCCAACAAGGGAGTCGTTGCGGTGGACTTTTTACGTCCTGCTGTTTATTTCTGGAATTTGTTTCTGACAAATCAACATAAAAAAAAAAAAAAAAAAAATGGAAAAATCCAGAACAATAAGTTTAAATTATGGAATTGCTATTTTTTTGTGCAGGTTGCAGATGGGTGTCTGAGTTAATCTATATCTATCCACAAACACACACTAATATATATACAGTATATATATATATATTTATTTTTTTGCCCTTCACTGGTGATCAGGGTCCTGAAATGAAATAATTAATAGGTGTATATATATACTGTATATAATTCATGTGCATACATTTAAACAAATGTTAGCCAGCTAGCATGGGGTATTTAAATTCATATTCATAATTATGAATTAAACTTATGTTTAGATGTTTAGCATTTTATTATAAGCTAACCGGACAAGACACACGAGAAGATAAACTTGTGAGAAAATTTGACAGTACATTTGAATACATGCGACTACTCAGGTTGACCAAATGGGCATCGGTTACTTAGTGGTAGGTTTCCTGCCTGCCATGCAGAAGGCCCAGGTTCAATTGCCACCCAGTGCCCAAAATCCAGCCACTAGAAGGATAAAATGTAAGGGTTTGCAAGTTTGCAAGGTCTTGTGGCAATCCCCTCAACAGGAGCAGCTGAAAAACTAACAACAACAACAACAACGTCCAATCAAAAATTTCACATTTCTATCAATCACATTTGACTTTGGTTACAGCATGTGTGAAATTATTCCTCATGCTCCCAGAAACACTGGAATATGTCTGTGCCATCAGGGAAGAAAAATCTAAATGGTCATTCAGTACTTTCAGGTCATCACATAGTGTTGCTGAGCTTAGACCTGACCATCTGGAGCAACCCCAGATCATAACACTGCTATAATTATCCAGTGAAAGGCTCTTAACTGTTAGCTTAGTTAAATCCAGGTGGTGACTTTTTTTTTCTCGGCTGGGCAGTTTATGATTCATGTTATATGTTTTATAAATTCATGTCATCCATCTTTTGTACATTGCCTCTCTTTGCTTA
The DNA here is from genome assembly GCA_030014305.1 of Clarias laeviceps. Classification (NCBI taxonomy): domain Eukaryota; kingdom Metazoa; phylum Chordata; class Actinopteri; order Siluriformes; family Clariidae; genus Clarias; species Clarias laeviceps. Next base: position 13,252,371 of record JAQMYJ010000016.1, on the reverse strand, counting down.
GCAAAATATTAGGCCTAACTGTTTTTGTGCTTCACTAAATAGGAAAACATTCTGTGAACAAGATGGAACCTGGTGCCTCTGACATCTCACTGGACCGGATGAGAAGCAATAATGATGATAACTGCCAGGCTCCTGATGAGCGAGAAACACAAAATGAGAATAATATTGATGACAATGGTGTCCACAACTCTGAAAGCAAAGAAACACAACCTGAGCTAACTGACTCCAGTTACACGGTCACCTGCACAGTTAGCATGGTGCTGGCTGTGCCGAGAGGTACAGGCAGTTTTTGAAATTCAGTTTATGCTTCCCATCTCTGTATCATCCAGCACTAAAGCCTACTAATTTAGACATTATCGGATACATTTGTATTGGCTTTTGCAGCCAGTTGTGTTAAAAAAAATAATTGGTCTTTTCTGGCATCTAGGTCAAGAAGTTCCAGTTATGGCTCCAGAGGTAGAGAGGCAACCCAAGAAAGTCCAGCCTAAATATAGTGTAGAGCTACCCAAAGTGCAGACCTATTACCACATAGAGTACAATCTCCTGCCTGATGATAGTGAGCCAATTAAAGTAGACCTGGTCATGTGTGGTTCGATGGCCAAGGTGTATATGGATAATGAGTCGAAGGTAATAAACTATATTTGGTTTCATTTTGGAGCATTTTGATTTTGTACACTTCATACACGGATTTACACAAAAAAAAAAAAAAAAGGTTTTGGATTGCTTTTAACAGCAGTTCACTTCATCAGATCGATAGGTTACATAAATGCTAATGGTCACTAACCTTAAAGTATGCTTGGAGAAACAGAGCAAATATTAGCCATTCCTTGTTAGAAATAACAAAATTATGAATAATTACACAACTTATATGACTGGCAGCACAGTGGCTTAGTGGTTAGCACCGTCACCTTGATGTGAGTATGTGTGCCTTGCAATGGATTGGCACCCTACCCAGGGTGTACCCTGCCTCATGCCCTAAGTTTCCTGGGATAGGCTCCAGGCCCCCCGCGTCCATGTATATACAGTAGAATGAAGTGGTATAGATGAGTGAGTGAGTGAGTGAGTGTATATATAAGACAGTAAAAGCTGCACCCAAAGTAATTCTTCTTAGAGGATAGCATTTTGTGCAAAGTTGAATTCAGACTTGACTGTTTCTAACACACCTTATACTTTATATATTTTGTGTCTCTGTAGGTGCTGAAGGCCTGGCAGGAGGGTGATCACCTTTGGCTGGGCTGGTCTCAGTCTGTGAAGCTCAATGTGACCAAGGAGCTGCTTATAAAGATGTCATCACATAACATAACCTTCCGACTCTGGGACACCAAGGACAGAGTGTCTCCTAAAGCAAAATATGACAGACCCAAAGCCTTCAGATTGCCACAGGGAAGGAGGGTGGAGGATACAGACCAAAGAGGTGTGCTCACACTTCCAACATATGTTTACTAAAGAGTCTCAAGTACGATTTATAACTCGTCTGTTTTTCTAAACAGGATATCCTGAATGTGTTACAAACTCCTCCAATGTTAATAAGCAACCTCTTACCAGAGGACCACTCCACATAGATGAAAAATCAAGGCACTATGTACACTGCAGTTTAAACAGTTTAAAAGCATTTGTAGTGTAATGTAGCTTATCAACAGGCATAATAAACTAGAATATGGTTGCGATTACTGAGTGGTATTTAAGTGGTAATATATTCAAGAAAAATCTTCAGTTTTTTTTTTTTTTTTCCTAATTGTTTACATGGGAAAACGGCTGCATTGCGTAAATTATGTGATTTTAGGTCCTAGTCTGGATGGTGAACCGGAAAGTGAAGGTAATTATCCCTCAATTCTGTGACTTCAGCTGTAAACCTATCCTTAATTTTGGGAGCTCTTTAATTAAAACTGTTTGATTATATGAAACCTCAGGAAATGGTAGGTTAATGTTTCTCTCCAAATGTTTCTGAGGTGGCATAAAGGGTATGGTGTATAAGTTGCGAGCTCTTTATGAGAAGCAGAACCCAAAAACTACAACTTCCAAAAAATACCAAAAAGACGTCACATTAAAAGACTTCAAAGGACCTTCAAGCCTCAAGTGTGGCACAGGTAGAAACATTTAGTATCATATTAAGTTGCACATTGCACATTTATAGACATTGCATCTACGCATTCATGCATATTTGCACACTGCTTGGATACTTCTATTTAAATCCTATTTCAATTTCCACAACTAAAGTTTTTTTATATCTTATTTCTCATTCTATTCCATAATTTATTTCTTATTGATAAGCTTTTTTTTTTAAAGGTCATTGGCGGTCATACAAGCATTTCACTGCATATTGTACTGTGTATGACTGTGTATGTGACAAATAAAATTTTAATTTGAAAAGTGGATAAAAACTAGCCTACAGTGGCAGGCCATGATTTTTTTGTAAACTTTATAGACGATCCCAAACTGTCCACTATGGAGGCAAGTGGAGTCCGTGAGAGACCTCCGTCATCTGCTGTTTTAATTACTGATGGATTACCGGCACAAGAGGCAGCATTTTCCAAACAAAGGTTTAACAATGCACTTACTTTTTACCTGTTCATGACTCAGCACAGTTAATTTTGCACATAATAATCTGCTTACCACTCCGGTCTTAAAACAAATGTGCAGAATATTGGGTCAGCTACATAATGCGCAAGTTAGAGTCCAAAAGTGCACTTAACTCGGCTGTGCTTAATCTTCAGCCAAAACATTTTATTGGTGCTAAAAAGTGGCTCGCCTAGGTAAAAAAAAAAAAAAAGTGAATTATTAGATAGGATCATATAACACCGTTTTTCATAACACTTAATGCTTCTTATCTCCCGATCCATGCCTCATCTTTTGTAAACATGCATACACATTTATATTTTTATCAGATAAAAAGAAATGCATTTGCTAAATACAATTTCCTGCTCTTTTATGTAGTGTCCATAACGTTCAACAAATCTTTCAATGATCTCTAGTTGTCATTCAGATGAAACTTGGCCAATTTAGATTTCACATGAAAAGAAAAACCTGAAAAAAAGCATATTATGCTAAAATGCAAAATTGTTAAGATATTGCAACATTTGACACTGAGCATTTTAAATTATTATTGTTTGAAGCTTGAATTTATTGAAATTTATTTATTTGAAGTTTGAAAATTTTAGGCAAGCAAGATTGGTCACCATGTTGCATAAACGTCAGAAGTACTGTAGCTTCTTTGGCACACATTTTCTGTATTTTATATATAACAAAAAAATTTAATCAGCAGCTATACTGTGTTTTGGCCATTGATATGTTGACCTTGAACATTGCTTTGTAAATCTGTATGTTGTGGTATTATACTGTTATTGGGAATCCTGAAGTAAAATCTTCCAGTCAAAACATTTAAAGAAACCTGCTTTATAACGGTTATATATTTTAGTTATAGAGGAAAGCAGAATCCTGAAACTTCTGATACAAAAAGCATCAGGTCTGAAGCCACTGTGGATCAAGAAAAGGACACGATATTATCGAAGTTAGCACAGAAAAGATCATTAGATCACCATCCGAAAAGCCTCAGGGACACCACAACAATCTGTATGTACATCTATTAAAAAAATTAGTAATAAACAAAATGCAAATTACTCTGGTTATATTTAAATGTGTAACTATTTATAAGGTTTAAACTATTGAATTTAAAACATTTGAACATCAATTACTCTAAAACGCTCTAAAAGTTGAAATATTGTTCTCCAATTGGACAGTTATAAACAATCATCAATATTTGCATCCTTTTCCTTTTTCCAGCTTCTACAAAAAGCGGCACACTGATGGACAACACCTTGGTGCTGTCCAAGAAGAAAAATGCTTATAAAACTGTTCAGGAGAGAGCAGCGGAGGAGGACTTGCGCAAAAATGGAATCGCCTCAGCTGAACTCAAGGCTATATATTTTCTTGCAGGTACTCAGTAAAGTCAAGTTTGTGAGGTATAGGCAATAAACACTCAGAGACTGGCCATATAGCTGCAAGTTAGGCTTTTCTTCAGCCAGAGGTTAGATGAGCTGCATTTGTCACTGCTGTGTACTTCAGCCATGTGTTTCCCGTCAGCAAGCGGGATGTTTATGTAACGCGGTGCGAGAGCATTTGGGGGTTTCTCTTCTGCTCTTCTTGTGCACTGTAGGGGTGGATCTGGGAGAATGGCCGTCCTGCAGAGCCCAGGTTTCTGAGGCCTCTAATTGGCTATGGAACGGCACCAGTTTAAGCCAGCCAACTCCTTTCTCGGCTTTTGATGTGTCCCATTCTGAGCCACAGCAGGAGCCTCTGATGAAAGCTTTAACTTGGGGAAACAGTTCAGCTTTACTCCTATAAAGTGAAGCCAGACAAATCCCATGGAGATACTTTCACTGTTGGGCTGAGAAGGATAGAGGCTATTAGAAAGCACTTTATTATTTTGACATTGTACGATTTGCTAAGTAAAATTGCTTAAAAAGTAAAATAGGACAACTCATAAGATTTAATGAGGTTTGGGAAATGCAATCTATAGTGTGTATGTTATTGCTCAGAAAACTTTTGCTAATTTATTTAATCAAATCAACGGAGGGTGATTTTTCAATCCAATTTTATGAATAATGCCAGTAATAGTAAAAACAATTTTAAGGTGACTCAGTCAGTTTTTGCGTATTACCTGTTAATGCCATTCCTTGTCCATCCTTAACTGCAATTTTTACTGATCCATGTTGCAGGTGAAATGTCACTGGTAGATTGCTTGATGATCCGCTGTGCAAGAGTGTTTAAGAGCTTGTGCAGCATCACGCTAGATAAGCCACTTCTGTCTGAAGAACTCAGGGCTGAGCTCAACCCACTGATCATCACAATCTTGTCAGTATCTTCTCTCCCATCTACTCCAGTTCCCTTCTATGAGCTTGAGGTACGAGACTCTCTTTAATTACTTGCATTTCTGTGTTTTGATGTCCCAAAATCTGGCATAGACTTAAAGTTGAAACCAGTAGGTAATATCTTGCAAAGTTTTCTTCTCATTTTAGCAGGTCAATAAAGTTCTTGCTTAGAAGGTCCTATAGAGAGCATATAGCAGGGTTTGTGTTTTAAATATTTAATAGGCCTATATATATTTATTTTTTTTGCATTTACAGCAAAAATGTGTGCCTGTCTACTGCAAATACAAGTTCCTCAACATGCCTACCCACAGGACCAAAGGGCTGAGTCATGGACCTAACATATTCTTTAAAGACATTAATGTGATCTTCACTGGACTTCTTAACTCTGAAGAGCTGCTTGAGTTCCTTAGCGGTCCACCATTAGAGATTGAGGTTCATGACCGTGATAGGAAAGCAAAAGAACCTCAATCTAGTCCATCAATTTTTGGCACAGAGGCCACTGATGATAAATTAGGCAGCACAGATCTAGTCCCCACCAAACAAACAACCTACAGCCCATTTAGGGAAACGAGAAAACTCTGTGACCCATATGGTATTGCCAAGCTAAATTTTTCTGATCTCCTTAGAGGGCAGGGTTGCTTGAAACTCAACCTACCTGTAAGAGGTTCCCAACCAGTGCAATTGCCGGGCACTGACAAGTATGAACAAGGGGAAAATGAACCCGAGACAGCAGGTGCTCTGGATGTCCAGGACAAGATTATGCCAAATGGTCATTATCTCAAGGCGAACTCCGAGCTCAAGGTGCAAGTCGAAATAGCACACCCACTCAACCCTGACCCCGACAAACATGAGCGGCATTGTCCATTTGGTCGCATGATTTACATCTTCAAATATAACAATATTGCTTTTCTGGAAAAACTGAAGTCTGAAATTTTAAGAATCAATACAGCTGCGTTTCAAAAGCACCACTATGATAAGGAAACGGACCAAATGTTCTTACAGGATCATGTGATGGATGCTACAGAAAGAGACAACAAAGATTTGAATGCGTTAACAGGGTTTCACTTACTGGATCAAGCTCTACACATTTTTATCCTGGAAGGACTGAAGGATGGAGCCATCAAAACGCTCTGGGAAACAGCCCCTGTAGAGTAAGATACTGCAAAGTTACAGTGCTTGAAGTGAAAAAATATGTGCTAGGCATGTAATGGGTACCAAAGTCACCAGTTTTAGCAAATTTGTTTTTGTAATTTTTGCAGCATACAAATATTTCTTTCTTCATAAAGAAGACACAAATAATTTAGCATTAAAATTTTTAACCTATAATGATATTCAAAGACCTAGAATGTTTAGCTCATTTAAAACAGGTGCATTGGTGTCATTCTGTGGCTAGAAATGGCTAGTTGTATACAAGGACCAAATTATAAAAATATATAAATATGGTACCCCAAAATATTGAAGTGTAAATACTGGCCCACTTCAAGCACTGCTAGGATCAAAGAAATCTTCTGAGATGCTGTTCTTTTATAGAGTTGCTAGAATCATTAATTGTTTTTTTACAGGTTGGCTGAAGATGTAGAGAAGCATGTCACAGTTCTTTACAACTCAGGTCTACGCTTCTCAAAGAGGCTTTATGACACTCTGGATGTTGGGTTGAGTCCAATTCATCTCCACAAACCACTAGAGACCATCATGAAACAACCCCTGGTGTACATCAGAGACTCAGTTCCTGACTCATGCCTACAAGCCATGTTACGGTACCGTTCAACACACATACACTAGCTATACTTTTTAGTCATCTGAGTCATTTTGAAATGGACAATATGGAGTGCACAGTTGGACTTAGATTGAGGATGTTTGGAATATGACATCCACCGTATATATAACTATTAGTCACGACATTAACACAGGTGATGTGAATAACACTGATAATCTTGTAACAAATGGCAAAAGGGAACAGTTACTTCTCGAAGGTGATGAGCTGGAAGCTGGACAAAAGAGCAAACAAAGATCTAAGTGACTCTGAAAAGAGCCAAAGTATGATGCCTCAACAATGTTTGGGTATTGTGGGGTGTTCCTGGTAGGCAGTGGTTAGTATTTTCTAAAAGTAGTCCAAGGAAGGACATTCATTGTACTTCCAGGGGGGTCATGGGTACCCAATGCTAAGTGATACATTTGCTGATTACAATGGCTGAAAATGTTAATGCTGGCTATGACGGAAACATGTCATACCACTCAGTCAGGAGGGCCGAAGACTATCATGTGTTTCCTCCAAACCACGTGATGCCAGCCGACCTCATCTATTCAAACTGCTCGCTCTGTGACGCCCCTGATCGGCTGCAGAGCCGTATTAATGTGGGAGCACCAAGAAGCTCTCTTCCCTCCCCTCTGAGAGAGCTCAGCCAATCAGCTCTCTCTAGGCCTCTGGCTACAAGAGGTTACAACATCACCAGGGAATCGATCTCCGGATGATAGGACGAGCACTTTACCAGTGCGCCACTCGGAGGCCTTGGGAGTCATTCCTTAAGCAGTTCAGTGGGTATTTACGCATCAGACCTGGACCGCCGAGCAGTAGAAGAAGATGGCCTGGTCTGAAGAATCACTTTTGTTTTTAAGTATTGCTATGCAGTTTATGTGTGAGCTTACTTAGGGGAGAGATGGCACCAGATTGCACTGTGGGAAGAATTAAATCAGGCAGAGCCAATGTGATGCTTTAGGCGATGTTTTGCTGGGAAACCTTGGTTGTTACTTTAACACGTACCACCTATATAATAACCACTGATGCAGACCAAGTACATTCCTTCATGGCAACTTGATTCCCTAACATCAGTGGCCTCTTTCAGCATGATGGTGTGTCCTGCTATATTGCAAAAATTGGAATGGTTTGAGGAACAAAGAAACTGAGAACAAAAAGTTCAGTACGGCCTCCAAAATCACCAGTATTATAATCCAATCAAGCATCTGAGGGATGTGCTGACCAAAAAGTCAAATCCATGCAGGCCTCACCTCACTACTCTCAGGACCTAAATGATCTGGTCTCGGTGTCAGATGCCAGAGCTTACTTTCAAATGTCTTGTGGACTCCATGTCTCAATGACTCAGAGCTGTTTTGAGGCATAATGAGGGCCTACACAATATTACACAGATAGGATGAATACATTGTACATGACTGTAGAGATTATTATATTGCCAACAATGTACATTTGAAAGAAGTGCTTACAAAGTAGCACTTAAATATGAGTGAAAAAATAATTTTGAAACATGAGTACTCACTCGTGAAAATACAGTAATTCCAATATGGCAACTATTTACAGATTAATTATCTGTTATACTATATAATTTTGTTTTATTTTATCTTCTTGGTTTAGAATAAACCTCCTCTGCCAAGCGAGTAAACTTGAAGAAGTGGTCCAAAGCAGCCTGTTCCCATCGGCTGAAATGGTTCGTAGTTTGAGGAATGAGTTTGGAATTATTCCTAGCAGAGGAGTGGAGAAATTAATGCCAGACAGCGGCGAGGCAAAGGTTGTTGTGCATTCTCATCTGTCGCAGAAAAGGAAATACACACCCCTCGACAGCTTCAATAAAAATTATCTGGCTTGGAAACACAGTCAAGCAAATCAAGGGCTTTACACAAAACACTTTATACAGGTATGACCAATCAGGCATAACATTATAATGCAGAAGAGGTGTTAAAGAATGAATGCATGCATTTTATTGCCTACTATTTCAGGCCAACATTGAGCACATCCAAAAAGCAACGAGTGATTTACAGACGCTAAAGCCAAAAGTGTTTGTAGCTGAAGTTGATGGTCAGTTGGCTCACAACTACAGCATTCAGACATTCAACTCCACCAGTCTGGCTAAGGAGCTCCTGCGTAAGGAGATGGCAAAGGTCAGAAAGGGATACTGAACAAAAATATACATTATTCTTCATAGTTTTGGGAATGTTTTCTGGTTTTGGAGGTCCAAAATAAAAGGTCTAAAATAACTCCTTTTAATTACAGTACAACTGGGAATGCTAGAAATATGCTATGAAACGGTCAGATGGTCAGAACTTACTGTATCTGTTCTATACGGTTCTAGGATCCATCTCGCAGGTTCACCTACAGCCAGCATTACCACTCCCTCACAGTCGACCCTGTTGATTTAGAGGATGAGCATAAGGCCTCGGAGGCCAGGTCCAGAGCTGCATGGCGTACCTGGAAAGGCTTCATCTGCCACGACGTCAGGAACAGCATGGAATCCAACCCCCACCAGCTAGATGAGGCTCGGGTGGACGAGCTCAGAAAGGTGCTGTCACAGTCATGCATGTTCACTGTTAGCCCTCATGAGTTTCAGGTTCCATCCTCATCATGTTCCCTCTGAAAAGCAGTTGTGTTTTATGGGAATTCCAGAGTGCTTGTGCAAGAATAGAGAGGTTGTAATGCTGCTTTGGTACCACTCTGCCTCTGTTCTTAAGTGGTATTTGGTTGCCTATAATGTGACATGGCTAATGCAGATTGATGGATAGCTGCAAAGGATTTAACCAGATGACATGGCAGAAGCTCTATCTTCTGCCTTTGGCTTTATCTGATCCACTGAACGTGTGATTTATTGACCCCAAATTAACATACACCAACTGCACAAATATGTTTCAGAGAATTAACGCCAGAGGAAGGTCTTACCATATTCTTGAGTGCGGGAGTATTTAAAATGTTTGCTTCAGCTGCATAAATTCCTTACGAATGTCTGGAGAAATAACTTCCATGACTAAATGATGACATTTACCTTTAACTGACTAGTTGACATATCATAACAGATTGTGAAAAGTCTGTAAAACCCAACTGTGTCACTCTAGACACTAAGAGTTTACTGCCCCAGTATCCACTATTGAGTTGTTGTTGTTTTTTTCCCCCCCAATAACCCCTGCCCTACAGGACAATCTTATTTATTGATTCCTCTCAAAGTTTTTTTTCCCTATTTTCATCTCAGAGTTTTTCATTGCCACCTCCGCTTGCTCATCAGGGACAATCTGATCATTTTGATTCATACACGTTTCCATATTTTTTTGATTCGGTAAAGCTGCTTTGCAACAATGACCAAAAGCGCTATACAAATAAAATTGAATTTACAAAACCTCATGTATTTAAATACAAATTCACTTTGTAATATGTAAAACTTTTGCACTTTGTGAATATTTGCCCTCCATGAACAGCCCTGGAAAGAGAACATTCTTCATGAGAACATACTTAAGCCAGTCCTGAACAGAACCACATGGCCTTGGAGCAAACGGCACGAGGACTTCGAGCTTTACAGGAAACCACCTGCTGTTTTTAGTCCAGCACCCCCAATTACTATTCACCTCGCAGGTACAAATCTCAGCACACTTATAAAAAATCAGAACATTGATTTTTTTAATATATACATTAGATACCTGATGTTCTGTCCTCTTCTAGGGGAAGTACTTCGTCAGGAACAGCTTCAAGCGGCACATGCGCAGTATGTCAGATGGCGGAATAAAATCTTGCCTGATAAAGAGTCTGCAAGTTGCGGTCGAGTCCAAGAGTTCAAGTGCCATATGCGAAGAGTAGGCCTGGACAAACTACATGACATTTTGAAGGACAAGCCTATGAAGCTATCCCTGAGAGCATGGACAGGATCATTGGTACAGGCTTATGTAGTCAATATATGATGTTTATAACCTTTATACTAAAATAAACAAGATTAGAGAAGCTTAAAAAAGGAGAATAGATGTATACAGAAATATAATTGATATACAATACAATATAATTTACTGTATATTTATATAGTTTGCTTTATTATACGAATAACAGGCTTCTCTGAACTTGTACATCAGAGACAGACTCATAAAACCACCGTGTCTTTTCAGCCTGTGCCATACACTGACCCCCACAAGGAAGAAAAACTGGAGCTCAGTCATTTGCCGGACAAACACACAAAAGCAAGACGCGACAGTGAACATAGCAAGCCACAGTTTAGGTGAGTAAAGACTGACTTGGGATTTCTAGTTTAAATCACTTCCTTCCAGATGACGTCACGAAAAACTCATAATTATAAATAAATAAGTTTGATCTGCTCAAACGTGAAGAAACTATCGCAATTTACTTTTTTTTTTTTTTTTTTTTTTTTTTAAACAGACGTTACTGGAGGTCACACTCTTTTCAGCACAAGAGAACTGCATCGCCTCTTACAAACAAAGAAAAAAGTTTGTACGTCTTTCAAAGACCTCTGAATCCCACCATGAAGTACACAGATTTGGCTGACATCCAGCACATGCGCAATGTCGTAGAAACAAGGACCATTAACAGTTTTGATGTTCACATTAAGTAAAAAGGCTGATACTGTACGGTGGATTATAAAGCTTGTTGGTTTCTGACATTATATAATGTAGATCCCAGTCAAATGAAAAGTAAAAAAAAATAAAAAATCCAACAATGTTGTCAGAGTGCTGTTTTATTACTAATGCAGTTATGATCAGTATTTACAATGATACATTTTAATACGACCGAAGCCATAGATTGCATGTACACTTCAGTTACCACACGATCCTTTAGTAATAAACTGAGTAAAGGCTGTGTGTAGGACAAAACAAAAGCCACCAATCGTACAGTACAGATCAGTCTAAAGAAGTACCACATCAGTACGTTCTTTCGAGAGGGTGGGAGCAGATATATGACCGCTTCTCCAGGACTTCCTGAGCAATCTTCTTAATGTTGGCGTCATTGTTCTCAGGGGAATCTGGAATGGATGAACTTTAATTAATTGTTAAACGTAGAGAGGAGAACTTTTAAGAGGCTTAAGAGTTTCTATATCAGAAGACAAAATGGCAGAAAGAAATATTCTCCAAAACACTGAACGTAAAGATAAGTACGAAAACGTAAAGCTAAAACACTGCTCTTCTGTCCAGTCTTTTTTTTTTTGTTGTTCTTTTACTTCCTTCCATCTCTGTTGGATTGTTGACTACATACCATCCCAAAGTGCAAATTAAATAAACTGTCCTCTCCTGTCAATTGGTAAAAGCTGAGCCATTTTGCTCCCATCAATCTAAATGGATTACAAGTAAATAAAATCAGTATGGTAAATAAATGTAAGAACTTAAATACAGTAACTACTGTGTGGAAACTGGTTGTTTCAAAAGTAGACACATTTTTAACATTATCTTTTTCTTTTGGATTTTTTTTTCCAGATTTTTATTAGTTTCCAATTGGTTTCCTCCCCGTAGTATCCAATTCCTCCACTAGGGGGCCCCCACATTAAGGCTACTACTACCACTCAGTCGGGAGGGCCGAAGACCATCACGTACCACATCAGTACGTTCTTTCGAGAGGGTGGGAGCAGATATATGACCGCTTCTCCAGGACTTCCTGAGCAATCTTCTTAATGTTGGCGTCATTGTTCTCAGGGGAATCTGGAATAGATGAACTTTAATTACTTACAAAAATCAATCCATTCTGCAAAAGTAACTGAAGGTGTCTGAGCAGCTGGAACGATTCATTTAGATCCAACTGGAAGACTTGCAATGATATAACACGAATTCATGCCTGGTCTCAGGCTGTACTCACTTTTTTGTAGCTGAGTCATCCAATAGTTGTTTTTGAAGAAAGCATCCTTACAGAAGGTGTTTGCGAGCAGGACCTATATCAGTTAAAAAAAAAATTAAATAAAGTGTTCCTGTGTAAACTAACATTAGCACAAGTTTGCTTGTGAGTGTTTCATCATAATGACCAAAAAATAAATATGTAGAAGATATCTGTTTTAATAACATGTTTAATAATACATCTAATAATGTAATTGCAATCGTTCCTCTTTTTTTCTTTAAAAAAAAAAAAAAAAAACATCTCTGCCTCCTTTCATTTCATTTTTGGCTTGAGGTGTACAGTACATCACACACTTCACACAAGTGGCCACTTTTAGCACAAGCGAATGAGGGCGTGGTGGGAACCGATTTTTCCATAGCGGAATGCCTTTGCTTTTGGCAGGGTAACATTAGTGATTTCATCTCGAACTCTGTACAGAGTCATGCTGGCTTGTTAACTAGCTGGCTGGCTGACTTCAAATGATGGTTGAGTTATGCCAGCTGTCATTTACAGACATCGCAGTTAGGCTGCATGAAACCTAACAGCTTATATTTCTCAGTATATTTCTGGCTGTTTTGAAAATGAAAGTGTTCTTAGTAAGTGCTCATGACGGGCTCATTGACTCCATCCCTAAACCCTCTGAACCTCACTAATGGTATAATCACACTGCAGGTTTACTCCATGTACTGTATGTATAGCTGTCCAGAATAATGTGCATGAAGTATAGGTCTGTTCTCCAGTCACATGGAGGTTAAACAGCCTCACTATTCTTCAGGTTAGTTTGTTGTTTTTAAGGAAATCTGGGTTCATGTTTCTTAAACTTAAAATGTACAGACCTAATGTTCATACATGATGTGACCTGTGTATTTCTTGTCCACTTACTGAACATAAAAATACAAATAAAAATGTAACCAGTTTAGTTACTTCCTGTTTGTATGGAGTTTTTTGCAAAGCATAAAGGGGCTATAAAGGTGCCTTTTAGTAATCATGTTGTTGTTGTAATATTTTAGCTTTAGTTGCTACAGAGCCGCTATCAGTCTTTCCACTTTGTGCTGCACCGACAAACCATCGACAGAAAGAGCAACGTGACTGTGGCTGCTGATTGACAAGACTTGTCCTTTGTTTGTAGAGAATTGAGAAATCATTGTTTTCTGCTGTTCCATGATTCCACTTGTTTTAATGACAAAATAAAGACAAATACTAAAATTCCTTAGCCTGGACTGCAGGGCTTGTATTCACAAAGCTTCTTAAGCCTAAAAGTTGCTCCTAGTGACGAAATTCAAAAAACAAATCGTAGAATTTCTCCTTAAATTTAGGACTAAATCTTAGTAAAGATGAAAATGATTCACGAAACATCTCAGCCCTAAAACAGCTCCTAAGGTAAAAATTGTTAAACGTAGAGAGGAGAACTTTTAAGAGGCTTAAGAGTTTCTATAGCAGAAGACAAAATGGCGGAAAGAAATATTCTCCAAAACACTGAACGTAAAGCTAAAAGTACGAAAACGTAAAGCTAAAACACTGCTCTTCTGTCCAGTCTTTTTTTTTTTTGTTGTTCTTTTACTTCCTTCCATCTCTGTTGGATTGTTGACTACATACCATCCCAAAGTGCAAATTAAATAAACTGTCCTCTCCTGTCAATTGGTAAAAGCTGAGCCATTTTGCTCCCATCAATCTAAATGGATTACAAGTAAATAAAATCAGTATGGTAAATAAATGTAAGAACTTAAATACAGTAACTACTGTGTGGAAACTGGTTGTTTCAAAAGTAGACACATTTTTAACATTATCTTTTTCTTTTGGATTTTTTTCCCCAGATTTTTTCCTAATTTTTTATTAGTTTCCAATTAGTTTCCTCCCCGTAGTATCCAATTCCTCCACTAGGGGGCCCCCCACATTAAGGCTACTACTACCACTCAGTCGGGAGGGCCGAAGACCATCACGCGTTTCCTCCGAAGCACACCTCCTCACTAAGATAAAGGTTTTTGTACTTTCCTTCCTCAGAGTTGCTCTGAGAAGTTTCCTAAATCACTTTTAGTCTAGGACTCCCAGCTAGGACTGTTTAAGCTAAGATAGGAGCTCTGAGAGAATTCGAAGAAGCTTTGTGAATACCGGCCCAGGTCTCTTACTAGAAACTGTGTACTGTTTTCAAGCTGTGGTTTTTGGTCTTTGCTTCAGGGGCTGTTGGATAACTGATAACGCTGTTCGGCTTAAATGCCGTCAGTTTTGTGGTCGAGAGGCTGATGGTTTATAGTGAATTACGTACCTCATGTTGGTGGTTGCGAAGGCCGATGCTGATGGAGCGGCTGGCACGGGACAGCACTGCCGTCATTGCGTATAGGTTAATCAGTGTATCGGCGACTCTTTTCAGCACCAGTTGCTCATCTACAATATTCTAAAACACACAGAATGGTAAAGTATAAAAAAACGACTTGAGAAATGTTCACTGTTTACGGAAAAAAGTAATTTGTTGCTATAGGATTATCAGCATGGGAATGTTAAATTAAAGGAGTGAGTCAGTTCCCACGTCCATAGCACATGCATTGCAGAGCTCTTTGAACTTGACATAGTCCATGCACAGTACAGATGTGAGTTTTGAGTAAGATTTATTGCGCAAAATGTTTCCTTCGCATGTAAAGAAAGAGAAACAGTGTTTAAACCAACAAGAGGAACAGCATCCGGAAACCTCATGTCTCTTTGTGACTGCAGTCCTAATTACAATAGCATGGACTAACTAAGAATTGAAAAGGAGAGCTCGGGACAGCTGTCTCACACATGAGGCCACACATTACCTCAGTGCAGCAGGAAATCGGGGAATAACAAGGCAGTCCCAACAGTACTCAACAGGCCCATACTAATTATACTGCACATCCTTATGGCAACCAGCAACACTAGGAAATTTTAAACCAATAAATTATTTTCTCTGGGGTGGTATTTGAAAAATCTGCAGAGGAAATGATCACATAATACTACAAAAGACAAGGAGAAAGTGAGGCTAGGGAGAGGGAATTCATTTGCAGTGGATTTTCTGGAGCTGCAACGTTAGCATGATCAAATAAATTCGTACTGTATGAACTTTTCTTGATCTTTTAACAGAAGGAATTTACCTTTCCGTATCTGTAGAGCAGGCTTTCGGCAGTGGTGCCGAACAAGGCCACATTCTGCTCAAACATCTTGGCACTTTCCTGTGGGAGACAGAAGCACATCATCTTTTACTCTAATGTGAAAAACTATTAATAGAATAGGTAACTCACAGTGCGTCACATCTGATCGCTTTCACTCACGAATCAAAGAATAACTGATAAGCTGTTGATAAATTTTGTGTAACATTACAGCTCTGACTGTAAAGATGTATTTAAGCCAATCTCATCAATCTCTTTACCCTCTACAATTTTCATGTACACATAAAATGCTTATTGGGACCGTAAAGGTACTAAATAAAAACCATGCAGACATATTTACATCTAATGTAAATATTTATCTTCTCTTTATCTTCAACTTGGGCTGCACAAAGTGCAAAAATAAATCATGTTTAAACTGCTGTCCTTCATGAGCACGACTCTGATTAATACATGTGAGGTGTCTATTCGTTGCATAATGTATTCCTGTTTGCTTGTGTCACTTTCATTTCAACTGTGCGTCATCCATGTTTTTTACCCATACATTATTATGAGCCCTAGTCACACGGCTTTTAAAAATCTCCCATATCAACCAACGTTAGAGGCAGAAGGGTGGTTATAGCTATATTGTGTACGTTCTGTAATGAGCAGTAGTTAAAAAGACGCGGTTGGGTGGCCTCAGCTTGGCCTTGGAGGAGGCTCATGATAACCTTCATCCTCCCTAGTTGGTAGCTGTCGTTTGGGGGAAAAAAAAGAAAGAACAAAAAAAAAAAAGAAAGAAAAGCGGTGCCAGCCAGGTGAGAATTGGCGATGACTAAATTAGAAAGAAAATCTAAGGAGATTCCTAAGATGGTCCCACCTAGAAACCATTAAAATGATCAATGCAGACCAAAGTCAAGCAGTTTTGTTGGGATAGCCCATGACTGCAACTCCTCTGATAGATTTCGGACCGAAATTGCTTTTGTACGTTCAAAAGTCTTCAGTTCTCAACAAATATCAACAAAGTGGACATTAACTAAAATGCCTCACCTGTTTAACAACTGCACTTTTGACCTCATGGCACACATTTATAGAAGTTTTTTTTTTTTTTTAATGGTCATGCTATCCAGTGTTTTATGATCTTAAGGAAGCCATACATCAATACTGTCCAGTGGAATCAAAGCCACTTTGGGCTCGGTCTCATATGAGATGGACAGTTAGACACTGGAAACATGTTTTGTGGTACGACGAGTCAATATTTCAAACAGCTATTGGAAACAACAGCTATCATGTTCTTCTGGGTCAAAAGGACCATCCAAGCTGTTATCAGCGTCAGGTCCAAAAGCCAGCATCAATCATGGTATAGGGTGCGCCAATTGCAAAGCTGAAGACCTGCATAAGGGAAGAAGGGGCGGGGGGGGGGGGG
>JAQMYJ010000016.1:13184463-13234743 GCA_030014305.1 Clarias laeviceps | reverse complement strand
CCCCCCCCCCCCCCCCCCCCCCCCCCCCCCCCCCCCCCCCCCCCCCCCCCCCCCCCCCCCCCCCCCCCCCCCGCGAGCTAAACTTGAACTGGTGACTTCAGTGACCAAATGCTTAAAAGTATTAACAGAAATGGTGGTGTTACACATTGGTAAACAGGCAACTGTCCCATTTTTTTTTTTTTTTTGGAAAATGTTGCAGAAGTTTTGAAATGAGTGCATATTTTTTCAACACACATTTAAATCATCAAATAATGAGATGTTGTAGAGTTCTCAATTATAGTACTGTATAGTACAAGCGAAAACACTCGAGGTGACTCCTTTTTGTTTTCATTACCGATTTCCAGACTGTCTCAACTCTTTTTGGAATTGGGGTTGTAGATTTGAGAATTTAAAAAGTATTAAATTCAATTTACCTTTGGGTAAAGCACCAAATGTACATACCGTCAAACTGGGGTGAACTACGCCGTCCTTCCCGGTCAAGCCGAAGTCAGCGGGCCTACCCAAAGAGTCCTTCAGCTTTTTTCCCAAAATCTCAAACACCACACCAACATTCCCTTTTTTCATCTCCCTATAACACAGTCACACAAGCAGTTTACCTTCCTGCATTCTTCAACTGTGACAAGGCACCAGAAATATTTACAGTTTATTCATACTTGATTTTTCCTGTTAGGATTTTGCCTGCATACTGCATTCCTGTTAGAGCAATGTACATCCTTAGAATCTCATTGGTTCCCTACAAGAGAGAGAGGGAGGGGGGAAAAAAAGAAAAAAAACCACAAGAGAATGAGAAGGCAGTGTGTTCAAGTTCCAAGCTTCATGTGCCCTCTAGTGGTCAAGACAAGTAAAATAAAAAATAAAAAATTACAGTTGGCAAAGACCTCAAATATGGGCAGGAAATAGTGTTGTTAAAAAATGGCTGACACATTAGAGATTACAGAAAAACAAGAATTTTGTCAATAGTAACAATACCCAGACAAATTACTTCAAATTAATTTTGTAATGCTTGTTAAAACGACAATAATTGGTAGAACATGACTTTGTTCGAAAATACCTCAAAGATCTGCAAAATGCGACAGTCCCTGAGGTATCGCTCAAATGAGTAGTTTTTGGTATATCCCACTCCTCCCAAAACTTGCAATGCCTCACTCACACACACCCAACAACCCTCAGAACTGAACACCTGCAGAGAGAGAGAGAGAGAGAGAGAGAGAGAGAGAGAGAGAGAGAGAGAGAGAGAGAGAGAGAGAGAGAGAGAGAGAGATAGAGAGAGAGAGATAGAAATGCACACAAATAAGAAATTACTTGCTTCATTATTCACTCTGCAGACCTTAAATCCTTAATTTCCTAATTCATATTAATCACTGGGCAAACAATCTCAAAATTGCTCTTCTTAAATTTAAATTATCTTTGTTATCTTTATGCCACCTGTATTTTTGGCATGGTTTCTACTCCTGGTGCTTTTGACATATTAATGTGTTCAGATATAAAGCGGGCAGGCCAAAAATTTCTTAATGGTAACTTAATGGTATACAAGCACTAGTGAAATGCTGTGAATCAGTGTAGTTGAGGATTATATAGAGAAATAAAGGTCATTTTTACTCTCATAACTATGTTCCGTAATTCTTAACAACCACCTGGTTTCATTTCATCACCAATCATAATAACCCACAGATAGGAAAGATCCTAAAAGGCACCAATCTGGGTGGTTAAAAAATATGCCCAAACAACTTTACCTTCACCATTGCTGCCTCTACAGAGCAGTCAGGAACTCCAGGCCGGTCCATCAACCCAGCAGTCAGATACGCCATGCTCTCCATCACAAATACATTCTGGGCCATGATGGCAAACTTCTCCTGTGGCCAAAAAAAAAAAAAAAAAAAGAAGGTTAATACCAACTAACTAGAGGACATTAGCCTACAGAGACGATGACCAACATACCTGAATCATTCCAAATTCAGCAAGGTTCTTGGTGAACTGTTTCCGTGTGCCTGCATACTCTGCAGCCATCTCTGAAAGACAAAGTGAAGCTTATTTTTCATGATCCAGTCTGTTTGATGAGAAAACATTTAGTCCGTTTTTCTCTGTCATCCTTATACCGATCAGCTTCTTGATCACTCCTGCACATGCACCTCCCATGCTGAACCTCCCACTATTCAGGATGTTCATAGCAATCTGCAGAGAGGCAAACACATGATACTGTAGCATGTTAAAACACAACAATGCAACATTAAAAGATTACAGCTAAACATTACACAACACCATACAGAATAGATTTTAGCAGTATTTAAACCAAATTGGGTCGTAATCACCTTAAATCCACCACCAACTTCACCAATCACATTCTCTATGGGTACTTTCGTATTTTCAAATGCCACCTCACATGCTAAAAAATAATAAGAAAAAAAAGACATTAGTCATATTAGTATAATACTAATAATATAATATTTTATATAAAATGAATCAAAATTCTGTGTTAAAGGCCATATGTATTTTTAGTTTGTTGAATGTAGTAGTACACTTTTGTGTGGCAGATAAAAATAAATGTGAACTAACTGTTAGAGCCTCTGATTCCCAGCTTGTCCTCTGGTTTTCCGCTCGTCACCCCATCAAATGCCTTCTCCACAATGAAGGCTGTTATCTTGTCCTTCTTTTGCCCATCCTTGTCTAATACCTCTGTTCTTGCAAATACAGTCATGATGTCTGCAATACCACCATTGGAAATCCAGATCTTCAGAAAAGGCACATTTTACAATACATTTTACAAATAGAATTTTATTAGCCAAGGCATGCTTATCTTATTAAATTCTGCATAAAGCTAAGAAAACAATGCTGATAAAAAGTAATGAAAATGTTTTCCATAAAAACTGCACGTGACAATTCATTCACAACATAACAGTAAATATTACTACAATCTAAAATAAAATAATAATAAAAAATAATAACTTTCCTAATATTTACAATTAAAAAGATATCAAAAATCCCTCTACAATTTTGCATCCTCAATGTCTTTAGATCACATCGGCCCGGTTTGGTGACGATCGTATAAAAATTCCCTAGGAGGAGTATATCAAAATCCATCGGGTACGTTTTTGCATAACTGACGTCCTGTTCAGTTGAGCCCAGGACATGCAAAGTTGAAAGTTGTTCGGCTCAATGAGATTATCAAATGTGTACTGTGTTTCTTGTGCCTACGTGCAAGTGTGTATGAGCTATGCAGCAAACTCTCGTGTTTGCTGCATAGCTCACACGTAGCTCAAAGGGCTTTGTAGCTAAAATGGCTCTATTTCATACATTTAGACAAAAACTGGTAAAACATACACTGCCTGGCCAAACAAACAAACAAATAAATAAACAAACAAACAAACAAATAAAATTTGAGAAGATTGAAACTATTGGCCAGGACCGACAAATAAAATGTAAAAATTGAAAAATACTGGAACTGGGTTAAAAGAAATGTAGTCCAAAAAATATCATGAATGACTGCCATCAGAGATAAACGCTTGAAGTTTTATCCTTCAAAAAAAAAAAAAAAAAGAAGTAGAGATCACAGCTACATTGTGATGAAGGTAAAATAGTGATAATAGTAAAAAGCTGAATATTTCCATACAGACATAATGAGATGAGAACTTATTGGATTGGAAATAAATAACTGTTTGGCCATAAGAAAAACAAACAATTATTAGAGAGACTGATCAAAAAAGGTTTCATTTTTCTAAGGACCATTAAGAGTGGAATTTGGATTGATGGAAAATAGGGCATTCCTGGCACAGTGGCAGGTTTCTCGCATGCCATGCAGAAGGCACGGGTTCAATTCTACTCTAAACCTCTAAATCCCAGCCACTCGATGTAGTGCTGGTTGCAAAAAAAAAAATTTCCTCAAAGTATGGAGAAATTTGGGACACCCTGCTTTGTACTACTGCTTGCAGACATCATTGATTAGCACCTTGAAAATAGCTAGGAACCATTTTGTATGAAAAGGTACCTTAGAGCCATTAAGCAGGAAATGTTTCCCATCTTCTGACGGCGTAGCACGAGTCTGAATAGAAGCAGCATCACTTCCGCTGAAACAAAGAAGGCATTATAACACATCACTTTTTAGGTTTAAACAGTATAAAATGAGTTTGCATGTCCAATGAATGTTCCAATCTAGTGGTAATGGCATCAGACCTGCCTGGCTCAGTCAGACAGAAAGCTGCTATGTGCTCTCCTGAGGCCAATCGAGGCAAGTATTTGGCCTTCTGCTCCTCAGTTCCAGCCAGCAGGATTCCCTGAAACAACAGGTTTCACTATGAATTCTCAACAGTTTCACCCCACCAAAACCCAGGTGACCCCAGATATCCTCCATATTCTCATTCATTATCATGTGCTGGCCAAACGTTTCACCGTAAACAAATCAGTTTGAAACATCTTCTGGAGATGCGTCCCTTGCATTGGGCCAGCACCACGCTACAGTACATAATATCAGCTGAAACACTCTAGATTAAAAATTACCCGAAACACCGACGACCTCTTTTGAGTGACGAGTGATTTACATGTTGCTATATGACAGATATAAGCTAATAATCCTCAGATTTGCATGATGCACATTTCTAAAGTTGTGCAATCTTCGGCCAGTGTGCTCATACCCACAACCATGAGCATTTTCAGTTTCACTGCAATCAATCAAGATGCTGCTTTAACGGAAATTGAAATTTTTAAAAATGTCGAATTTTAAAAATTCTACAGGTACTGTGTACATGTGGAAAAGGTGTGTCTATAATGTATAGAAACGTTTCTACTAAGGAATATATTGCAAAGATTATGATGTGATTATAATATCTGTACATAATTTGCAAGCTGAAAAAAAAATTGTCTCCGATTTACAATAGAAGTTCATTAAATTCACTAGATAGGAGCCTGTATCATAACATCAGATGTGATGTTCTCTTGCCTACATTTTTTGAGGCCATGTGATTATTAATGTCATCCCATCCCGCCATAACCCCATAAACACACCTTTGAAAACCTCATTAAAATTTGTTCAGTAGTTTATGTGATGCGTGCACAAACAGACAGACAAAAAATTCCAAAAACCATCTTGATGTGTTGTTCAATTACTCATCTTAGGCCTGCCCAAATTATAATTTTTTTCGCCAATATCTTCAATGTACAGGTGTGCCAACTTTACATTTTTATTACAAATAAATTTTATACACACACATACACATTTTTAAAAAAGTTTTTTCAACTCCAAGTAAAATAATAATAAATTATGATCCTTTAGCAAAAAAAACAACAACATTAAAATATCATAAATTTGTGGCATTGCTTTTATTCAACTTTGAAGACGTGTGTGAGAATCATACCAAAATGATGTCTCACACACACGCACATGTATATAATATAATATAATATACACACATACACACATCAGGAAAACTTCACTCACCTTTAAGCCAATGGCCTGATGTGCTGCAAGTGTAACAGCAATAGCTCCATCAAGGGATGTGATCTCCCCTAACCGAGCGTACATGGTGTTGGAGAGACCGAGGCCACCTGTGAAGAAGCACACACTATTTAGACAGCACTCAAAACCATCAACAACATTTCTGTGTCATAACACCATGCACAAGAAGTCTTTCATTAAGTCTGTAAATGTCTGATTGTCTCACCGTACTCCTCCGGCACCTGGATTCCAAAGAGCCCCAGTGATTTCAGTCCATCCAAAGTTTCAGGAGGGATTTTTGCTTCCTCATCAATTCTCTTAGAATCAACTTAAAGGAGATTTTATATATTAAGCAGTGCTTCACTTATTTGGTTTACAGGAACATCCATTTCTTCAGCACTGTTCATCACTCACCATCCTCCCTGAAAAACTTCTCCACTGGAGCGACAAACTGTTTGATCTCTTCTAATTCTTCGTTACTGATTTCTGGGTAAGGAAAGACTTCATTCTAAAAAAGAAACAGATTGACAAAACATTTGTACCCCAGATTAAATCGCACGAAAAAACCTGTCACTGTAACTCGTCACAATACAGACTGTTTACAGGGAGGCCACCATTGACAAGAGCAGTGTGAACGGATGGATGAACCTTAAAAAAGAAGAAACCAGCATTGAAGACAAACTATGAAGTGGGAGACCATCAGTGACATTTTTCAAAGATGATTTGAGCGTTGGGTTCAATGATGATGCAAATGCATGGCTTGTAATGAACACTATGTTGAGTAGTACCTCTGTATAGAAAATTATCCCCACTTTTGCATTACCTTTGGTATTCTCCTTGCATTTGAGTGACACTGCTGCTGCAGAACAGCCATATTAATAAAAAACAAAAAAAAAAAAAACTACTGCATATTTAATTTCCTCAGTGTAAATGCAGGACACCACATTTGCAAAATGGCAAAGAAAATATTTTTATAATTCGAATATAGCAAAAATACCTTTGATTAGACTATACATAATAGCACTCACAATCACCTTACATCAGTCAGCTCCACTATATAATAGACAAAAAACAGATTGAGTGATGGACAACCATTCTTTTGTGTGGTGATTTATACATCACCAAACTGACTCCTAAATCAATTTTGTAAAAAAATAAATAATGTAAAAAAATATATATATATTTACATTTTTAAAAACTTTTATAACTTTGTATTTGAGGTGGTGAAAAGTCACAGTTTCTTCATAATCCTAAAACTTAAATATATGTTAACAGGGAGAATTACAGCAAAGCTGACTACATGTCATTATTATCTGTATCACTGCATGTTTGTTTGTTTTGATGTTTATACTCTCCACTCCCTCTATAAGTTCATCATTACTGTGTAAAATAATCCATATAATAACAGCACATGGGTTATTCTCAGTGGCCAAACATTACGCTCAGTTACTTGCACCTACACTGGTTAAATTATACTCTCTCTCACTCACACACACACACACACACACACACACACACATATATATATATATATATATACATATACATATATATATATTACACACACACCTTGTTGACTTTCCCCAGGAACAGATCCTTGGCGTACGCTAAACTCCGCGAGCTCGCCTGCACGCAGCGGTGAGGTGGATAGAATCGAGCGCGCAGCTCTTCGCCGGCTCGTGCTGAGAGTAACGTCCTTCCGAGTTTAGCTGTTTTAGACAAAGCGAGGACTCTGTTAAGGTTCATTGTTGCGTACAAATCTTTTTGTCTCTTTTTCTCTCTCTTTAATAATAAAAAGTCACCTCCAAAACAGCTGTAACTAGTCAAACCTTTGCCCTATATTTGTCGCACAGAGATGACGACATCATATAGCTTCGCGGAACGTGCAATTCTTGTCGCTAGAGGGCAGTATTTGTTAAGTGGAAAAATAGACAGTATAGATCAAAACATTTATAGAAGACATGTAAATGAACGAAAATATGAATTAAATAGACATTAAACTTCACTTAAGCTTAATTTATGATTCTACCGTCTGCTTTTTTTTTTGGTGAAACTGAAAGTGGCTCCTTTTTCTTCTTGCTACTGTCCTTGATAACATTTTTGGGATCAATGTTGCTGTCTTCACTAAATCACAAAAAAAAAATCCAAATTTTTTTTAAACTTGCCTCGCTTGGTTTTCCACTGAAGCAAACAAGTTTTTATTAGCTCCTGGATTTACGCGCAACTTAGCCGTCATTTGGTTCAGTCGCTCATGTGCTGAAAATATTTTGCCGAGGCAAATTTCTTGCTAAATTTAATTTCTTAAGGCGAAAGTTCATGAGGTGGGGCGTTTATATCACAAGGTACCACTGTACGCTACATGGATAAAAGAATTTGGCCAAACCTTTTAATTATTCACTTTAGGTGTTTCTGTTAGGTCTCTTATCCACAGTGAAGGGCAATCTTAATTACCTATATGAGACATTTTGAACAATGCTATGCTTCCAACTGTTTGGAGAAGGCCCTTTTTTATTTAACATGATGAGTTTGATGTGGAGGAACTTGACTGGCCCGCACAGACCCTTGGGACCTCAACCCCATCGAGCACCTTGAATGAACTGGAACGGAGATTGCGAGGCAGGCCTTCTCATCCAACATCAGTGCCTGACATCATAAATGCTCTACATAATCAATGGCCTCAAATTCCCACAGAGGTGGAGTACAACCTGGACAGGGTGCCAATTCATCACAGAACACACACACACACACATTATTGTCAATTTTGGAACACCAATTAACCTAATTTGTCTTTGGATGCACACAAACAGACCCGAGGCGGGAATCAAACCATCGACCCTGAAGGTGCAAGGCGGCTGTGCTAACCACTAAGCCAAGAGAAATACAATAGAATTATAAAACATTGCAATATACAAAAACTTCTATGCTGTACAACTTAGTTATTTTTACAATGTCCAGAAAAAGTAAACAATATGCCATTAGAACCAAGTATAGTATATTTGATCATTGCATTGTTAACCCCTTGCTGATCTCAAGTACCGCTTATTTAGTGTTTACATAGGATTATAGAGGACCTGGAGCCTACTCTAGAGAACTCAAGTTATGAGGAAAAACCTGGAAGTGGTGCCAACTCATTGCCGGGCATAAGCACACACTCACAAAACCAATCAGCCTATCCCACATGTTATTGGACTGTGGGGAATCTGTAGTACCCAAGCACAGGGGGATCAAGCATACTCTACGCACACAGAACAGAATCATGGAGATGAGGTCACAGTCCCACGGGGTCTAAGCAAAAATGAGGTTTTCTGTGGAAAGGACAAAAGCTGTAGTGAAGTGGGTAATGCCATCACAGGTGAACATATATTGAGGCATTTTAACAATGATTCAGGTAATCAGAATTTCAGATTTAATTTTTTTAGTTCTTATATACTGTACCTTTTTTCTGAGAATAAACCAGAGAGAAAATTCAGACACCATTATGTACGTCTGTGTGTTTCTCTCCCCATCTGCAGACCAGTAAGCGTATTAAGGTGTGATTTTAAGCTAATTTTCCCTCCATTTAAACATTCACATTTGGTTTTCTTTTTCCATATCCAAAAATAATACCCTATACAAACTCTCCTTTCCCCACTGTAGCTTATCGGTCATTTGCCTCTGCTTTCAAGCTGTTACATCACCATATAACTGTATAATCAATTACAAAAGTTACATAACATTACAAGTTTATTACAACAGTTATATTACATTACATGTAAATTATAACAGTATCTGGGTTTTGGAGCTGCATTGACATTACATAGAACATTCAATACAGTAGAGAATACCATCTATATGCATGCAGTTTGGAATGTAACATAAAAAGATTTATAGTATGTAATTAATATTTTCATGTGGACCTTGGCTCATAGATGGCCCTACCATATAAATGTACTTGTAGATGTACAGTTACTGTCTGTAATTTTATCATGCCTAGTCAGCAATTAACAGAAAGGGACCACTGCTTTTAAGATGCTGTTTTTGTTTGTCCCCCACACTTAGTAATTTTAGTCTTCTGCTCACTAAGGTCACACCAAAATAAGATGTTAAAGCGCTGTTTCCTGCCGTAGGGCCGTAGCTTTCAAACAATAATGTGTGCTTCTCTATTTTTCTGCATTACTGAGATAATGCCTGAGATAATAACTCAGAATATAATAGTTTTGATGGGCTCTTCAACAGATCTCTCTCTCTCTCTCTCTCTCTCTCTCTCTCTGACCATTTGAGCATTTAGAAAGGAACTGTGGAGATATTCACTTCCTGACTATTAAGACAGCCATAACATGACGACTATAACTACTGACAAGTGAACTGAACAACAATGATTACCAACTATCTCCAGCAAACTGGTGACATGATCATGGGCATCCAAGGCTTTAATGTTATGGCTGATTAGTGTATGAGGAAGAGAAACAATCATGTTCAAGCATGTAATATGATGATTTTCTGGATTGCTCCCAACTGCAGGAGAAATTGACTTTCGAGAATTATTCAATGAATTAATTTAATACAAGAACACCAGCAGCTTAAAGAACAATTTTCACAGGTTTCACAAAGAATTGAGATGGGGTGAATGCTATGGGGATTAGGGCACTTTATGTACATGCTCCCTCATCTCTCACCCTTTTTATAAGACTTGATGTAAATGGACAAACAATCACAATTAAATTGGTAAAATATGATTTGCTGTCCATTACATGCCTAAAGTCTGAGCCCACAGACCACCTCAACAGATGCTGAATTTCTTTCCTGTGCATGCCATCCCAGGCCGTGCCTCCAGCTGTCTCTTTCTAGGCCTCATAAAATATTGGGTTGCTTTTGAAGTACATTACATCATCAATAAATAAATGGCCACCACTTCCATTGGCAGCCATGCCATTAAATTAGGGGGTATATGTCTGATTATGAGCAGTTATTGTCTTGTATTCCCATCATTTTGGTGCATGTTGATATTTGAGTTCTCATGGGGACATCATTTCTTACCATTGAAGGTTATCAGTGAGTTACACTGAGGTAAAACCTGTATATTTACTCTGGTGAAGCCCTTTCTTAGCTGTTGATATTGACACAGATACATATACCTCCTGGATTATGTTTTGATTCGACTAACTGTTGTGAAGTGTTTATTTTCACAAGGGAAAAAAGATTTTTGTCATATACTGTATTACAGTTATTTTCTGTTCCTGAGCTGAGAACAGCGCATTGTGTCTTCTAAGCGATCTCCCTAATAGGCTTGTTTTAATTTTGGAGCCTGATGATGCTTAACTGAGATGTATGAAATTGTAAGCTCTTTCTTTTGCCTTGCACCCTGAGCTCCCTGGGATAGGCTCTGCCCTCCTTACACAGGATATGCGGTATAAAAAATTAACAAATGGATGTTTTAAATGTAAATGCCAGACAAAGAACGAAACAAGGAACATGAATGCAGCAAATCGTTCAATTGTTTTTGGTCCCTTAAAATGGAAGTGTACCATATAAAAAAATGCTGTAATTCACACATTGTTCACTGTTGCCTCCAATTCTGTACGAAGTCATTGGGATGGAAAGACCAATTATTTCTTGAGACTAGATGACAAGTCAAAATATTTGCATTATTATTATTTTTTTTTTCGTTTTTATTAATATGTGTTAAACCAACCATATTTCATATGGTTCAAACATATTGTAATAGATATTTGTGTACCCTGTCAGACTGACTATAGCTCTGAATGTTTAGAATGTATGTGTTGGTTAAAACAAATTGTAATGAAATTACCTCTTGGAGTCCCTGCACAAGCAGTTTGTCACATCTCATATTCATCATGCATTCAGTATATTGCTGGATGTTATTATGTTGATTAGTGTTAGTGCAGACACAATTAAACATGTAATAATACAGGACAGAAATGCTGTTGGTGACACACTGACACAGTTGATAGCATTGACAACTCACAGTACCAGGGACTCTGGTTTGATCCTGTGCACATAAAACTGTCTTGTGGAGTTTTTTATGCCTGTTCTATTGTTGTCTATGTGGGTTTCCTCCCACCTCCCAAGGGCATTCTGGGAGGTAGACTAGCTACAGTACACTAAATTGTTCCTAGCTGCATGTGTGTGTGTACAAAGTATAATCCTGCCAAACACCCAGTGTTCTCAGACAGTGGATACACCGGATATGCTGTGACCTTTACCAGGATAAAAGTGCACTTAAGTGCAGATGAATTAATTAATTTAGCAGTGAATAATGTTGCTGGTGTACAGACGACAAATGAAACAACAGAGAAATCACATATTACATATATACATAACATTCTTTTGGATTGCTAGAAATATTTCATAATTAACACTTGCTTTGTGGTTATTATAAATAACATTCCTCTTTGGAGAATTGCTAATAAGGCTTTTTAAAGGCGGACATTGTGAGTGAGGCATGATAAGTTAATGTATAGGATTGATAATGTATAATGTACTGTATACTCACCTATTTATAAATCTTCAAATCAATTCGGTGGGGGGGAATCTTAGAATTTAGAAATTGTTCGGCATGATTGACAGCACGTGTTTAAAATGCTTAAATGCTGCTGAATTTGTCATTTGTCACTCAGGCACTACACCGTAAAATGTCATTTAAGCTTTGCATCTATTTAAAATACTTTTAATTATTTCTAAGACCTCATTACGCCACAAATACCCAGCAAGCATTTGAGTAAACGTCAGTTTTACTTGAGTGAGCAGAGATGGACCCTTACTTAATGATGGTGTAAAGTATTTAGAGCAGGCAACTGAGCAAAAAACAAAGCTCATTTTCCAAAAGTCATTTAGCTGAGGCTGTTGTGAAACCCTGATGCAATACAAAGGCAACGTTCTTTTATGCCCTTACAACTAAAACTTGTGAAAATGCTTAGATGCTCCAAACAGTCTAACAGAACTATGCATTTTAATATGAAAACAGTTGTTATAATCACATACAGTTGAGGGTTTACATAACCTAGGTGTATGGAAATGTTTGTCTTTAATTGTATGCTCCAAACATGATCAATCGTCTTGTACATACCATATATTTGTTTTTCTTTATATGTGTAGTTGCTTAGCCTATAATGAAATTACAATAAAACCATCAAACCATTGTAAAATGTCATGTTTATGTGCTGAAGATGGTCAAATGGTCAAATCCAATGGGTTTCTATTGTCATAACTTTATATACCTAGTATAATACTGTACATTGGAAATAAATTTTCCAGCACCATGGTGCAAAACATAATAGTACACAGAACTGCAGGTGCAAATACGGTATGAAACAATGAAACAATGCAGGACAATAAATACTTGTAAAAGAACAATAATTCACAGGCGTCATGATTCTCCCATATTTGTCTTTGTTTTCGTATTTAAACTTGTCCCAGACTTCAGTTCTCATTATCCACGTCATTGCAGCCATGTTGTCTTAATTATATTCACATGCACCTTGTTAAGTCGATTAGCTTGTTTATATTTAGCGTAGGTTTCAGTGGGTTCTTTGTCTTCGCTGGCCAGTTTACTTTTGTTGTTTTCCAAGTTAGTTTCACTGCTAATGTTACCTTGTTTTCTTTGCCATAGTTGTGATTCGCATTGGTATTAGACTTCCTAGACAGAGTTCCTAGCCATAGTCTTTTCAGGTTCCTGTTTGTATTCACCATTTGTGTGTATATATATATATATATTTTTTTTTTTTACGATTCCCACTATAATAAGTCACTGTCTGCATTTTCATCCTGCCTCTCCTTCATGAGTGACAAGAGGACAACAAATAGACAGGACAGTAGATACACAGAACAATACACATAACGTGGGGAGTAAATTTTAAGCTGTTGGTACGAGGATAGAAGCAAATAGGTTGCCATGATGTGTCTAATGCAGCTTTGTAAAGTGCGGTATGCGGTGGTGGGTTCACTGTTGCACTAGGCCAGGAGAGCACTTGGAGACAACAGAGTGGTGAGTAGTCTGACTGCCTCAGGGAAGAAGTTGGTAGTGGTGACATAAATGCTCCTGTACCTCTGCCAGATGGTAAGAGGATGAATCCACAATTCACTGTTTTTATATGAGCTTTTCAGGGTGGGTAAAGAAGCCTCAATTATTATTATTTTTCTATTCACACAATCTGCTGCAGGGACCTGCATCTGATGACATCACAGTTCCTGTACCACACATAGCGATAGCAATCTGTCTCAGTAGGAAGCTCAGAAGGATCTGCTGGACCTACTTGGCTAGACATGTCATGTTAAGGGCATGTTGTGAACAGGAGAAGTCCTCAGACATGTGCACACCAAGAAACTACAGTAGGAGCTTTTGACTTTTTACAGAGTTATTCAATTGATGTGCAGTCAAGAGTGGTCTACTCATGTCCTTCTGAAGTCAACAGTCATCTCTTCAGTAGTATCAGCGTTAGGAGATGGATGGTTGTCCCATTCCGCAAACTGGTTCATCCAGTCTGTTTGTCTGCAACTTATTACGGTTTCTGATGTTCCATGAGTGTAGTGTCATCAGGAAACTTGATCACATGATTGGAACTGTACTCCACAGTCATGGGTCAGAAGGGTAGACAGCACTGGACTGAGCACAGACTCCTCGGAAATGTGGAGTTGCTCATCCTAATAGACTGGAGCATTCAGTTTTTCAAATTAAGCAGGCTAAGCATTCCAATTACCATTTGTCCAGGGGTGGAGAAGGATGTAGCAGATATTGTGTCATCTGTATGGTAGTTCCACATTGGTGGTAGGACTGCTCTTTATATATTTCATGACTAGCTACTTGAAGCACTTCATGATGAAAGATGTGAATACAGGCCAGTAGCCATTCTTGAAGAACACAGATGATTTCTTTAGAACATATATGATGGTGGCCATCTTAAAGCACACATGGAAAACTGCTTCCCTCAGGTAAATGTCAAAATGTCTGTGAGGATATCTGCAAGTTGAAACAGCACCCAGGGCAATATGTTGTCTAACTTTAAGTTACTGATAGCCTTGTAGAATTTGCTTATTGACTCCTTTGCATCATATGGAATGTAAACTGAAAATGTCCACAGTGGTAAACTCTTTGGGTAGGTAGAATAACTGTGTCTGTGTAGAAAAGCTGTGGTCTAAGGAAGTTTAGTTCACTGTCAAGGGATTGTCAATAGTTTATGGGCCTATGCCTCAACACCACCTACTTCACTTACGGTGAAGACTTCTACAAACAAAAATGTGGCTGTACCATGAGTTCCCCAGTGGCACCTATTGTGGCTAACCCATACATGTAGGAAGTGGAGAAGAATGCATTCTTCCCAGGGTCTACTCTGACCCATCGGGTCAGATATGTAGATGACACCTGGGTTGTCACGAATATACAGGTGTATATATATATATAACAGGTTGGCACGAATATAATTGACACGAATATCAGGTTCACCAGAGAAGACACCAAGGACAACAGGTTGGCCTTCCTGGACTGTGCAGTTCTCACAGTAAAGGATGGAAAACTAAAAATAGAATATAATTGAATATACCAATATACTTGTGGTAGGACTCCCACTATCCACTACAACAAAAATTAGGTGTCATCAGGACACTGCACCACAAGGCAGAGAACATCCACACCAATGAAGCTAAAAAAAAAAGGAATACAAGCATCTGAAGACTCAAGGCCTGCAGATATCCTAAGTTGGCCCTCAACAAAATAGCTTCCAGGTCACACAGAAGGATAACATAGAGCTGAGACTTAGACCCAATGGAAAAATCATATCATCCTGTATGTGGCTGAAGTATCAGAGAAGCTAAAAAGGATTCTTGGAAAACACCACATACCAGTGTACTTCAAACCCACTAACACAAGACAGGCACTTGTCCACCCCAAAATCAGACACCAAAACATAAGAAGGGCAATATAATATGCATGGTACAATGCAGTGAAGAGTGTTCAGAGCTCTACATTTGGGAGACAAGGCAACCTCTAAAAAGAAGGATGTATCAAAACACAGAAAGAGCAACACCTCAGGGCCAAAATCACAGCATACCTTCACCTGAAGGACAAAGTACACACAGTTGAGGATGAAAATGTACAGATTTTGGACAGAGAGGATAGATGGTTCGGGAGAGGGGTAAAAGATCTAAAGATCTATCTATCTAGATCAAGTTGAAAATCCTTCTCTCAACTGAGGTGGAGGTTTTAGAAACACAATTGGTCTAATATTTTTCATGCAGTTTTTTCATCCAACCCCAGGAAGATCAAGACCTATTGACACGTCCACCAGAAAAGCCACACTTAAGGACTCCTCTTACTCTCTCTGGTGTAACACCTTATCGACTTTCCCTAATCTCTCTCTATTGCCGTTTTCTTCTTAACAGCTGTCTCATTCCTACTCTTACCTTCTTAATTGTTCACGTAACAAGACTTTTCAGACAAAAGAGGATCCTTTGACCTTGGAGGATTCAAATATGAGGAACTTACCAACTTCCCTCAGACTGAAGAAGCTACTTGGATAAGTAGTGAAACATATCTACGTAACATGAAAGAAGTCCAGTTGACATGACTCAACTTCCAGATTGTCAAGGGAGTGCAGAATGGATGATGGGACAGGACAGCTTTGAGCCTTTAGCTCTGCATAATGCAGGGCTCACTTACCATGTTTCTGCTGTCTCACAATGTTTCCTGCATGCTCTATCCCTGCTGGTGGCATCAGGAAATACTGTGGTAAGAGGGAATGGTTTGTGTAGTAGCCTATGGTCACGTAATTCCTTTTTTTTATTGCTTCTCAGATGGAATTCGGATGTTGCTTGGACATCTTTTCTTGGTTTACAGTAGCATCCAAATGTCATATTTCAGTTAGTGTCCATTTCTTATGTATCCAGAAAAAAATTATTAATAAAGCAGAGAAATACAAACACACCATATACATGGTCCTGGATTTTACTGTGCTGTCATCTAGGACCATGTGGTAGTGCTTATGTTCTATATAAAAAAAAGAGATGCTTTGTCAGTAAATGACATTCCGGCCTTTGAATCAGTATTATTATTCCTATAACATATCTTTAATAAATAACTGAATCCTATTTGTAATAAACAATTTTCTGAACTACTGGCTTAAAGGGATTTTTTTGAAAGACAGTATGTTTTTCTATTACTGTAACTGTGTGTTTAGCAAGACCACTTGTGACGTGTTTAGTTTAGATTTGCTTTAGGTAAAGGAGCAGATCTGGGGGACTCATGGACGTAGAGTATTATGGTGAACTGTTTAGATTCAGTTTTCCCCACCCTCATTGATCACTCAGGTTTGTTGATGGTGAGGTGATTGGTCGCTTTACATCTCATTGAGCCCTCATGTCTGTGTTTCCTTCTGGCTCTCCCTTTTAGTTATGCTGTCATAGTTAGTCCTGCCGGAGTCCCTGCTTGCACTCTACACTAAATATACATTCACATTATACATTGTTTGACTGTGACCAGACCTAACTGCCATCTCTCCTTCTCTTCTGCTCTCTCCTCTCCTCTCCCTATCACTCTTTCCCTCTCCCTGTCTCTCTGTCGAGCTATACATGTCGCTCCTGAGCTGCCATTGATCCAGACCTCCTCTGCCCTCTGGAGCTGTCTGACTCCTCCTGGTGTCCTGCTTCTGGTTGGAGATCTCGTCGCATGGATGACCCATGTGGTCTGCCTGGGATGCATGTGGTGACTGAGGACGGTTCCACTTTTCCATGAAGACGGTCCTGGCCTCGGCTGATGCAGAGAACTGTTCTCTGAGGACTTGTGACTTCAGTCGCTCGATAGTTCAGGACTGGAGTTTCCTACAGTCTACCTGAGCCTCCAATAAGGAACTGGACTCATCTCCTGTTATACTGAACTTTCAGTCTCACACAGTGTGATCCAGATCAATCCATGCTATCTGTTTCATCTACATGAGGATGGGTTCCCTGTTGAGTCTGGTTCCTCATAAGCTTTCTTCCTATTACCATCTCAGGTAGTTTTTCCTTGACACTGTCGCGTCGTCCTCGGCTTGCTCATCAGGGACAATCTTATCATTTTGATTCATACACATTCACATTTCATACAAACTAAAATAATTCTTTTGATTGTGTAAGCTGCTTCGCGACAATGTCAATTGTATACAAATAAAATGGAATTGAATTGAATTGAATTTAGTTTCTTGTATTACCTGAAAAGTACCATAGGCCTGCATTTCTTAATTTTGCAAAGTCTCTATCATGACATCATCGTTGCTTACAGCGTAGTTGAACATTGAGGTAGCAGCTGTGGAAGGAAGAAGTTATAAATAGAGCAGCAGTCAATTTGTTTGCCACATCATCCATCTAGCCTGTGGTTTTAAACATCAGAGCAGACTGGAAGCACACAAAAGACCTGCAACTGATCTCATTTCAGATGAAAAACTTTGACTGCTGTCATGGTGGTAGTACATGTTAATTAGCAGGACTGGAATGTTAAATACAGCAATGTGTGCAAGTCTGAGGTTCACGTCTTTGTGTCCAGTGTCCAGCACACATTCTTGCCATATTGCTGTCTTTTCAGGAGCACATTTGTGCAACTTTTGTATATAGGAACTATTATTAAATGAGCAATCTATTATTAAATGAGCAATCTTTAAAGTTTTTTACAGCCTGTCTGTGAGACATGTGGTAATTGAAACAACCCAAGATCATAACACTGCCTCCAGAGGCTTGAACAATGGGTGCTATATCTTGCAGTCCAGGATGCATCACTTCATGTGCTTCCCTTCTTACCCTGACACGCCCATTGCACTGGTATAAGATCAATCTGGACTCATCAGACATGACCCTTTTCCGTTGCTCTAAAGTCCAATTTTTATGCACTCTAACAAATTGAAGCCTTTTTTTCCCCTTCTAATTAGCCCCACTAACAAGTGACTCTATTATGGCCACACAGATGTTTAGACCCAATTCTGAGAGTTCTCATCACATTGTGTGTGTACTGTATGGAAATGCTCTTACTTTTAATATTAAACATAGCTATGGTTTTTACTGTTGAATTTTTGCCATGCAACTTCAAGAGTTTAAGTTGGGTTAGCACTATCCTTCCAGGTTTTATAATGTGTTGAAGGGCTCTTAACCCAGTTACAGTAATTTCAAATCTCCTTAGTTGTTGTCTTTGCTTTATGTAGCCCAGTAATTTGACACTTTTGAAATTGTGACTTTTTTTGGGCCAGGCAGTGTATATTAAGCAGGACGGCAGAAGCATAAACAAGACAAATCAAAGTAAGAGAATTTAGTGATTATTTTAACCCTTATTTTTAGAGTCTCTGTGACCTTAGATCCTCTCACTTTCATGCAGAAAAACTGTGCATTGTTTGTACTCTGGCTTTGTAATTTGTTCTGGGTAATAATATAGTGATATGTTAAAAAAAATGACTGCGTAACATTTTCTATTGCGTTATTTAACTATATTATAATCTACTTTTGTTATCTGTGCTCTGCGATATACATTGTAGTGATACTGTATATTTTGAATTTTTCCACATAACTGAATCAGGAGTAAGCTTCTAGACTTTTTTGATTATCTAGAAATTTATTTATGTGCAAAATTAAAATGTAACCCATTTTATTTTATTTCCACTGTGTGGGTAAATGCGTCTCTTTGTTTAGATGATGCGATGTTACAGGAGCATCACAGACAATTCAATTGGGATTGGGTTACAGACTGAATTGCTTATACCATTCTCCTATGACTATGAGTAAATCATTATACTCACTGTGTAAAGAAAAAAAAACAACAACAAAGATTTAAAATATCTCTAGGCAGACCTGGATGCATTTACTGCTGTTTTTGCATAGTGCTTCTTACATAGTGTGATTTTTCAAGTAAGATAAGGTAAGAAACTTGTGTAAAACTTTTAATGGCAAAATATATTCATGAAGCAGAGGTGTCAAAGTGTACAGCAGTCATTTGGTATTACTGGAAATGGTGTTTGGCCTGTTTTCCAAAATTCACCTGCTGTGAAATCCAACCTCTATTTTCCTCTCAGATTGTCACAGATATCATTATTCACATTACAAAGTGGTTGACAAGTAGGGAATGAGTTAGGACGTGTACCTTGTGGGTGGCTTTTTAGGGTAAAAACCAGCCACATAGCAACATTTAGAATATTTTAAATCACAATGCTGTCTTAATAATTACAAGTATAGGAACATACAGTATTTCTAGACCCATTTGATTGGCTGGCTATACTGTAGGAGTAAGCAAAATGACCTCCATAGCAATACTATTCATGGTAATTACTAGGAGTGCTAATGTTAAATGTTGCTAATGTTAAGTTAAAAACAATATATGGTAAAAGCATCACAGACAGCTGACCGTCACACCAATATGTGACTTCTGCACATCCCATTGGGTCCCAACCTCTACTCTTCTGGGAAGGCATGGTTTTGCAGCATGGCTCTAGGGATTCAGCCACAAGAGCATCAGTGGTGTTCAGTGGGGTTGAGGTCAGGACTCTGGTTGTGGAGGCCCGTCGGGTTCCTCAACACCAATCTTGACCAAGGAGCACACTTTGTGAACAATGGCATTTGTTATGCTGTAGCATATTTGGGCTTCTTAGTTCCAGTAAAGGGAAATTGTTACAATACACAAAGATCTTCTACAGAATTGTGTGTCGGGATAATTTTGGGAAGAACCACATAATACAGGTACAGTATGTGCGTCTCAGGGTCAGGTGTCTACATACTGTACATATGGGTAAGAAGTGCATTTAAAAGTAGAGACATTTCATATGTTTAATAACATAATAGATTGCTTAATAGCATCTTTGTACATATGTGACAAACAAATCAACAAGTTATGAATCTGATAGTATATTTTTATTTTGTGATAACACATGGTCACAGTTATAGATTTACATCTATAGGGTCTCTTAATCTACTTAGAAACATAATACATATCAACATGAATATTGTCCTGTCTTGATCTGATAACTAGGCCTGAATGAGCTACATTGTACGTGTGTGTGATGTGTAATGTGTGATGGAATGCAGTGTGCGTCAGACTAAATGTAAATTCAACTCGTAAGACCTACAGAGGATCCAATGCCAAATCAATTATGTTTGGTAGTATACAGTAAGTGGGTAAATAACTCTCGTAGCAGAGATCAAATGTACCCCTGAAATGATGGTAGACAAATTAAATACTAATAATAATACACACACTCCGTACACACATTAGCCCTATAGCCTTAACGCTTCAATTTTTTTTTTATCAGACACACACATACACAAGTGCAATGTCTTTTTTTCTTTTTTTTTAACAATGAGTAAAACTAACATGCTAATGTGCAGCAAATAGGTGTAAAATGTGTGAGCAAGCCAAAAAGAAAAAAAATTATAAACAGAACACAAGGGAATAAACAGAATAAAACAAGTAAATTTCCTATGTTTATGGTAGATGACAGTTCAATAGTGAAAATGCATGCAGTGGGATATGAGATTCAGTAAATGTTCTGTACTGAACGATTAAAGCACAGTCGATATTTCTTGCATTCAAATAACAAAAAAGACCAATTAAAAGAGGGGAAAAAAAACGATTTGAGAAAACAACCAAAAATATAGACAATTGCTTTTTTTAATTTTTTTATCTTACTTTGTCCCAGAAATCAATTTATTTCAGGATGCTCTAATTTCCTGTAGAGGTATAATCTGTTTTTTTTTGTTTTTTTTTTTAAAATATATATATACTGTATATATATAATTGGTGCATGGCTTGATAAACATTATCTATGCAAAAACAGAAAAGGTCCATCTGAGATTTATTTGTTACTCTTCTACATGAATCACAAACCTGAACCTGGATGTGACAGCAGCATAATCATTAATAATAATAATAATAATAATAATCATAATAATATAGAAAGTGACTAGTGATTTGCTTTAACCACTTCTCACATTGATAAACCACCGTTAATGATACAGTATATGATGAATATTTAAATTGTCTTAGGATTATAGAACATCTTTACAGTAGCTAAGAAACTTAATCTGCTTTTAAAGCCTCAATACACAGTGTGTACTTTATAGCTGGAATACAGCTCGTTCGATTCATTTCGTCTATAGTTGAATATCTTCTGGTACAAAATATGACAAAATGACTTCCATAGGAACACAGTCGCGTGAAGAGAAGTTTACGTACTTTTAATGTCACTTAAATTTCAACAACAGTCAAAGGTAACACTGATATTTCTGGGAATATACAATATTTAGAGAATATCCTTACAGTATAATGTTACATGCAAGAGTACTTCAGTTGACATTCCTCACTGCAAGTCGCTAGAACAGAGAAAGGAGGGAGAGCAGCAATGCAGAATTAAAGATAAGGAGAAGGTTAAAGAAAAAAGAAATCTGTCACTAGATCGCAACTGTTCATTTACAAAACTAAAACATACATATTGCACATATGATTAAAAAAAAAAAAAAAAAAAAAAACCCAAGACAAACTAAAGAAAAAAAAAAAGAATGGGAAAAACAGAAAATCTCTTCACTGCTGATACTCGTCTCGGATAGAACTTCTATCATAGCTGCTGTACATAAGTGAACACTTACAAAAAGGGAGACAAGTGCAATTTAGAGCTTTCATATCTGAACTAAGATCAGATCATAACTTTACCATCTTTCTATACACAGCAAATTCAGCAGAAAGGAAGTAAAAAAAAAAATATTTGAAGACATATGTGGAAAAATATGATTTCAACCTCATTTCTTAATCTTCTGATGAGGTTATACTCTCATCTCCTGGCATAGACTACTTCATACAATACTTAGCTGGATTCGTGAGCAAATGAAAGGCATTCATCAAAAAGCATAGAGGAAAAAGAAAAAAACAAACCAAAAGCAGAATTGTAGAAAGCCTGTTTCGGTTTACGCTGCATGCAGAACCACAGACAGCAGAAGGGGCACACACTCACTCAGCCCGCTGAGAACACAAATAGCACAGCAAGAACCCAGGAGAGCGCTCTTGAAATATGTGGAAAGAGTTTAGTCTCTTTGAAATGTAGCCTCCCTCCTTAAAATCAGACTCCTAGAGCAAAGCATGTATTTTTTTGTTTTGTTTTTGTACCCCAAAATACCCCGTTGGTCAAATCTGATTGATCATTTTTATCTTTACATGTACAGTTACATCATATCTTTTTTTTATTTTATTTTATTCATCCCTAAAAAAATAGCTAAAAAAATAAAACCATGGTGCACTAAGTGGCCAAGACCGATGAGTCGCGGCCTAAGGAGGATTCCTGCATTAACTAGCTCCTTCCTCCTGCTCTTCTGCCTCCTGAGTGCTCAGGGATGAGCAGATGAGTGCGGTAAACACAGTTCTGCCGGAACAGAAGATTCTTTTCAGTGTTCGTCGGGAATCTTCCAGAGTTTTGCTTCAAAGGCAACCAGAGGAGTTTCAGGTCACTCGCCTAATCGAAAGTGTTGGACCGAGTTGTATAACAGTGAAACTAGATCTTCTACTTCAAGAGTATAATACGTACTGAGATTCTTTTTGTATCTCACACCTCGGACGAGTTCTGCGCTTTAACAGTAATATTGATCGGCGATATTATTTTACAAAATAGTATATGCACGACATACACAAAGCATTTCTTACTAACTCAGTAACTGCTTTTTGAATAATTGGCACATTAAAGACTGCTATACTATATCACAGAGAACTGTGGTCTACAGCTACATTTAAATACTGGAACACGTACGTCGTTGTGAGGGACTTTATACATGGCTAGACTGTTGACCGTTGGTATTTAAACTCTCCACTTCTAGGCATTATCATTCTACGGAAAACTGTTTCTGCTAACTTGCAAGCAGGGTATTTTATAGTGCTCCGTAAGCAATTAATTACACGATAAAACAGTAGCTATGGTCATTGTGCATGCTCGGCATTGCCATATATCATGAAAGCTGGACAGACGTCCAGATGTGAAGTTCAAAAATAAAGAAGAATGATTTAACCATAATGAGGAGAGAAAAAAAAAAGCAACAGTTGAAAGGTGATGTGCAGGAAATGTGGAAATGAAGGTGGGAAACCCACAGGGTCTAGCAGCCCTCTGAAAGCCTGGAAGAGAAAGCCAGTGCTACACAGTGTGCGTCCCCTTTCTCTTCCGAGTAGAAGGGGATCTAAATGAAATGGAAATGAGTCACAATGCCTTTTTTTTTTTCTTTTTTTTTTTTCTTTTTTTTTTTTCCTGGGCCACAGTCGTTCACATGCCAGCTTTAGAGCAAATCTGCCAAGGTGCCTCTGGAAAGTCAGTCCCAGTCTCAGTCCCTCACACCACAGTGCTGATGCCGCTGTGTTTGGGCTTCGCGCTGCCTGGGCCGGCTGCTGGGGGCGGGCCCTGGCTGTGGTGGTGCTGTAGGTGGGAAGGGTGGGACGGATGCTGAGCGTGTGGCCCGTGGGTGTGCGGTGCATGTGA
The DNA here is from genome assembly GCA_030014305.1 of Clarias laeviceps. Lineage (NCBI taxonomy): Eukaryota > Metazoa > Chordata > Actinopteri > Siluriformes > Clariidae > Clarias > Clarias laeviceps. The sequence goes on along the minus strand of JAQMYJ010000016.1, from coordinate 13,210,872 downwards.
ATGACCATGGGAGGAAGAAGCGGCTGCGGAAGAAGGGTGGTACTGGATGTGTGCGGGTGGGTGGTAGTGGTGATGGTGGTGGTACGGAGGAGGGTTCTGTTGAACGTGGCAGTACTGAGCGTGGTGTGGTGGATGCGTTTCGCTTAGGGTTGTTCCCTCGCGAGCTGTGTGGTGCAGGTTGGACGGATGCGGCGTGTGAGAGATCAGTGTGGGGTGGGATGGATGAGGGGGCTGCGGGGGCAGGGTTGGTGACTTGGAGCCCCGCTTGGTGCCGAACAATGAGCCAAGCAGTGAGGATGAGCTGGGCATTGAGTGCTGGCGTGAGGGGCAGTCACGACTGGAGGCAGCACGGCGCCTCATGTGGGGGCTGCTAATGATGGAGCCCTGTAGACAAAACCCACCCACACACACAAACACACACATACACACACATACACAAACCATGTAAGAGAAGACAAAGCAGCTCTACCACAAAACACTGTACTGTACATCACTAATAAATATACAGCAGGGGAACAGACTGCTGTGCTAAAAGGCTGCAACAGCGCTGGACTGATTCATCGTACTTATTAACCAATACTAATTAGTTATTTGCAGAACATTCAGACCACACGGCACTAGACATGACATAAGACCTCATCTGTCAGTGTCATATAGTAGAAAAGAGAAGATACTGAATGGTCATGCATGCCATGCAAAAGCTGAGACAGGCAGTGAGTCTTAAATATAAATGTTAATAACGATCAAGAGTTAACAATATTATGTTTGTGCGTCTCGGGCAAATAGAATGTATTTTTGTTTTGATCTTATTAATCAATCATTCTCAAGAATGAATAATCCTAGTTACATTTCCATGTTCTCCGCATGCTTGGTGGCTTCCTCCTTGCTCTAGCCCAAAGACATTCGGTGAAGGCTGATTTATGTTTCCGGTAGTATATAATTGGGCATGTGCTAGTGTGTGCTTGTGCCCAGGAAATGTTTTGGCCCCACATCCAGGGTATACCTGGCTTGTGCCTCTAGTTCCCAGGGATAGACTCCAAGTCCCATGGCCCTACACAGGATATGCATTATAGACAACATTGTTGTTGTTGGTCTTTCAGCAAGGGGTCGCCACAGCGGACCATCCGATCCGCATATGAGCTTAGCACAGGATTTTACACCGGATACCCTTCCTGACACAACCCTCCCATTTTTATCCGGGCTTGGGACCGGCACTGCATCCAGTGGCTTGGACAAGCATTCTAGATAATAGATGGATGGATATTCCTACTCTTTAAAGGAGTTAATAGGACTGAATAGGAAAAGATGTACACAGTCAAGGCTAGAATGGAAGTGGGAGGGGTCTTTCCTTTCAAGGTCAGTAAACATAACGGCCACACGTAAACTACGATATATGGCAACCCATTTAATAGAAGAAGCAAGAGACGTACATTGGTACTACCATGCTGACTGTATACACTGCCAGGCCAAAACTGCATTTAACTTTGTTTACATCTTGGTGGCTTGGTGTGAAAATGATTCCACATGGTCCAAGATATGACAATTTATCACTTTAAGTTCTGGAATATGCCCTCGCTCTAATGCATTGATGTGATTCAGTACGTTCAGGTCATCAGCTGACTTCATTTTATTGCCATGTAATGTTGCTGAGCCTAGACCTGACCAACTGAAGCAAACTTAAATCGTAACACTGCGTCCAGACGATTGTACACTGGGCACTAGACATGATTCATGCATTTCCTTTCTTATCCTTATGTGAGCATGACATTTTTTCATTACTATAATGTCCAACGTTTATGCGTTTTTGTCAAACCTAAAGATAAATCTTAGAGTGGGTGACTTTTTTGGCCAGGCAGAGTAGTTGACAGCAGTAAAGTAAATTCAAACCTTACTAAAAACAACACACACATCATAATGGGAATTGGCCTAATGGTATCCAATAATCATTAAAATTATGAAATACATAGATTATTGGAGACCACTATTAAGATTCCCATTATTTTTTTCAGCTGGAAAAGTAAATGAAACATCTACATTTGTGGGGCAAATAGCTCATGCAGTGAGTGAGGTCGAACACAGTCATCACAAACACACACACAACTGAAAGAACCAATAAATGGGTATAAAGAAAACAAAGTGAGTGAGAACAAAGTTGAAGTTTCAGAGACAAAGTGTCACTAAGGAGGAGCTCTTGCTCACGGCAGGCGGGAGGGGTGAGGCCTTACATTGTGGTACTTACATCCATATTGCTGTCTAGAGATCCTGCACTGCTGCGGCGGCCTCGTTTGCCTGAGCAGGACATGCCATAGATCAGAGCACGCTTCACACATCACAACACAGCACAGCACAATGGGGAGGAAACCGAGCAGCATCTAGCCTGCTTAACTGCAGGGGCACTAATGGGTACATGGCAAGACACGAGTTGCCTCAGGTGTACTCATTTTGGGGGAATGGGATTGGGGTCATTGGGCAGAAATGTTCTGGGGATGAGCAGAAGCAAAGGATGGAGGATTCTTTTTTTTTTTTTTTTAAAAGATGGGTTGAGCACTTTTCTAAGTTAGCATAACTAGATCTGGCATTCTAGCATGTTTTAGTTCGCATAATATATAAGGGAACCAATTCTAACCATCAAACATTACAACGAGACCAACTTACCTAGCAGGACTATAGGATAAAGAGCTACAAAGTAACAGTGGGGAAAAAACATAAGTAAGAATTGTCTTACTTGATCCATTTTTGTTATATAGAAAGTGGCCCAAACACAGCTGAAAGTGTTATAATTGAATTTTAGTTTAACATTAATCTTACTATTTGATACCAAAAAGGTTTCTTGTAATAAAAACTAGTGCCATCAATCGCAAAAAAAAATTGAATCTAGTTAATCACAGTCATAGGATGTGATTAATCATTATTAAATCACAATTTTTAAATACACAGATTTACTTGTCTCATAAACGTGCAATGTTGTAATTAAGTATAAAAAACTGATTAAAGGAAACAGATTATGCAGTTTTATATTATCTCAAATGTTAACATTTAACAAAATCTTTCAAATGGTAAAGCAATCATATTGTTAGCCCTGTCTGCTCCCATAGCGGTGACCATGTCCGTTATCTCCTTTTTAACTCGGCTAGCACATGCTTCGGCAAGATGTCTTTCTTATCCAAATGTCCAGTGGTCTTCAATAAGTGCGATAAAAGTAGCTTCTGCCAACTGCCTCATTGTCTTACTTTCAATATATTCTTGCAAAAATAGTTCCTCTTGAAGGTAACTCAAACTTTGTTTTTTTTTTTCTTCCATCTAGACACTTGGTAATGTTTCCTCCTTATTATCCGCATTAAACGTGCCATTATTACACACAGCCGGGTATCCGCACTGCGAACTGGGAAGCCATTAGGGTCAAACTTGATTATACGAGTGATTAAATTGCATTAAAAAAAAGTGCTGTGTTAAAATTTCTAGATTAATCACATGCGTAACACGTTAATATTGACAGCCCTAATAGGAACACAATGTTATCACAAACGCACTAACAGTGTTAGGCATCCTTGTCTCTGGCACACTAGATACTGTTTAAAGATGCCTATTGTAACACACACACACACACACACACACACACACACACACACACACACCTGGGTTCATTGTCTCAGTTCATTTCTCACTCACAGTGAGGCCATATTATCACCTGGCTGTGCTAATAGAAAAGCCCTGGGTAGCTGTTTACAGCTTCCTAGTTTCTCCTGTGCAGTCACTATATTGCAATCATGCAGGTTAAAACCAAGCACAGAGAATATCAGTTACTTATTTTGCTTTATTTACCTTTTTATTGAACCCTTTAAGCTCTATTGATCTTCTGTGTTGATTAAAATGTCAGTATGCTCAGCCAGCAACTGCCCACCTTGGGCATAAAGTTCATTCAACTAAATTAAAAACCGGCTTGATAGTTTCTTAATAAAGGCAGTTCATCATAAGAAGTGCAACAATGTTTTTCGATGAAAGTACAAACGATTTTAAAAGACGTGGATTTGCAGGACTCAGGAACTGAGAATGCATTTCCAGCAGAGAAAGCATGATTTAACAGGGAAACCTTAGATTGTGGCCCATTTTAGTTCTCATTTCCAAGCTCATGATTTTAATTAAAGTGATGGCAATGTAACTGCCAAGCAGTGAAGGTTTTGCTTTTCAGTGTTGCTTCACACTGTCCTCATGTATTCACCACTGTCACTGCCTGGAATATCGGCAACACCTCTCTGGAGTGGAATTCTCCATATACAACCATCAGCCATAATGTTAAAAACATTATCATTAATACCACCAAGGTTTTGGGTTCACTTTGTGCCAAGAGGGTGCCACTGGCTCCTTGTGGCGTGGTTCCACAAGACCTCTGAGGGGATGCTGTGGTGTCTGGCACCAGGACACCGGTAGCGAATCCCTTGGGTGCTGTGGGTCACAGGCTGTGTCCTTTACGGATCAAACCTGTTTCTCTGGAGCATCTCATGGGTGCCTGAGCAAAGTGGGATCTGGGGAGTTTGGGGCCTGGATTGGTGGCCTTGGGGTCTTTGCATGTTGGGCCCTAGGCTCGGCAGGCTGTGGTACACTGGGTGTTCTGGTGCCTTTCTGTCATGGCCTCCATTGGTAATATGTGGCCATGACAGATCCAATATGTGGGATCAGAACGGATAGACTGGCCTTTACTTCCAACAGGCATGGGTGAGCCTTTGGTTCCCATGATTCTGTCACTGGTATATAGTTGATAATCAATGTTAATGTGTTAATGTTATGTGGTAGTAATGCCATGGCTAATCTGTGTTTGCTCACACAACAAGGCAAAATAAACTCCAATTTAAACTACTTATTTCACAGTTGCTGCTTGCTGATAACCACTTCTGTTAATGGCAAAGTTTCCTAAAGTGGAAACCCAAACTCATTTAGAAACTGTGAAGTTCTTATTTAGACTTGTTCCAAAACTTTTTGTTCCTCAAAGCTCATAGGTTCTGCTCGCTAAAATGGTGGTGAAATTACCTGCATCTGAAAGGTCCCGTAAGGAGCTGCTGAGGGCGCTTCTCTTCAGTCCCTCCCCCATGGTGTAGCTGTCATCCAGACTGGCTCGGCTCAGGTTGCCGTTACCGGTCTCCTTTTTCAGACCAGTGGTCTGCGAGATACTAGGCCGCACCACGCCTTTCTGCTTTTCCAGCTCAGCTGCAGAGAACAGAGAACATGCATACACGGACATTAAAGGTTTTGTTTATTTTCTTTTCAAACAAACTTCAGTACTACCAGAAAACCTCTGCATCCAAGTAATGACTATCTAGTAAAACAGTCAAACAGACCAAAATAAACCCTGAGCAGCAGGATATACTGTAATTCTGAAGCCATTACAATGGCACACATTGGCACACAGACATTAAAAAATAACAGCTATAAAGTTACAGAAAAAAAAAAGAAAGATAGTTCAGATGTCTTGCTGTGGTTAATCTAATGAGACGACTTAGTAATGAGGTTTTAAAAGAAGGCTGCTCACACTCGATCCTGTATTTCTCCATCTCCTGCACCTCGGCGATGGACTCCCGCAGGTCGTCTGTAAACTTCTTGCGATCTTGCGGGTTGGGTGCGTTAAAGTTGATCAGCACTTTGATATCGGCGCCGGGGATGGCTGACGTGAGCCGCACACCGTTGGGATAAACTGGTAAAGAACAGGCCGAGATCAATTACCGAGCACTGATGATTACACAGACTTATTCTATACCTTTCCTTCTGCTGCAAAAACAAGCCTTTTCTTTAATAGGAACATTATTATGATAAAAGTGATAAAATTAACTGTCATTGATGAATGGTTGGAACTATAATATGGTTGAAACATTTTCCACATTTACACACTAATTATTCACACCAAAATACTAGGATTTTTTTTTTCCCCTATGGAATATCATGCAACACCTGCAAGACTCATTAATGAAAATGTAGCAGGGTTTACATTCACCTCTGGCAGTCCTTTAGAATTTAATTAGTTATAAAACTCTTCCCATACCGATCACCTTTCATTGCACTGCAGGGAAGGTTTTGCTTTTCAGTGCAACACATTGTCCAAAGGTCACTAATGATAAACAATACCATTTGTGTATTGCATTTCACATTTAAGCTCCACCGTCACTCCTTTTCAATTTGAAGTACATAATATAGTGATCCCTTTATAGGTACAACCTTGACGCTACTAGCTATTAGCCATTAAGTCAAGTATCTAAATATTGAATCGATTGACAGAATGTTAGTTCTGTCAATCGATTCAAATGTTTATCTAGTTAATCAATAATTGTAATAGTCTATAATTAATCACAATTTTAAAATACTTGTGAGATTTACTTGTATTATGAACATGCAATGTTGGAACAAAGAAATGTATAACAAACTGGTTAGAGGAAACAGATTATGCAGTTTTATAATATCGCAAACAAATTTAACAAATGTTAAAAAAATTTAATCTCTTGAAAAGGGGTGTGGCAACCCACTTATGGCAGGGCTTGAACCCAGATCCTCAGATGCAAAAAACAACAGCCTAGTGCCTTAGCTGCCTGAGCCACCACTCTACACATTTTATGTCTAATGTATTTTTGTAAATGAAACTTATAATAATGAGACCTAGTGTTGTTTCTTCAGTCATCTTATTATCCACTTTCTAACATGCCATTATCACACAGCCTGATAACCGCGTTGCGATTGTGGGAAGCCATTGTGGTCAAATTTGGTCATGCGTTAACAGCCCTAATTAATATACATACCAATTATAACTTTTATTTAATACTGCTATAAAAAAATAAAATAAAAAAAAAGACTGGAAGTGGCATCTGCCAGCAACTTAAGGAAAAACACTTCTTTTAAGCCAATGCTACATGTATTTTATATACGCGTGCATCTCTCAAATAGAGAGACCAACATCAAATGTCAAGTAACATAAGATAATAAGAAAAAAATAATATACTTAAAAGCAAATATTATTATGTGCTATAAGTTTCTTGGATTAGAAAATATTGACAAAAAACTGAATTTCTTTTAGGCCGGTAATGACGGATCCTCAGGTGAGGGTTAAAAGAAAAGCAAGCAGGGGAAAAGCCACTTACACTGGTTTTCGAAGAGAAGCACCTGCATGCCATACAGAGAGAAGGACTGCCTGAAACTGTATGTGACAGAGTTTTTCTTCTTCTGGAAAATCTTGGTGACCTGAAGGAAAAGTGTACAAAATACCTTAGGACCATATCTGCTACAATCCCAGAGTTTATACCAGTTCCTCAATGACGCATTAAACCAGTACATCCATTTGACTGGAAGAACAGAATCTAATACATGAGCTAACATGAGTCAGCCTGCAACTGGCTAGAGTTATTCTGGTCAGTAATAGAGAGAAGTCGTCTGGCCTTCCCATCCAGAGGCAGAAGCAAACGTTCGTAGAGCTGTTCCAATTAAAAGCTGCAGGACTTTTGTACTTTGTGTCATTGTGACAGCATGTTCAGGCTGTTCTTACCACCAGAAGGTCATTAAAGAGGAAGATCTCTCTCTGGTGAAGGCCGAGTTTCTGTGGCTTGTTGGGATCTGGAACCTCAAACAGCCGGCAGTAACACACTAGTCTGCGATGTGGTAAGGACAGCACCTATAAAAGAGAAATACACAGCCCATTTTTACCACTATGTCAAAGGATTATATTTCACCATAGTCAATATTTATGACATCATGCTCAGGGTGGGCAAAGGGCAAATAGATGATTAGCAGATGTGGAAATTCGGACTTGTGCTTTAGATGTAAATTCCAAAACTCAACCTCAAAGGATAAAATAAAGATACAATAGTAGCAGGATTGAAGCTTTGATCTATGATGTGGAAGATAAACCCCCAGGGTACCTAAAATGAGTAATTTTATTTTCAATATTTGGCTGCTTTATACTATATTCTTTGCCCGAGACATGAGTAAATCTATATTTCCTATATTTATATGCCCTTCCTGACGCCACCCTCCAATTTTATCCGGGCTTGGGACCGGCACCGGCACTGCATCCAGTGGCTGGGGTTTGGGCACTGACTGGGAATCGAACCCGGGCCTTCCGCATGGCAGGTGAAACACCTACCACTGAGCCACCAGTGCCCTACTAGCATCCAGTATGTAATTTCCCCATTGCAGTCTAGAAGTTGGGTGGGACCATGGTAGACAGAGGTTCTGACATCACATGCAAAAGGTCAATAGGATCCAATGTAAAAACATTTTTTCTTGCTAAATGTCAATACAAAGATGAAAAAAAAATTGGTTTAACCACCATTTAACAACAACAACAATAAGTCAAAAATACATACACATCCTAGGCCATGGTGGAGCGAGCCAATCTGAAAAATAAACAGAACTCAGTTAGATTATTAAGACATAAAGCAAAGAGATGGTGAGAACGATTTGGAAGAAGGAGCATGGTTGGGGAGTAAATAGATAAATAGATTTTCATTCCTATGTCTCTGGATTTTAACAAATGTTTCTGGTGTCTACCTGGTGTGTGTAAGCTCTGTGTATGGCTGAGATCACCGCTGGAGGTGATGAAGAGCAATGCTGCCGAGTATGGCCTAATTAAGCAACAAGGCATAGGGACATCTCCATGTTTTGCTCCACATGCGCTCTACACTAACGGGACTCATGGTGGTAAACATACATACGGTAAGTGATGGAATTGCAGGTCAGGTTATGTGTGCAATTCTCATTAGAATTAAAATGGTTATTTTTACTGTTTTAAAGCAACTGTGGCAGAAGTTGAACTGTGTTTGAATTCCTAGGTGCAGCTTAGTTCCCAAGAGATAGAAATCTAAATAAATGAAAATTTACCCTAGACTGGGCAAGGATTCAATACCAATCTTGAAGCTCTCACATTTTTTTTTTTTCTTTGTTACTTATGCCATCCATTAGGCAAAATAATCTGTCTCAGACCCCAATAAAGAGGAAACTTTATGAGAATAAGCTTGCAGTAGACCAGAACTGACATACTAATACAAATAAAAAGTTAATTTTCATCCATAATTTAATTTAAGAAGTGAAATGCTCATATACATTTCAAGCCTTTTTTATTTTGATGATTACAGATTACAGCTCATGAAGCTTAAAAATCCAGTATTTCAAATTATTAGAATGTTTCATTTAAGTTACTATTCATACAATTTAAATACTGTGTATCTCTCGGTCTAGTTCAGTACATGCATGTGGAAGACTGCTGTCTTTTCCAGTTTTCAGGTCTCCGTCTCCCAGAAGATTTTAGAGATGCTTTATGCTTCCCTTCTGTCAAGCCTTATGGAGATGAACTTTCCCATAATACCAAAACTACCACTAACTAGTTTGCTGAGCTTGATATTACTGTGCTTGATTTGCCAGTCAACTCGACTGACCTGAACGTTAAGAGGAAGATGAGAAACCCCAAACCTAACAATGAAAACAAGCTGAGGGCTGCTATCAAAGCAACCTGGTCCTCAATAACACCTCAGCAGTGCTACAGACTGATCGCCTGCGTGCCATGCCGCATTGATGCAGTAATTCATGGAGCCTCAACTTTATGATATTTCACTTTTTTTATTTATTTTTTTTAAAGATAAAACTGTAGACAGTCCTCTCTTATGGCTACCTTAAGTATAAATGATGTGACTTTATAGAGACTGCACTGCACTGCTCACTCTGCCTCCACAAATATAAAGTAAAATGAGAAAAGAGCTTTTACGTTCTAAAGTGCTGCTTTTAAGGCCTGACCTGTCTTAGTATCTATAATGAACTGTGATGAGCAGCTCCAGATGGAAGGAAAGGATAGCAGATGTGGTGATAATGTGACTCACTGGCTTCTTCCCAACGATGAGCTTCTCCACTTTTTGCACTTGGGACACATGGTCTTCATTCGTTTTCAGCTCCCGTTTCCTGATCCGCTCGTAAATACCGATCAGCATCTCACGAGGGATGTCTTCACCATCATCAACCCCTGCCACATAAGTTGAATTTTAGAACATTTATCTTGTAGTCCAGTACAACTTAAAATAAATATTCGTTACTCTTATTTAAATTTGTTTTTAAAAACTCAAATGCTTTCCTTTTCTTTTGCTCTCCCCTAATATAATCACCTTTGTCTGTGCATTTTGAATTTAATCTCAAATCAAAGTGAGCACTTAATTTAGGTGATGGAACAATCATGTTTGCAGAAAGACATACTTTCTCTTAATTTATTTCTCTTCAATTTATTTGTGATGATCTCTTGATCTCATAAAAAAAAAAAAAAAAAAAAACATTTTATGAATTTAAATGATTGAGGACAAAATTATTATTTTCATATTCCTCAACCCTAACCTTCAAGGTGTGTGAATATTTGTAATTTAAAATGTAATATAATAAGTCCCCTACATACGAACATTTGAGTTACAAACTTTTGAAGATATGAACATGCATTGTAATTATAATTTAGGTTAATATATGAGACTTTCTTTTGGAATTTCTAAACAGAGGTGTGCATACATAAAAGCTCCATCACAAAAACAGAAAGAGATTGACTTAATGTAGCACTAGCCACATAGTGCACCATAGTTGATTGTGAAAGATCTCTATTAGGAGGAATTAAAGTTCATGGATTATGGATTCATTTAATACAGAGATAAAATTCCTACCTCGTAGGTTCTTCACAAAGTCCTCCAGCTTCATCTTCCTCTCTGGTTTTACATTAGGGCTGTACATGTCTGTGTTGAGCAGGATGATGGCAAACGCCAGGATGAAGATCGTGTCTGGGTTGCGAAACTGTCTCACGACGCTGGGGTTGCAGATGCAGTAACGCTGGCTAAACAGACACAAGCAGTTTCCAAAAGTCAAAACAACAAGACACACCAGAAGCCAGAATGCTGTGTTGTATTAAAGGTTATATTTTGTAAAATCATCTGATTACGGGGGGAAAAAAATGCCCCTTCAACTTGGAATTCCTACTTAGGAACTCAGGATGAGTACTGATGGCTCAGTGGTTAGCATTGTCGCCTAACACCTCAAGGGTCCGGGTTCGATTCCCACCTCGGGGTCTGTGTGCATGGAGTTTGCATGTTCTCTCCGCGCTTGGTGGGTTTCCTCCGGATACTCCGGTTTCCTCCCACAGTCCAAAGACATACAGATTAGACTACTTGCCGTCCCCTGCGATGGATTGGTACCCCATCCAGGATGTGTACCCTGCCTCATGATGAGGATGATAAGGCTATGATTTCCCACAGCAGCATTACTCCGGACAATGCCGAGCCCAAAAGTGCTTCTCTGTTCAGTGAGCGGAGGCTCTGATTTGTAGCGAAGTCTCATGATCACTCAGTTAAAACCCCTTTCTCAGGAATAGTCGTATACAATCAGTGTGAAATGTTTCTGTATCTCACTTGGGTTCTGGCAAAGTTTGTTAAGGACCGCAGACTATGATTCAGAGCAGATTCATTGATTCTCACCAGGCAGAACATTTTCCAGCCAGAGATTATTATTTGTTCTCTTAAAGTCAGAAAAATTCTTCATGCTTCAATGTGAGGAAAATTTTATAAGGGCAAGGCAGCAACAACAACAGCAACAAAAAAAGATCAATATAAAAATAAGACAGCTCTTTGACCACATTTCTGAAAGGGATGTTTGACAGCAACAGGATTATGAACAAGCCTCTTCTAAATCTGCCGCGACTACTAGACAGCTTGTATTAAGCTGATTTTGTGCAAGTTGAGGGGATGGAGGGGTTTTTCACCTGTAAGCTTCGATAAGCCGCTCCACTTTCTGTGCTTCCCCTTGAACCCGGATATGAGCCTGGAACTTTCTCAGGGCTTCATCCAGCTCCATGCTAGAGAAGTCCATCTCGTCCACCACACAGCTGCAAGAAGAAAAATACACAGACATCACAGATCAGTGGAAAAATACACCAAAAACATACCACTCCCTTAAACCTGGCACTGGAACACACTTAAACCTGTTATTATGTGAATTATGTGAATTGTAATATGACCTATTTATCAACAGTCAGTTTTTACCTAATGTATTTGGTCCCATTTTTACAACCGTGGTAAAACCTCTGGTCAATATTCTCACACACACATTCACGCACTACGGGCAGTTTGGGAATGCCAATTAGCCTAATCCGCATGTCTTTGGGACTGTGGGAGGAACTATAATAAGTTTATATGATTGATAAGATGCATGAGATAGGATAAGATGAGATAAAATAAGATTCACTCCATACTTTTAGATATTTATTCCTAAGAAATTTTTTAATCTATTTATTATTGCCCTTCCACTTCACAATTCTGTGCCACTTTGTGTTAGTGAAATCCCAATAAAATACATTTACTTTAGTGGTTGTAACATGACAAAATGTGGAAATGTTCAAGGGGTATGAATACTTTTGCAAGGGTCCTTTTGGGAAATCTTATTTTTATTTAGTTTTCACCTGGACATATCTTTTTGCTCAAAGCAGTATGAATTTTTGGGGTTTGTTACAGGTTACTGCACTGAGCTCTTCACCCGAGACAACTTCCATTTTTCTGAAAAATTTCCCTTGGGTCCTGGGAATCACTGTCAAGCGCTTCACCTTCACCATGGGTTAAAAAAAATCCATTTCTACCACTATCAATAAACTCCTGAAAATATTCTGGTTATTTTGGACAGACTTTAATCCATCAATCTTAAAAATAACAAAAACAAAACTCCACTACTAGCATAAAAATAAAGATCCCAACATACACTAGGAGTTCCTTAAAAAGACTTCTATGTACACAATGAAATTTTATATTCACAAACAGGACAATGATTTATTTATTCTGTCTTCATATACTGTATACATCATTTCAGCGGATACTAGTGGGATGGGGAAACTCCTTCTGCTTTTGGCTACATCTAAAAAAAAACCAACAATAATACATTGGGTGATAATTGCGATACAGGATTCCAAAAGTGAAAAATGAGCATGGTGAATTTCTCATTAGGGACCATCTGGAGAATTGATTTATTTGTACCGAACAGAGAAGTTGTTTTTACTTGGACGTTTGGTGTATTAAAAATAAATCATGTCTGTCTCATGTGCACCACCCACAGCGGTCACATTGACAACAGTAATATTTTGATAGACACAAAGCACATTTTATTTAAGCAGATTGCAGTTCTTATTCTGTTTCATGTACTGCAGAGCTGTACAGCAGTGGGAACAGATGTCCATGAATGAAATGAGTTAAACGTCTTAAAAAAATGTCAAATAAATAACACTTAAAATGTAATGCGAGTGTTGGCATGGAATATGTACAGGAGGGATCAGGATGGGTGACCGGTGATGAGCAGAGAATCAGTTATATTTGCATTAGATTGCACTCAGCGAACTCACTCCAGGACATCTCGGTTGAACTGCTTCTGTCTGTTGCCCAGGAACTCTCCGATCATCTGCCGACTTAACCCCTTCCTTTGTAACAAGAAGTGAGCCACACCCACGGGGGTGTCCGGAACAAACCCTCGCTCGATCAGATACTGGATACCTTTTTCCGGCTTTCTGTAACCAATAAAGGGAGGGGAAGTTGTGAGAGATCAGACAGTGTACGTGTGTATTAGAACACATTGGGTTTCAGAGTATGACAAAGACCAATGAGTATAGGTTATGTGCTCAAAAACCCTGATTAAAAAGGACTTCATAGAGAGCAATCAAATCCACAATAAGCTACAATTAAAGACTTTAAAGATAGCTTTTAAGTAATCCGGCGCGCATGATTCAGACAAATCAGCAATCTAGACAGTATAAATTTTAATCTTGTGTCTAACACTTTAAGAAACCTGTTAATTAGAGGTTTAGCTTTGATCTTCTCTTCATCAGAGAAGCAGATGGACAGCTGCAGTGTCTTCAGATAAGGTTGACTGCTTGCTATGCCATTTAGGCCTTGTTCACACGGGCGTTAAATTTTTGGATAAATGAACGCATTCTAGAAACATTCTAGACGTTTATGTTGCGTTTTGTAGTGGCGCTCGATTGACTTCTACACTGGCGTTCGTTTGTCTCTGTCTAACGCTAGCCTGCAGCCCAAATTGTAGTTTCTGTGTTAACCTGTGGAGGCAGTGTGTCGGGAACTGGATATGAAAGCCCTTGTCGTTGTATTTCAGGTGCCTCCATTTAATATGGACAATTTTGCTATATTAGAAATTAATCTTCTTGTTTTAAAAATTCTCGTAATACGGCGACGTAGGGAGAGAAAAAAAAATCGCCGCCGCTACTGGGTTCACCCTCTGACTGCACAACGTCGGATTAAAGGAAGTTTTTTGTGGTTTATGAAGAAATGCAATTTTTCGCCGTATAAACGCGCAGCCGGACAAACGCACGTCACCAAAGCCCATGTGAACACTCTCATTGACTCCTATGTGTAGAAAACCCTCGGCGCTTGATCCGCGCTCACCGGACGCCAAGAACGCCAGAAAAACGCTCGATTTTAACGCCCGTGTGAACAAGGCCTTACTAATCCAAACAGGTCTAACCATCTACGGATATAAACTGCACTTGTCTTTGCCACGCTCCTCACACGGCGTTAATTAAACAGAGGCCTCAGTGACAATCACAGTGCACACATACGTAAAAAAAAGAAAAACCTACCCTACTGCTGAATTAATGCACGAGCTGTGAACCTTTATAATTGGTTCTCAGAAATCTCATGGCACTGTGGGTTAAAGATCAAGATGATAATTTAAAAAAATAAAAAAATCACCACTTTATACCAAAGCATGAGAGTATTCATTCACAGCTATCACTCTGGTGTGATACCTGCTAATGAAGAGAGTTAAGCCTTAAAAAAAATGTCTCACATACATTACTGAACAGTAAAATTCATTCTTCACATATCCCAGCATACAGTAGTTGAGGTAAGAGCGCAGGGTCGGCACCCTTGGAGCAGATCGGATTAAGGGCCCTGCTTAAGGGCCTCCTCCAACCTGGTGGAGCTGGGCCTTGAGCAGCCAACCTTCAGATCAGTAACTCAGTGCTTTAACCCTCTTAGCTACCACCTCTGAAAGACAAGCTATTTCTATAATCTCTCTTTTTTGTTGTTGCTCAGTCTCAAAAGATGATATACTCTTTAATGGATTCAGCACATACTTGTTAAAGAGGTTGAGGCCAATGCGGTAGTGGCGCTTGCGGATGACGTCATTGCTGAAGGCTGGTGAGTCCCAGCTGTTACGCGTCTCCTTGTGGTACGTCTGCTTGCTGAGAGTCTGTTCACGTAGACTGTCCCGTGATGACGACTCTGAACTGCAGTTGATTGTGTCATTAGAGTTCGAAGTGCTGTTTACGCTGTCGTTGTCACCGTCTGAGAAATCAGACTCCGATTTGCTCTGCCTGTTGGCTGTGCCATTGATGGCCAGGTGGCTATCTAGCTGCCTTGATCGATGCCGGGGAACATCATCATCTCTTCGAGAGATGGAAGGATGGGAGGGATGGGAGGAATGAGAGGGGTGTCGCTTGGGGCTGCCCTGCTGGCTATGCCCACCCCTTTCATAGGCATTCTGCCGTTTTAGGGAACTGCGCTCAGAACGATCACTCAGCTCCACCGAACTGTCGCTGGGGGGTTCAATGGTGAGCAAAGGGAGGTGGTCCATTCTTAGCCTCTGCTCCTGGCACTCCAGAGAGGGTGTGCTGTGACAGCTAGTGTCTGTGTCACCCTTGTCTTCTTTGTGGACCCAATAGTCCTGCGAGGAGTTTAGTGCACGCAGCTGCAGTTCTGGATCCAAGGACGTTCTGTCCACTACAGACTGCGAGAGTGGCAACGGGGGGGACAATTCCTCCTCATCAATATAGAGGGTCACGTCACTATATGACGCTGTCATCTCATCAAGCTTGCGCCGGTCGCCACTGTGTGAGGGCTTGACCTGATACGCGATATCCCGATCCAGGTCACCGTGACCGCGTTGCCCTTCATCTTGCCCATCATCCCCATGCAAGCTGCGACAGTTCAATGCATCGTCAATTGATTCAGCCAGCGACTTCACCTGCCTCGAGAAGGCATCTTCCAGCTCGGTGATGGCATCTGTGAAGTCGCTTTGTCCCGCCTGTGACTTAACACTGACGGGTACCATGTCGCCATGCTCTGATTGTGCCAGCTTAGAGCCATCGTCACTCAAGGAGAGCTGCTTGCCCTCGAAGTAGGAGCTGTGGACTTTCTCAGGTCCTTCGAAGGAAAATTGCATCCTCATATTGGAAAGGACGATGCGCCTGGACATGCGGTTCTCAGACATAGAACTCCTGAGGCGCTCGAAATTCTTGTTCATCTGATACTGGCGGAAAGCTGTCTGGATGGTCCGGGCCGCATGTCGAGTTATGAAACGTCCCCCGTACTTCCGCTCCAGCATCTCCACCTGCCAACATGAACCACATAGAGGAGGATTAGAGCATGCTGCGTTTTCAGCATCTTCTGAGAGCTCTTATTGTAACACCTACAAATATTATATCCTACTGGTTTAACTAAAGCGGTCAACTAAAACATGGTTCAAGTCTACAGTCCTGCTAAGGCTTAGGAGAAAATCCACTCCCACAGGGTGAACCACAGGCAGGAATAACCTAATTTGTTCACTCTCTGTAACCTCATACACTTCTGTAGTATGCATCCTGTCTTTTGAATTGATCAAATTCTTAATGATTTCCATAGCAGGTGCTGAGTTACGTGTGTTATATAAACGTATGTCCCTCAGCAGGACCCCTTCCTGCTCTCAGGATTGCCTAAGGGTACATCACACCAAACTTAACACGGTGACCTTTGACTGTATGGAAACCCTACCTCTGGGCCATTTGTACTAAATGATTAAAGTGATGTCTTTTTTTTTTCCTGTCAGATGGCATTATGGTTATAGTGATAGCCACTGAAAAGAAATCTGGACTCTATACTGGGATAAGAAATAGTTTGTCCTTCAAACAACAGGGAAATCATTTTCGGATGCATATGATATTTGATATATAAATTGCTTTTAATGGGCGTAGCAGGAATATGGAATTTGTATCAAAATAATGATATGCTCTATGCAAAACACATAAAGGGAATTCTTCTCATGGTCAACAATTTTGGTGGATTTCAGTACAGATGATTGCATCACATCTGCTTGACAGGTGACAACACCCATCACAGTGAACAGTTAAACAAGGGTGAAGCATACCGTTTTTCAAATCATGACTGTTTTTCCTGGCTGTTTGGTTACTGTTTCAAAGTTTTATATCCGATTTTAAAGAGACAAGCTTATTATATGAAGAAGTATGAATGAAATAAATTAACTTCACATTCCAACGATTTAGATTAAATTTTCATCTGTGCATTTACATTTGCATAATCAAAATACATACACTATTAATACATTCCTGTACAATTTTTTTAATTAGGAGAAACGTTCGAGTCAAAACGGGACTTTTGATTTTGCAGGAAAAACGTCCTATAATCCCCTGAAACGCTATCCTAGTGTTTTCCGAGCGCTTAAATTCCATCATGGTAGAAAGTTCTCTCAGGATGCCACAGCCATGATCAGACTGCTTGCTTCACATCTGGAATACTGACCTCCCAGAGACTTCTTTAATGGCCCAAACATGTGGACAGGGCTCAAAGCAAGTTCAGGACTATACATAGGATGTGGCAATAATTCCAAACCGACTTTCTGTAATGAGCAAGTGGCGTTCATGAACGATTATGTGAACAGTTCCCACAGACAGATGTGTTTCTTCTGCAAGTTGGCAATAAATTATTCGCCTATTTTCAATGATCATTCGTTCTACGTGCTGAATGTTCAGGGAACAACTGCAGTGAGCTCTGTGCCACCTCGAGCGGATGTATCTTTTAACCCTTCAAATGTTTTACTGGGGCTAATGGTGTCATCACCGTACTGTGCATATCGGTTTTTACATCTTCATTCACAAATCCCAGTTTTACTTGTACGCCTCTTGTAGTTTAAGCTCATTCATTCATGTAATTTTAGTAACCACTTTATCCTGGTGAGGGTCACAGTGACTCCAGAGCCATTAGTGAATCTCGTTTGTGTCCTACTGACTGATCGCCGTTCATTCAGTATTAACACACTCTGGGGCAACTATTCCTCAATCATTATCGCCTGAAATCCTTTAAAAATCAATAAACGCAAGTAATTCATCAAACCATACTCATGTAAAGGCTGACCATGTCATACTAAATGAGCAATCAAGAGCAAGAATAAACCATTAAGAGTCAAATAAGGAGAAAACCTGTTTGTCCTGGAGATCGGTGGAGAGCTCATAGCTCTCGGACAGCGAGCGCGAGCGTTTGATGGCCTCCTCTTCAGCCTGTTTGCGGAGGATAGATTGTGAGTGTTGGAGTTTGGAGCGACGTGGGCGTTGTCGGACCTCGTGTGCATAAAGCGACGGTGCCTCGAAGTGATCGGTGCTGATGATGGAGCTGCGCGTCACCGGCCCACGAGAGTATCCGCTTTCCAGAGACGCACCTGCATCACAGCCAGCACCATCACCCTCCACACTGCAGAGACAAAAAGAGTGTTTTTGTCAATTACCCAGATGAACATCTCTGTATCTGATGTATACGAAGCATCTATTTCTGCTCAATATCTTGCTTTTAGAGGCAACGTACAGTATTTCACAATACTAAATAGACAGCTTCAGCTTTCATAGAGAATAAGTTTTGATTTTACAAGGCTAAATTTGCCTTGATTTTTTTATTTAGTTTTCTGACCTACTGGGTGCGAAACAAGGTTTGCTATAAGTCCTGCACTATGACATTCTAACAAAGCCAAGCTTGGATCTGAAAGGAATAAAGACAAGTGATTACTATCCAGGCAGGTTCATCCTTCAGGGTTATATAACAGACTGATTAAACTTTATTATAAGCAAAAACTAACAATTGCTAATATAAAGCATTTTATCTTACATTTGCTCATTCTAACCTGTTTACAACCTGTTTGTTTTTGGATTTTGAGTTTGTTTATTCTCATGACCAAAAAAAGTCCTATATCGAGTAAAATATTAATGCTTATGGATAATAGTTAACTATTAATAACCATTAACTATTCAGCTAAAGTGTAGGCCACGTTTATTGTCCATTGTTTACACTCATTTATATTTTATTACATATCGATCTTTGTTTTTGGCCACTGCTTTTGAAAAAAACCTTAAGATTCCTTATCATCTTAAGATATCATGCAATCACCTTTAGCTTTGATTACAGCACACAGTGTGGTGGCCAGTTCATGTGTGAGATTGATTCTACATACAGTTTGGGTCTGGAAGATTCCAGGACCACCAGAAAAGAAAAACTCCATAAATGTGATAACCTGGTCATTCACTACATTCAGGTCATCAGCCGACTTCATGTTATTGCCGAGCTTAGACCTGACCAACCACAGATCATAACAGGCAGTGTGTGGTGTGTACAGTGGGCACTATGCATGATAGGTGCATCGCCTTATAGTATGTTCTTCCTATCCTACCCTGACACACCCTGTTATTTAGAATAGGCTCAATCTGGAAGCATCAGGTCACATGACATGTTCCACTGCTACAAAATTAGATCTTTATGGTCCTAACAAACTGAACCTGATTCGTCTCACTGACTAGTGGTTTTCTTATGGCCACACACAGTTGTTTAGTTCCAATCCAGTAAGTGCAAGAAAATTCTTCCACAAAGTTGATGGTTCAATACTATCCTTCCAGGCATTTATAATATGTTGAAGGTTTTTTTTTTTTGGCCAGGCAGTGTATATACACATATCTTACATATGTTGTTATACTGTACCTACGTCTCCTCCTGTTTACCTTTCTCTAATTAATCCATGTTAATTGTTTGTAAGTGAAATCTTTCTTGTCCACCAAAAATGGTGGGCCACACAAAGCAAAGCAAAATAACAAAGTGCCACTTGATTAAAAGCTCACTTAGATGATTACAGTTCAGGAAATTATAGTTGAATAAAATTATAATCATACAACGTCTCTCACTCTCTCTCTCTCTCTCATGCGCACACATACACTTACAAAAAAACAGCTCATAACCATCATTAAAATAGTGCAATAAAAGCTGTTTGAGGCGACTATTAGACAAAACTCTTGTACATCTGAAATCTGTTACAAAATGGCTTTCAATGCTTAAATCTTTCAGAACAGGAAGTTGACCCATTCAGATTGGACTAGCCACAGTGTGCCACTCTGTCATTTTTGCTTTTAAAGAGAAGAAACATTTAAAAAGTGAAAAATCAAGCGAAAATCTTCCTTTTTTTGTCGCATAGGATCTGTAACAACTGGAAAAACCAACACTATTTCACACTAACTGAGTTCTCCACTCAGTGGCAGTAGATTAAATTCAGATTAACAGAGCCTCCTTCAATTAAATGAATTAGTGCGCAGCCAAGTGTACAACGCTGTCCAGATAAACACAATGATTAAAAAGAGCATACACATTAAGTTCAACTTTACACACCTTATCTAACTTTGCTTAACTTAATGTTATTAAATATTAAACTTTAGTTAACTGAAACCATCCATCCATCTATATACCTCTGTAGGCAATTTAAGAATGCCAATTAGCCTAATCTGCATGTTTTTGGACTGCGGGAGGAAACCCACCAAGCATAGGGAGAACATGCAAACTCCATGCACACAGAACAAAGGGGGGGAATCGAACCCAGACTCTGGAGATGCAAGGCGACAGTGCTAACCACTAAGCCACTGAGCCGCCAGTTTATTGAAATCTGTAAAAGTTTATATTACTATGCATTATAAATGTTTTCTGTATCATGTTTTTTTTTTTTTAAAGCCAAGGACACATAAAAAGTACAGATGATCATCTGGTTTAAAATACAAGCCTGTATCATTGTTAACTTAAATTTCATGCTACAAAAACATCTTAAAACCATGTAGTAGAATTCGCTATTGAAGGTCTGGCATCTGGGAACGAATTCTCGATGCACAATGGCGTTAATGTCGAAAAAGATGAAGAACATGCACTTGATCGAGCTGCAGACCTGCCACACATTTCTCGGCGATGGGGATGATGGGCTCTTCCACTGTGAAGACTGTTGCTTTGTCTCAGGGTTTTACCCATACACCCAATGTTCCTCGACATGAAGGACTTGTCATCCACGGCATGCTGGCGGAGTTCTTGGCAGACTTCAACGCAACGTTCCATTTGCTCCTGGGTCAGCAGCCTGGGGACGAACTTGGCAGCAACACACGTGATGATTGCCTGGACTTCTGTACGACACACCAACAATGGCGGCAATGTAGTGGATTGTTCTCCCACGATCAAGATGCAGAAGTTGCCGAATGGTTTGGGGGTTGAGCTTGTTGAAGGTATTTCTGATGTCTTGTCGTCTTTCATTGAAGTTCTACTGCTCTTGAAGAGTGCGTGCCACTCAAAACACCGTGAACGACTTGTTGCAGCGTTGCTGTAAACTTGCTGAATCATGTCAAACGTCTCCGTGGCAGATTTGCCCAGTTTCACACAGAATTTCACGCTCTTTGTTCTAACTTTATACCCATGATGAAGCACCAAACTTGGTAACACACATGCTCAGAATAGCACCAGTTGCACAACTCCTGATATACACAGGATGATGTCTTTTGGCACACTGACTTCTGAAGGTCGGTGCTCCCTGTGACTGTTCTTTCAGCCTTGTGCTGCCATCTTTTGGCGTGTTACAAAACTAGTATCAGAACCTTTTGATACCCCCTCGTATACCCTGAATAAGGTTTGTAGGAGTCAATAATACACAATTACGCACACACATTAACATGCTGATTCACACCTTGGATAAAATCCACACATACACAGATTATGCACATTTTTCCAACTTTCCAACAGTTTCCCGAGCTGTAAAAGCGAAGAATTTTATCATACCGAGGTATCATAGTATGCATGAGCTATTAAGGCAAAATGGAAAGATTACCACGGTTATTTTGTTAACACATAACTAGTAGACATTGTTTGTCCAGCAGACAATTAAAACACTTTTTTTTTTCAATTAACATCACTGGTCTCAAGCTGAGGCAGCATGATTAAACATTAGCAATCGTGACCAAAATTCTTCGCTTTTACAGCTCAACAGACATGATGATCAGAAGCTTCTGCTTTTCACACCCATGCAGAGTGATCCTGGCCCCTGATTAATCACACCAGGCAGATGTTTTCAGAAGTGACTCAGCTAAATAATAACCTCAACAGCTCAGTCGTTCATGGTGACTTCACTGTTTTCAGGCTGCATCATCAGGCACGATTACAGACGGGTTAATTTGTGATGACTGTGATGACATTGGCACATCAACATTCACTGAATTACATCCTATAAGAACATAAAAAACATAGAAATCAGACACAGGCATCTCTGTTCAGGGCTCCATGGAACTGGAATGACTCAAGAGCTTCCAACTGATGTTTGATGCGTTCAGATGCACATTTCGAACTTAGGAGTAAAATGCGATTTTCACTTTGTTATGGGGGGCGGGGGAGGATTCGGGGGGGAATGTAAAAATGACCGAGTTAAGAGTTTCTGTGAGACAGATGCTTCGGCGGAGAGAATCACTGAAGGCCATACGTACCACTAGGTTCTAACGGGCTGTCCTGTGATTTTATAATGGTGAGCTACTGTTCTCATTTTACACAACTAGCAACACAGCTCTCATTTAAATTTTCTGCTCTATATTAGTTTACGTGCTCATGAACATAGCAGCAAATTGAACATAATGAATCAGAGGGTCTTTTTTTTTTTTTTTGGTGGGCTAAGGAATGTGTTCACAATTCTGTACACAATTGTTCAAACTAAATTATTGGAAAAGCAATATACCCAGGAAGAGCAACTACACGGTCATATTTTACCCACTAAATGGCAGGCTGGTAACACTCACCAATTTGTGCTACGTTCCCTTGATGTTGCAATGCCCCTCAGAAATAAACATGATTTTAATCATGACCACAATTAACACTAGAATAGTATTTAAGTCTTCTCACCATCCCACACTAATAACAATCACCTCTGCAACCAAGTATGGAGCTTGAGTGAGACAAGACATATACTGGGTTACTTACTTGCACTAGCAAGAATGCAAACACTGGTATATCTAATCTATCTCAGATCACTTAAAAGTGTACAGCTTTGGCAAGCTGATCACTTAAAAGTGTACAGCTTTGGCAAAAGTCATGTTTTTGGTGTTTTTTTTTTCATCAGGTGTTACTATGGTTTACTGAAGTATAATTACAAGCATTTCATAAGTGGTACAGGCTTTTACTTATTACATTAAGTTCATGCAAAGAGTCAATATATGACCACCTTTTTCAAGACCTCTGCAATTCGCCCTGGCATATGCTGTCAATCAGCTTCTGGCCACATCCTGACTGATGGCAGTCCATTCTTGCAAAATCAGAACTGGAAATTTGTCAAAATTTGTGGGTTTTGTTTGTCCATCAGCCTCTTGAGGATTGACCACAAGTTCTCAACGGGATTAGGTTCTATGGGGTTTCCTAACTCGCCATGGACCCAAAATTTCAAATGTTTAGTTATCATTTTTGCCTTATGGCAAGGTGCTCCATCATGCTGGAGAAGGCATTGTTCGTCACCAAGCTGTTTTTGGATGGTTGGGAGAAGTTGCTCTCGGGGGATGTTTTTGTACCATTCTTTCTTCATGGTTGTGTTCTTAGGCAAAATTGTGAGTGAGCCCACTCCCTTGGCTGAGAAGCGACCCTACACATGAATGGTCTCAGGTTGGCATGATAACCTTTTCTTCTTCTTTTTCCAGATGCCCCAAACAATCGGAAAGGGGATTCATCAGAGAAAATGACCTGACCTCAGTCCTCAGAAGTCCAATACAATCCCTGTACCTTTTGCAGAATATCAGACCTGTCCTTGATGTTTCTTCCTGGAGAAAAGCGTCCTCTTTGCTGTCCTTCTTGAGATGTATGAAGGTGAGCGCTACCGCTAGTAGTACAGTACCTCGGTGCCACGGCTGAATTATTCTCTGTTTCCTTGCATCTGCCTGCCTTTTATATAACGCAAAGTGTGTAGATGATTTGCAATTTTACAATCTAGTAGTTAACACAAAGCCTTTTTTCCCCCCAATATCAACCCTCAATGTCAAGTTGAGCAAACGTCTGTCAAAGTGATGCATGCAAAAAGAAAACTGTCTGTCACATTAATTAATGCTACTTGCTCAGAACTCAAGAGGGCATTCAAACATCTGCTCTGAATCTCAGCAGTGCTTTTCTGCACAGCATCGCTATAAAGCAGCGGTCAGACCAAAAATCAAACCAAAAATTGCTTCGTGAAAATGTCAGTGCTCTCACAATGCGCAAGAGGAATTTGAGATTCATTTAACTTCATGCAGAGTTCATCTAGGTGACCGTAAACCTATAAATATTGGAAATGTTAGCTGGTACTCAAAAAGCGGACAGTACATTTTACTCCTTTATTCTGTAAAAGGATAAAATAGAAAGGTAATAAACACCAGGCTTTAAAAGCAAAAAGCATTACTCGCCTTTACTGTACGTAGCAAATGTTGCCTCTACATCTTCTGTAAAATGCAGTTTTATACTGTAGTTGTAACATTTCTGATGCATTTTGATCTGTTTCGCTGAGTTTACAGGATTTTCCTTTTAAAAGAGGTTTATGCTCTTTGCACCGAAACATACAGTATTACAACACACCAGATCTAAATCTGCTTTTAAACAGGGGAAATCAGTCCTTTATGCACCCAAAACTACAATTAAATGCTTACTGTACTGTATATAATAAAAAAAAATCCAAATGCTCATTTATTAGCTAACAGGCTGATGCGGTGATACGTTTAGTAAGTTTTCAGCAAAGTGTTTTATAGGCTGATCTAAGTTTAGCTCGTAATTAACTGTCTGACGCAGGTACAGATGGCGAGCCCAACAAGTCTGTATAATGAAAGCTCATTTACATTTCGGTCCCTAAATCACACCACGCATTAACACTCCAGACCTTCACATGTTGTCTTGATATTTCCTTGGGCTTGAAGGTTTGACCCTTGCTATCTGAAATACAGCTTCTTTATCTCTATGAAATATACAGCCTGACAGTATCCATTACCATTAAAATTCCTGGGTCAGCATCTGCAGCTAGAGGAGCAGATCAGAAGTGGTATCCAGCAATGACTATCTAGCTCATCAGACATTAAGTCAGAAAGAGAGACTGCAAGGTTTACATAAATAGTGTTAACATTCTGGCTGGAAGATTGTTATTTCAGATTCCATGAAGTCTGGGCCCTTGAGCAAAGACATACAGACTGCACCTTCTTTTATATGTATTTACTTGACTAATGCTTTCATCCATAGCAAATTAAGCAGAATACAGTACTCTAAGTTAAAGGGCTTTGATTGGTGGTGCATGGATTTGTCTCTCAACATTCACATACTGTATGCATAGATTGTGCAACTCTTATTTTATTTCTTAAAAAAGAAAGAATATGATGGTGGAAAATAATTAATGTCAAAAAGTATTTCTCTGCCAGCATCACCATTAGCTTTAGACACATACGTTGGTACAGTCAACAGTGGTACGTATACCGCGGTTATACTGTAGATCTGCCCATTCAACAAATACAGTTTATTCACTGGTTTAAATTGATGTCAAAGTCACTAGAGCTATGACATCTAGCATGCATCTAGCAGACACTACACTTTCTTTAGAGAGGCCCACGGGGGATATTAACATCTACTGAACGAAGAAATGGAAAAAGGTAAGTGGTTTGTTACTCTAGGACAACCTGTATATGTACTGTAGTGTCCACTATGAAATAGACTGCGGCAAAGAGATACCCTCCCTTGTGGCTTAAATGGGTCTTGAAGTGAAGAACAAAAACATTTTTCTAAACAAAATGCAGTGCCAAACATATTCCCCAAGCCTTCAGCAACATAAAGGCAACTGACACTGAATGTTATAAGGGAAGTACCAGTACAAGCTTATGATATGTGTTTGAAAAGAGGGAAAGGGTTTGTGCAAGATTACATCACAGCTCACATGAATATACATTTCATTGAAGAGTAATATATATATATATATATATATATATATATATACACACTAATATGACATGTCTTATGGTGAATATACTAGCAACTGTAATGTATCTGAGAAAACTCTACCCCTTACTCTCATCCCCAGATGAAATTCTAGTTGTCGAGTTTATAATAACTTAAGATACTTAAACTTGAACAGAAACAGTTACAACAATCAATCACATACCAATTCGATCATGGACAGAGTAAAAAGAATCATCTAATTTTAGTCGTGTCCAATTCCTCCCCGTCACTAGGGGGCTCCCACATTAAGGTTACTACTACAACTCAGTCGGGAGGGCCGAAGACTATCACGTGTTTCCTCCGAACCACGTGACACCAGCCGACCGCATCTTTTCGAACTGCT
>JAQMYJ010000016.1:13156584-13170366 GCA_030014305.1 Clarias laeviceps | reverse complement strand
CTGTGGGAGGAAACCAGAGTACCCGGAGGAAACCCACCAAGCACAGGGAGAACATGCAAACTCCATGCACACAGAGAGGGGAATCGAGCCTGGCCGGGAATCGAACCCGGACCCTGGAGGTGCAAGGCGATAAAATGGAAGAGTTGCATCAGGACGTCCATCCGCCGTAAAACCTGTGCCAAGTTGTATATGGACCTTATATATGGAAAGTATGTTTAAACATACTTTATTGATTGAAGGACTGATTTTAATTAAAAAAAATAAAAAAGTTCATCCCCAGAACAAAACAGGCTGTAAATGTTGGTCCATTCTTTTGAATCCTGCCAATAAATCTGTTGTTGACATGAGATTATAATAAAGTAGATAGAGAGACAAACAATGCCAAGTAGAAGCTGCCAGGAGACAAATGCTGAACATTAAGCCTCATTCACCCTGAGTTTGACTGACAGGAGGAATTGGAATTCCAAGGTCAGTGCAATGGAGAGTAATGACTATTTGTATCTGAGGTTCAGCTCATGAATTTCAATTGGAATCATCGCATTGTTGTTTCAACGCTGCTGCATGTATAAAAATAATGCATTATGGAAATCCAATGTCAAACTCAGCATTGTTATGCAAGATCGTGTTCCAGAAACATTGGAAATAATTGTTTGGAAATAAAAAATGAAGTATAAATTGGGGTTCTATAATGTCAAGATGCTTCAATCTGTTTCTTAATGAAAAACGTACTTCACATAAACAAATGATTGGTTTCACTGCAAAACGAGATTGAGTGACTTTCGTTCATTTTGCCAAATTATTTTTCCTTGTCCATGCAAAGTTTTCCACAACAATTTTGGGGGGAGGTCACTATATATATATACTGTATATACTTCCTTGGCAAGCGTTAATCATACAGAAAAAAAATGACAAAGAACGACCATGTTTTAATAGCAAAATGTGCTTCTGCGTTGACTTCAGTCACATATTCAGTAAAGCATAAATATCAGATGACTTTTGGATGATAGTTACCCAGCAGGCATTGACTACTTTGATACGATAATGTTGTTAGCTTCCAAAGTGAAACTGAAACTAGTACAAAACAGCAACAAAAAAAAAAAAATGTGTCTTTGGGGGAAAGAAATCTTCCTTGATGGTATCTAGGGACACATCATTTACTGTGGTCAATTACCTTTTCCTGTTTTACTGGGGTATAAAAATGAGGTAACACAGGGAAAATACTTTTGTCAACCCTTCAACATGGATAAAATCAAAAAGCGCTCAACTCGAATTAGAAAAAAAGCCTGTTGCTACAAGAAATGATAACCCTTATCAGGACCTAATAAAGAAGATTGCAAAGCATGGTATTATATTAAAACTGGAAAGTTTAGCTGAATATTTATTGGTTCGAACTCAACAATTAACCATAAACATAAGGTTTTTAAACAAGTTCAACAAAAGACACCATTCTTTTGACCAAGATAGTGTACAAATCCCAGTGTCCGAACATTAGACTTACAACTGAAATCCAGTGTTTTGGTCAGATAAGACAAAAAAAAAGAGCATTTATTTATATATAAAAATAATAAAAGCCACAGCTGACACCCAGAGTAAATTACAGCGGTGGCCTCTGATGCTTTGGGGTTGTTTTGGTACCAGTGGTCCAGGGCGTCTTTTTAAGTTCAGTGGCATGACATGAAAACTGCAGTCACAAACAAATCAAGGTTTTAAAATGGACACATTAGTCTCTACACCTAAACCTAATTGAAAATCTCAATTATGGTCTCAATTAAAGAATCAAGTTCACAAGAAAAACTGCAAAGGATCTCAATAAGATGAAAATGTTCTGCATGGTAGAGCGGTCCAAGATCCCTTCCCAAACAGTCTTTAACATTTTAAATAATACAGAAAGAATCCAAGTGCTGTCTTTCTCATTAGTGGAGACTCGACTAAGTACTGAATTTTGGATTGGTGTGTGCTTTATTAGGGACATTTTTGTTACTGAAGATTTTATTTTATTTTGTTCCAAAAATCAGTTCGACAATAAAAGCATTAGACTTGCACATTTGGTTAAGCGCAGTTTATGGCTAATTGCATGTAGGGTTCTTTTGATAATTTTATTTGGCTTCATTTTCCTGAAGGGTGCCAATCATCCTGGGGTTGACGCTATCTAACATCTTCTGTCTGCATCGCCATTAGACGTAATGAATCAGTATAAACAAAGTGATGCTATGCAACATCCAATGAAAATGTCTAACGAGCACCACCCATGTTTTTTCCACAAATGTTAAAGCAATTTGCTCATGAGAACCAGCCATAATGGTATTTGTAAACATTAATCGAGCGGCACATAAGGGAGTCATCAGCTTTAACATTTACAAGGGGCAGGGAGAGCAGAGCCGACGTGTAATCTGAGCATTCCAGCACACACATGTAACACATAACCGTTTAGTTGAAGCTGACGTTTAATGTGTTGTTTTAATGTCAAAAACCCTTCTAGAAAAAAGTGCATCAACACAACAACTGCATAAACACTGTCTCTTTGTTTACGCAGAAGCATTTAAAGGTCTGGATACTCTACGAGGGATCTGTTTAGAGGATGTGTCATTGTTCACTTCTGTCTCCTCTAGAAATGGATTACAGGACATTAGACAACCTTTCTAGATAGAAAAGAAAGAATAAAATCTAGTTGTTAGACTTTTGGGGAAGGGTTGAAACAGTGGACCATCCGATCCGCACACACAGCTTGGCACAGGTTATGCCCTTCCTGATGCAACGCTCCCATTTTATCTGGGCTTGAGACCAGCACAGCATCCATTGGCTGGGGTTTGGGCATTGGACAGGAATCGAACCAGGGCCTTCTTCATGGCAGGCGAGAAACCTACCACTGAGCCACCAATTCCCTCAAAGAATCCATCTACAGTAGTAATTGCAGAAAGGTAAACCAAGGGTTAGCCTTGACAGTACAGTAAGTTCTCTTTATTCTGATTTATTTTTGTAGCAAAGTCAGCTGGGGAAAACACCCGCAGAACCCTGAACCAATTTCAGATTTTGTAAGGAATGCAGAGTTAAGAGATTTGGGTGAGATTAGGAAAACCATGTGATTTACAGGTACAGTTTATCTCTCAAAACTGAACCAAGATAAAAACATAGGCACAGATCAGTTAAACAAAACATCTTCATTTCCTTGTGTTTAAAGATCAGTTTAGGCATTTTTAGCTGTTAAGTTTAAACCAGCCGCTGCTTTCCTATTCTACAGAACCTTGTGGTGAACCATTTTCTTCTCTCCACAGGGGTGCCAGGGGTAACACTGCGGTGTTTTAATCCCTGAGAAGAATACTCATTGCCTTGAGGATTCCCAGGTAAATCGTACATTTAGATTCAGTGCCATTTACAAAAGTGCCATTTACAAAAGTGCCAACATACAGTAGGCAGATCAAGAAGCATATACTACAAAGACATGGTAACCAGAGAAGGTCATTTCCTGACCATCCGCGTGTAAAACGTTGATGATAAAACGCAGTTTGAACGCTTTCCCAGAGAAAAAAACAAACTAAAAAAAAACGTGAACACCCCCTGGTACTATTAAGGAGCAAGTCAAGCTAAAAGAACAAGCTAATTACAGACTGTGAGATGAGAATAGCAATATTTTGATTAGTCAAGTCACTGGCTTAGCAGTACTCGAGTCTGAAAAAAAAAAAAGGTCATTCATGTAGTTTCAAACAAATGTATTTGTTTTTATACAGGATTATAAAAGAAAAGACAGGAATGTACTGTAATGCTGGTTGAAACGTGCTTGCAATTTTAACATGCACAGGAGATTTGGAGGGGAAATTTTTTTTTGGAAAAAAATCAGCCCTGTTTGAAGACTGTGACATTTAAAGTGTGACGCGCTGAAGGTCATCCATCTCATTCTGTAATGCTCTTTGCCATTGCGTGAACTGGAGTACTGTCAGCTTGTCAGTGTAGATTAGATGAACACGATTTGGTAGTGTTTGGAAAATACAGGCTTTTTTTGTGTGTGTGTGTGTGTATGTGTGTGTGTGTGTGTGTGTGTGTGTGTGTGTGTGTGTGTGTGTGTGTGTGTGTGATTAGGAATTTTTACAAGCTCGTAATGATTTCCAGCATGTTTCTGTCACGTTGAGTACATTCAAGCACACACAAGCCACAGTGAACCTTTAGCAAGCATGGAATTGAACATACTGGAATTTTAACCAATACTGATACCAAGTTATCAAGTGGGCAGCACTGTGGCCTTGCATCTACTATAGGCTCTAGGCCTGGTACAGGATAAGCGGTATAGAGAATGAATGAGTGAGTGTGATACCAAGTGAAAACATTAATTAATTAATTGTTTCCCAGATTTTCTCCCTAATTTAGTCGTATCCAATTCCTCCCCATCACTAGGGGGCGCTCCCACATTAAGGCTACTACTACCACTCAGTCGGGAGGACTGAAGACTATCACGTTTCCTCTGAACCTTGTGACGCCACCTGACCGCATCTTTTCGAACTGATTATCAACACCTATATAGCAACTTTATCAGCTATAAATATAGTTGCAAGCAATGATGAGCAGGGCCAAGCTCCCTATGCCATCGCCTCCCGGGTGAACCTGTGTGATTTTTGAGCATGTAAACATGAATTTAATGTTTATACCAATAACATTATGACATGCCGATTTTCTATTATTGAATCTAGGCATGTTAAAACCCCAAAAAGTCACAGATGTCGGAAAAAAAAGAAAAGAAGGCCCTTGACACACAATGACATCACTTTCAGACATCAGCACTATCATAGCAATGACGATGATGCAATAGCTATGATGTCATCGTGCGATATCATAGTGCTTTGGCCCTAATAAATCATATGGAATACCTGTATATAGGGATTAAGATTAGAGATGTAACTTCTACAGTATGTTATGGTTGTGAGTCAATATGCTGCAAGGATCCGACACATAGATCAGCGCCATTATCCGATAACCAATCTAGCTACAGTATGTGGGCAATATCGGGGCTGATATCCAATATTAACATTGGATTCTTGCATCCCTTTAGATCAGATAGTGATGTTCGGGAACTATCATAGTATTTTGTATGAAATAGTTTCATAGTATGAAAGATACCTAAATAAGTAAATTAATTAAATAGACAGATAAATAACTAATTAGATAAACAAATGAATGAATGAATTAATGAATGAATATATCTGGAATTTGGTTTTATGAAGCTGTTTTTGTAACCTTGAAATGAGGCACAGGCACATTAAACTACAGTCTTTCTACATATCATTACACCAGTTCAGTTCCAGGAAGATGTGCAACAGTGGCCAAGGACACACACACACACACACACACACACACACACACACACACACGACTTCACTCAGCATTCTGCTGAAAGATGACAGGGTGGTGACTGCTGCTCTGCGGATCAAACCCAAACAAGCACTAATCGTCCTTGTTTTTAGCACAAACGCATAAAATTTGAACATTACGAACTTCATGAGGAATGTTGGTATTCTTTGCATTATTATTGACCAAATCCACAATCGCTGCTCTGTTCCAAATGCTAGAACACATATATAGTTACTTCATTTCCCAACATGGTACGATAGAAAGATTTAAATTGGGTTAAAAGCTGTATATCTATAATGTAGTATGTAAAGTCCTGAATAATCTGCCTACTGTTTTCATACTGTATCTATATCTGTTAAGCCGGATTATATGTCCAATCCAAATAACATAGTTAGTTACATCCCTAGTGCAATGGCATCAATTCTACAACACGATCTATTAGCTCAGTTCAGTTATATTTAAGCGTTCGTATTGTCTAGTCTTGCCGTATCTGTGCGGAGTATCTGTGTACTCCGTTACTCCATTACAAGTATAGCCCAGTCTAATGCTTTATGTATAGCGATAGCTTTTGGACCTGTCTCACTACTTTAGGTCTGTGTCAAGTTTAGTTTACTATTCTGAGAACAGATAGTACAGGCTAAAACAATAGGTTGTTTAAATCGTGCTGTCTGACTCATGCTGGTGTCCAGCTTCTGGTTGGAGATCCCGTCGCATGGGATTTCATACTCATTTCCCTAATTTTCCGTTTTGGTTCCGTAAAGCTGCTTCGTGACAAAGACTGACTTTAAAAGCGCTACATAAATAAAATTGAATTGAAAATTCGCACCATTATTACACGTTTACTAATGTCCAATAGCATGACCACTGTTTGTGCAATCAATTTCAATTAAAACGTTCACAAATAAGCACTTGTCACATATGTGTATCTACTGTACATAAACAATAATGCGCCTAGTGATGTACTGTAGTAGAATATTTACTTAAAAATAAACTTAACTACTGTATATTCAGCCTCTGTGCTGCTGTCACTTACATACTGACAAAACCTTCATTTGCTAATATAGAAGACGCTTTCACATGCAGTACAAAATACAAATAGTGGTTTTGTCTCAGCCTTGCAGAGACCAGAAAGAGCATATAGTTTGCTATTCTGGCTTGGATGGAGTATGATTCCGAGATGTTTCCAGGTTTCAACCTGTGGACAACTTCTGTCCAACTGTAAAATGAGAGAGTACAATTGGGTTTACGACATAAATGAAGAGGCTTCAGTGAAGACATCACAACGATAAAATGACCGGTGAGGTGAGCATGGGACAAATATAGCTCACAACAACAAAAACCACCATTAAGCCATAGTAATCTAGTCATACAGGTGGTACCTCGGCATACGAACGCCATGCCTTAAGAATCTTCGTGCGACCAAACCGAGCCGACCCGAACCGAACCGAGTGCCGGCTAAATTGCGTGTACGTCCGGAAGCTGTTCAAAACGGAAAGCTAAGCAAGTTTATATATGTATTTTTTTTTTTTTGGCATTTTGTGCAAGATTTAGTCAAGACACAAGTACCACGGGTGCCAAGTATATAAGCAAGGACGGTAGCAAGAAGAAAAGGGAAGAACATCTATTTATTTATATATACCTTATTGACATATCTTTTCTAAATGTCTTGATTGTTTTATTTCAAATATATAATCCTAGTGTTAATAGTGAAATTGGTAACACTTTTGTTTGGCTGCATTTACATTATTTCCAATGGGAAAATATGAATTTTAAATACGAAATTTCGTCTTAAGAACTCGCCTCCATGATACATTGAATTAAAATGCTGAGGTGCCGCTGTACTGTACATCACAAAAACATGCATTTCCTATGTCCTTCTTACTTTCGGTCCCAGACTCTTGAGATTGAGCTGAAGGTCTGACCGAGTTCTGTCCTTTACTGGATATTTCCTTG
This sequence comes from Clarias laeviceps, assembly GCA_030014305.1. Classification (NCBI taxonomy): domain Eukaryota; kingdom Metazoa; phylum Chordata; class Actinopteri; order Siluriformes; family Clariidae; genus Clarias; species Clarias laeviceps. Next base: position 13,163,076 of record JAQMYJ010000016.1, on the reverse strand, counting down.
TCCGAATGACTCAGCAGATTTAAGAAGACAACCCTGTCTTTCTGAATCCTGATGCTACGTTTCCAAACCACTGACTCAGACCACTGACCAGAATACTAACTACAGGACAGTGCTGCAGTGTCTCCTTATCTCAGCTCAAGCAAGCACAAGCTCATTTAAATTCACCAAAAGTCTCCTGAAGTCATCTCTACGAGTAAAAACACTCAGTATCTGTTTTCTGCCTTGAGAAGCCAAATGAATTGGCAGTGGATACTATCTCCTTACAGACTGGCTCTGGTTAGGTTTTTAACTGCTTTTGTTAGGGACACTGCATTACACCAAGCGAGACATCATTTTAATTTGCTTCGCATTATAACATTACTTGCCTATTAACCAATTACACAAACACAACAGCAGCTTATGCCATATACGTACAGTAGGTTTTTTTTTTCCTGTGTGTTCTCTTTCTGCTTCAAATGTTTGACTGGAGAATTACATCTGTATATCAGGAAGATTTTGTATGCACCAGAACATTATTTAAAATGATGCTAAAACCAATGCTATTTGCAGTGCTTATACATATAATGTCTGTAATTTAACGTCAAATACCACTGAGCTGATTCGATATTTAATAGACTACAAAACTACATATGATGTTTTCTCTATTGAACTCTACCTTACCGTTTAATAATATAAGACTCGATATAAGACTCCATGAGTATAAATTGCCATTTGCTGAGCCTGTTTGTAGAAAATTAATAGTCAAACTGGTCTCAATATACACCAGCATTATTACCTCCAATCCAGCACCAATCCCCAATTTAATAAAGAATACTTAAGCAACATCACACTCAAGGTCTTGCTGTTTTACTGCCGTAGGCACGAGGGCCCAGCCTGAGTACCGAAGATATCACAGCATATATTCAGCACAGCAGTACAAGCTTGATTGTGATATTGCTTTTGCACGACAGCTCCACAAGGATCTTTTAATATCAAGAGACTACGATTGGTTCGTTTATTGAGCTCTGCCAGCACATAGCCTAATGCAAACCGCGACCGGTGGAGCTGGCGACTGACAGTGTGAATAATAAAAGTGGAAGTAATTCCGAACTACGGAACAAAAGGTCAGGAGAATAAAACACACGGAGATCGCGAGTTCGATTCCCGGGTGATGCTGTAACCTCTCGCAGCCGGAGGTCTAGAGAGGGCTGAGTTCTCTCAGAGGGGAGGGGTGAGAGGTGCTTAGTGCTCCCACATTAATCACGGCTCTGTGGTTCTACAGCCAATCACGGGCATCTGTGAGCTCACGCAAGCAGAAGGAACGAATAGTGCTGTCCTCCGAGTGTGTTACGCCGGAGGAAAAAATAAAAATAAATCCCCGCGCATTCACTTACACCAATCCCCGCGCATTCACTTACACCAACACACACACACACACACACACACACACACACACACACTCTCTCTCTCTCTCTCGGCTTTATAGCCCCCCTCCTCTCAGGTTCCCAAACAAACACACACACTCTCTGCTCTGTCGTGATTCTTTTCAAAGGTGAGGTGCTGGTTAATTTGTTGTTGTTGTTGTTTTACAGCAGTGATTCCGTTAGTATGCGCTCACGCGAGTGTGCCTAGCGATGTTCCTTGCTAATTTTTAAACGGTTAATTTTTAAACTGTTTTAAAAACAGTCTCTCCGTTAATGTGTGTGTACGTTACACACACACACACACACACACACACACACACACACACACACACAACGCCTGCGTGCACAAACGGAAACACTTATCTGTCGGGATTTATTTTTATGTTTTTTTAAAGGTAAAGTGAAGGTTAATTTTTTTATTTTTACTTTACATTTTGTGTTAATTATTTTTATGTATTTATTTTCTTGGGCTGTAGAACGAATAATTTGAGTTTCCATTCTTTCCTATGGGAAAATTTAATTTGGTTTACGAGTGTTTTGGAATACGAGTCCACTTCCGGAACGAATTATGCTCGTAATCCGAGGTTCCACTGTAATCCTAAGCAGCACTGTGGAAAGCTTTTGCACAAAGTTTGGTATACTGACAAACACATACAGCGTCTGCTTCATAAGCTTTGGCTAATCAAACCAGCCACCCTGTCTCAACCCCCGAGCTTCGTTTCGTTTTTGCATTAATGTAGCCACTTTATTTTATCCTGTAAATGACAAAAAAAAAATTTTTAATCATGTGACAGACTGGTAAGGCTGGACAATGTGGTCCTATGAGTGAGTAAACTAAGACTGCCCTAAAATATCTGTGATGAGTCATGCCAGGTCAGATGACTTGGGGAATGCGTGCCTGAGACTGCCCCTCCAACACACACACACACACACACACACACACACACACACACACACACAGTGTGCGTTGAATAAGAATAAGAGAGAAATGACTTAAAAGTATGTGGTGGAAGGAATGATAAGTTCCTCATTATCCAAAATAGAAACGTGTAATATGCAGGGCGGACTAGGTCATATTAAATTCCCGGTCATGCAACACGAGCTTCTGAGGAACACAAGCACAGAGAGGTAAGTACCACCTTTGAGTAACGTGTACTCACATATTAGCAGAACACCAAGTAGACCGTACATCATAAAACTTTGACGGTAATGTCGAGCCATCACCAGCAGCAGCGATGCTGCTGAAAACAGTAACACAAATGGCTCTCGAAATGCATAAACACTGAGGATTTGATTACTCCTGCATTAACCTCTAGCAAGCAGCTTACTGCTCTATAATCGTCCACTGACCGAAAATCCCTCCCCACAAGGACACACCATGGAAGCCAAATCAGCAGCACTGACCCACCAGAGGAGCTCTTCTAATCAGCCGGTATGCAAAACACATCATACGAAGACACAAGGACGCTCTAGAAACTGACCCAAAAGACAAGTTGGTACGGCTTGATTTAAGAGTGGATGCAGAGATACAGTATTAATGGAAAGGAAAATGTGGTTCAAAAATACTCCACTGCTATGAACTGCATTCAGCGTGCAGGGGAATTTAGCCCCAAGACAGTCCTCTTAAGAGAGGAGAAACGGTAATGATACACAGACTGCTTCAGCTGCATATGCTCAGAAAGTTCTTTAGCTTAGTAAGCAGACTGCTGTCTACCTGCTCTGCATCAGGATGACATCAGACAGTAACAGAGAAGAAGCCAGAGAGACGGTAAGCGCTGGATGCCTGCTGCAGTACTCGCTATCCGCTAGTTGCCTGCTTGCTGCAGAGTCACAACACACATGCACAAACAAACACACACTTTAAATACCTACCTGACATGTCATGCTCACACCGGCTTCTACGAACACCATGTGAGGTGTAAGAACCACGAGATAAACCGTTCTGTGCACACAGAATATCCTTCTTCAGCAGGAGGCAGACAGACAGACAGACACAGACAGAGATGGGAGGGGGGAAATGGGGGGCAGGGGACAGACAGGCTCAGCTGTGACGATAACCAAAAACAGAGGAGCTGCTTGCAATCCAACCGGCAGCTCTGTAAGCTTCACCTAGAGTGACGTAGGTGCTGTGTTAAGTCAGCTCCTCCTTCCCTTCCTCTCTCTCTTCTCATGACTCGGAGACTTCAGCCCCTCCCCTTATCTCGCTTCCCCTCCTCAATGTTTCCCTCTAATTCTCTTTCAAATACTCTCAGTGAGTGTGTCCGTGTGTTCAAATACCCTCTGTATTACAATTAAGACGAAGAGGGAAATAAAATGGAAAGGTGAGACAGCAGAAAGAGAGAAGTCGGAGTAGACAAGTCATGTCGACTTTCAGGTAAATGTGATGGAGGGAAATGAATGATCTATGACTGGATGGCGTTCATGAGTAAGGACTAATCGAAAATACTGACAAAACATTTCTACTGTTTAAACCAACATCCATCCTGTGCATCTCCATTGGATTATTGTTGTAATGCAATATCAATATAATTTTACTTCCATTTATCTTTCAGGTTTGGGCAGGGGTGGTTTGATGTATAAGGTATTGAACTGCTGACCAGGAGGTGCCTGGATCGAGCCCTGACGCATCCACTGATGAACCCTTGAGCAAGGTCCTTCACCCCCAAATAAAGATATAATCAGGAGGCCTCTAAGTGGCGCAGTGGTAAAGTGCTCGCCCTATCATCCAGAGATCACGAGTTCGATTCCCGGGTGATGCTGTAACCTCTTGCAGCTGAAGGTCTAGAGAGAGCTGATTGGCTGAGCTCTCTCAGAGGGGAGGGATGAGAGGTATTTAGTGCTCCCACATTAATAACGGCTCTACAGCCAATCAAGCGGAGCTCAATATCGAGCTCATGCAAGCGGAAGGAGCGGATAGCGCTGTCCTCCGAGTGTGTTATGCCACCCCCAACGGTAAGTGAGTGAGCGAGCAAGTTCGAAAAGATGCGGTCGGCTGGCGTCACGTGGTTCGGAGGAAACACGTCTTCGGCCCTCCCGACTGAGTGGTAGTAGTAGCCTTAATGTGGGAGCCCCTTAGTGACGGGGAGGAATTGGATACGACTAAATTAGGGAGAAATTTTGAGAAAAATCCAAAAAAAAAAAAAAAAAGATACAATCGGGCATCAAGCTGGCAACCCTACCGCGTAAGTAACAGAAACGACGGATATATCCAGTGTGGGGTGGCAGATGTGCCGGAAGGCATGTAGATGGACCATTTCACCCATCTTTCAGGTTTACACACTGTATTGCTGTACCCATTTTTTCATGTCAGGAACAAAAAGTATGGGAGCAAACTTGAACAAATGTAAATGGTTATTTGGGAATCAGGGGCACAGGATTAAATTACCTGTTTCTACCCCAATCATTATTCCAATTACTGAGACGAGTTTGGTCGAGCCGTGGTAAGCATATCACGGGTGAGGACATTTCATTAATGAAATATTTAACAAAGACCGGAAAGACTGAGTGAATGACTACCATGATTTTTCAGCTAAACCAAATTACATTTATACAGCATATGCTTTTCTGTACATGTGATTCAGGAGATTCAAATACGAGTACGGATGGAACAAGACATCCGAAGCCATGCGCTCATTGTTTGGGAGGTTTTCTCAAGGGTCCTTTTAAGGGTTAATGCTTTCAGTTTGCCTAACAAGTATCCTCTTAGAATGGCTTGGTTGTAAGGTTTTTGCACACAATAGAACGTTACAGACCGAACTCTCCCTGATTCAATTATTAACATCACAGAATCAGTGCCAGAACATCATTTTAGACTAGCTCCCGGGGGTGATGCAGTATCCCTGACGCATTTATTATAGTCACTGGTCATTATTGGTGTGACAGGAATATAGATCCGGACAGCCTTATCCCCAGTAGCAGCAATGAGCCAACCTGTGCAACTCTTACACACATCATGGACATGAGGCAACACTTGAACAACACTGACTATAAATAGAGAATGTGCTGTAAAATGCACCAGCAGCTCATACTGGTCAAGACAGGTTTTATTTCGAATGCCCACACAGACTAAATACTAGAAGACTCATTATAAATGATATAAATAAAGACTACTTAGATACATAACGGTGTGTATACACTGACTTAAAGGTCCACATTCCCATATACATTGTACAGGTATAGGAAACCAAACTCTGACCTGGCAGGAGAGATGTGTGCCAATGCTTCAGCTGAGGAGCAAGATGGCGGAATAAAGCCATACTAATACTACAGTGGTGGTTCTTCATGTTATTGAGGGTGTGACCACATCTGGCAATTTACTGGAATTGTTTGGTAGCTGCACAGCATCTGGTGACCTGCTGAATCTAGCTTTCTCTGTAGCTCTCGGCTTACTGTCTGTTGCAACTTAAACCAGCGTGTGTGTTATTGCAGAAAATTTGTATGTATTTTAAGCAATGAATTGTTGTCCTCCTGTTGTCCCCTGTTGAGGGTCATATTCAGGTCATCATAGTGACCTTGGTACTGGGCTTGAAACATCACAATCTCCATTAAATCGGATAACGAACCATGCAGTTCAAACGATTAAAACATTAATTCAAATGTCTCTAAAACCAGAAGCTGTATTACCGTCACATCATTCAACAGCCATGATCAGGTGGCCTCGACCTCTCAGTGTACAGAGAACAGTGATTTTGTATCTTATCAGAAATAAGAACCAACACTATGTTTACTGTCATAAGAAATTTATGAAACTAGAAACTTGCATGAATATTAGTGCTAACAATATTTATGTATTAACGCATGTGATTAATCTATAAACGTTAATTCATTACTATTTTTTATATGACCAAATTTGACCCTAATGGCTTCCCATAATCAGAGTACTGTGTGTGATAATGGCACTTTTAATGCAGATAATATGATGATTGAGGAAACATCACCAGGTGTACTGAAACACAAGTTTCATGATAAAAAGCTTCAGAATGGTGCAGTGGTAAAGTGCTCGCAGATTCCCGGGTGATACTGTAACCTCTCGCAGCCGGAGGTCTAGAGAGAGCTGATTGGCCGAGCTCTCTCAGAGGGGAGGGATGAG
>JAQMYJ010000016.1:13117818-13135461 GCA_030014305.1 Clarias laeviceps | reverse complement strand
GTCACTGGCGGTCGTATAAGCATTTCACTGCATATCGTACTGTGTATGACTGTGTATGTGACAAATAAAATTTGAATGGCTTGACTAGCTGGGGCGAATACCAATGACCTGCTCTATACATTTGTATTGGTTGTGCCTCTTGGCTGGATGATATGACCTCAATGCTTAACAGTCAATACAGTATATAGGTATAAATATTATTCTTAGTCACTTAATGCATAAAAAAAACAAAAAAAAACATGAAAACTGCACGCAATCATCTGAAAGCCAGTAAAATGCATCGAGTTGCCAGCGTGGAATAAAAGAAGCTGTTCAAGAGCTCATGTGCTTAGAATGGCATCAAGTGATTCAGCCATCCAAGCACATGTCAGTTTCTCAGATAGAGCAATGACTCAGTGACCTGTTAAAATGGGTCTTTCCCAGACTGTTCCTCACCATGGCTACTGCAGTCAGTCCCATTGATGCATTTGTTAAACTATTGCACAATGCTGTTTAACACAGAACAACACATTATACGCCTTACTCCTGCCTAATACGCAGAATAGATTCTGGCCTTTTAGCTCGAGTCTGACCAGGTCGGAGCTGGATCGGGTCAGACTAGAGCTTGTGCACCTTTTGTTCCGCAGGTAGGGAGAGTTGGATGTTAATGTTGATAATAAAATACTGCCTGGCAACAGATCCCAACAGTTCTTGTACACTCCTTAAACCTGAAAATGTAGAAAATCTTCTTGTGGCCAATACTAAATACCCCCATAATTCAACAGCTTGTAGATTCGCCTTAACTTAAAGCAATTGTTTTCCTTATGACTTTTAGATCCTTAGACTTTTTGGTCCAACATTGCTTCAGTTCATTAACGTTTTTGGGCATTTGTTTATGCACTGCACTCTTAAGGTCCTGCCATAGCATTTCAATTGGGCTGAGGACCAGGCCTTTCCAAAACCTTGATTCTTTTCTTTTTCAGCTGTTCTGATCTAGAGTTACTGGTGTGCTTTGGATTATTGCCCAGTTGCATGACCCTGTTTCGCACAAGCTTTAGCTGTCAGACAGACAACTTTACATTTGACTCTAGAATGGGTTGCACAATTAGTCGAAAAAAATATCACAATCTCAAATCATTCATCTCGATTCATTTCTGAATGACAGCGATTTGTATGTCCCTGCGCTCAGATCAAACTAAATTCAAATGTTATACATAACAAGCCACCATCAAGGCCAGGCATTAACGACATTCTGATGACCCGTTTCATCTCAGTACGCATGTATCAAACCATTAAATTTTCTTCTGTTGTTGTGTTTAGTGTTTAATATACACTCTATCATCAGATGTGATGTGTTACTTTATATTGTATTTACCAGCTTAAGATAAATGTCTCACACACACACACACCCTGGCACATGGCTCTGGGCATTAAGTCCAAATGATTATATTCTGATCTCATCTATCCATAGGATATTGTTCCAGAATTTTTGTGGTTTGTTCAGATGCAGAAGATTCTCCTGGCAACCCTTCCAAACAAGCCGTACTTGTTCAGTTTTTCTTCTACTTGTGTTTAAGATGTACCGTGCTCAGTCAGGCCTGTAGGGTCTGAGATGTAGCTTTTAGGTTCCTTTTGTATTCCTCCGACTCTAACTTTTGAACATGATTGTACACCACGAAAGCCAAATTCAAACTTGAATTCAGGCGAGGTCCCACATTTACACAAGGACGGGGGGAACGGAGAACTCTTCAGTTCCAGTGCCTGCAGGCTTTATACAGATCCATAGCTGAGATGGATGTCATCACCTTCAGTGGAAGATCTCATCTGTTCTATATACCTTAGCTGACGGAATCCCCCTGGGACTTTCTATGCTATAATGCGAAACAAAGCAGAGACACCCCAGGGCAGAGATCAGTATGTAAATGAGCAATATTTAATATAATAAATCAGAGCTATCCAAATTTGATTTAGTTCCTGTGAAGTATGCAAAAGTAGTATTAAAACCGAGATGGTGTACTGTCTTCAACGATACCCATACACCTTCATTAACTCTTCAGATAATTACTAAGCACATAATGAACTGAATAAGCGGTCCTGTGAAACAACACTGTGTAATAGACTATATAATAATACTGAAGGATAATTTGGTGATTTTTTTCCGCTGTGAAGACAGAATGAACCTGATTGGCTGATCTCTGATGTCTTATTCTTTATTTAGAATTTCTGGTCACATTATGGTGCATATCATGGTCTTAATACATACTGTAACGTGAACTTCATTCTCTAACAAAATGAGATAATCTACTTTATGTCAGATACTACATTTTTTTCCTATTGCTTGAACTGCAATTTAAAAAAAGAAATACATTCTGGTTACGCCATTCTATGTTCGAGGTGATCGGAATGAACTTTCAGTCAGAATGAGTGGGGTGGTGTAAACCTTCGATAATCCAATCAGTAGGTAAATCTTAGCCGTGCAAACATCAAATCCTTACTTGTTGAAATAAATTTTCCTTACGTGGAAAATTTTTGTCCGACATGGTCGGTCATATACTCATTCCTAACCCTAGCTTGCAGTGAGATCAACGCTCTCTCCCATCCACTGGTTCTGACTATAAAGGGGCACTTACTGGTTCACCAATTCATAGTAGTGAAACATCTAACCATCATAGATCTGACTATCACCAATCACAAAACATGGAAATCCTGACCTAACATCAAAGCTGGAGAAAAAAAAAAAACTACTACTTTTTGTTTCAAATATTCTATACGCTGGATATTCTATATGGATATTCCAGTATTCTATATGCTGGATTCTATACGTTTCCACGATCTACAGTATATGCTTCACAGCAGGCAGATTTAAATGCCTCACAACCTCTTTGCATGTGTCAAAAAGTTATAATCTGATTAATTGCTTAGAGCATGTAAACGCACATCTTGGCAGACTAGTTTTCATGTAAACAGTTGAGCTCGAGTCTTGAGTCAATTGGCTTGGAGAAATATTCTCCATGTAAACATGGCTATTAAAACTGGTAACGCATTGAAAAGCTGTTGAAATATCTACTGGACACTAGAGCTGTGTGATTGAATTGATTATGCGGTCTAATCTTTTGTGGGCCGATTTAATATATTAAATCAATGGGTCAGTTTTTAATCCAGAATCAATTCGCATGATTTACAAATGTTAACAGTTCTGTTAAGCGACACGTATGGCCACGCCTACCTCTAGGAAAAAAAAAAATCAAAAATTTGCACTAGATGCTGTGACATAATCTGGCACATAACTGCTCATAACTTCACTTCTACTCAATATTTTGATTTCATTTATGGTGCAGGTTTAACTACAATCGAAAACATAAGAAATTTTGTCCAGTCAGTTTAGCGTGATGCTGTGACAAAATCTGGCTGGACAGACAAACAGACAGAAAACTTTGTGACTGGTTTCAGGTCCTCCGATGCATGAAACATAAAGCTATCAATGTATGAGTGAGTTCTGACCAACATACAGACAAAACCTTTCTGTTATTTATATAGATGAGCAATTTAAATTTCATACGCCACCTATTGGTAGTATGGAAGTATAGAAGACGGGCAGAAAAAATGTTCGCTTTGTTTGGAAAATGATAACACGGGTAACACAGCATTTCAGTGTTTATTAGATAGTTTTAAAACTTCTTTATGAAATATAGTTGCTTGAAATAAATCATTGAATCCAATTCATAATCGCAATCGATCAGATCAAATCAACGATCTACCCATGATTCACAGCTCTGTTGGACATATCTATCTATCTATTCATCTGTACACACTCACAACCACAGAACAGGGGTAAGTGAGGGTGTAAATGCTCGTCAGGTCAGTGGAGCACAAAGGTTTCCTCGCATTAACTCATCCTAACCTGCTGTCACCTCAGCTGCTAACCCTCCTCACTGCTCCCTTTCACTGCCGCAGCTTAATGTTTTCGGATCAATTCCTGGGTTATGATTGTTATGGCTGTAAAAAGTTAAAAGCAGGTAAACAATAATTTACACACTGAAACTGGAAGTGATTTTGTTAGTGAAGACATTAACATGAGTCTTCTTACCCTTTGTAGAAGCCACTGAGGGGGTGCAGGCACAAGAACTGCCAGTAATCCAAACACAATGCCTTAAACTTTAACATGGTCTTTATAGAAGACAGCAGAAAAATTAGCACTTAATCGACTTCACAGATCCCAGAGTCCATTGCTGAACTACCCACATGGTTCAACAGTGCTGAATCTCTCATCTCAGCACCTGACCAAAAGGCATAGTGGTGGAGAAGCATCTGCTGAAACTCCCAGCGTTCAATCCGGAGACTTAACGGCGCCAGAATACGGCATAAACATCATCCCTTTCCATGTCTCTTCCACCATGCATTACTCATTTGTTAAGAGACATACACAAAGGCCATCCTCCATGGGACGGCATGTTGGTGTGCATGTCTGTGTAAATGAGTGAACCTAAAGAAAAAAAATTATTCCTCCCATCACAGACCTCATCCAGTAAGTATCTGGCTTCTTCTCACTTCCTGTTCGAAGAACAAACAGAAGAAAAATCGTCCTTCTCCCAGGCTTTTCCTCTCCTTCCTTCCCAGAGATCTTTGGGATGCACTTCTCATCCCCCAAAGCCGACAAGAGCAGCTAGGCTTTGCAAACCACCCCCCCACTGGCTTGGCCCGGATTAATTATCCCGTATCTGATGGTGCACACCCTTCAGCAGCCATGTGGACAGTGAGTGAAGATAATCAGCAGAAGCACATGGTGCTCACTGAGGACATGCTACCACCCCAGCCAAGGCCTCCCTCAAAAATGCTGATGCTGGTTACCAGGCAACGGAATCCTGACGCCGAAATACTAAACGGAGGGCTGATGAGGTTTCTGATTGGTCAAAGACTAGGAGGGAGGGGCATCTCACTGAGGACCAGATTTTTGTCTAGAATCCACAATGTGCTACGTGACTTATGTATTAGAGACTTTTATAATTCTATACACACACACACACACACACACATATATATATATACAGTATACAATATATATTATATAGTATATTGATATACAGTAGAAAGATACATCTGTATTGTAGAACATATTTTTGGAATAAAACTTCTAAGCCATTATCTTCAAATCGCTACATTTTTTGTTATTGTTTTTTTAAAAACTAAAAACAAAATCAAAAAACATTTTCATGTAGCAATTTTCTCCCTTTGTTACAGTACATAATGGCAAAAAAAATTTCTACATTTTTATTTTTATTTAATTTTGGTGTGTGTGTGTGCTACATTTTTATTATTGTTTTTTTTTTTTTAAAACAAAATCAAAAAACATTATAACACGGTAAAAATTGCTACATGAAAAATTCAGTACTTCAAGCCAAAAAAATATATACATTTTTATTTTGGTGTGTGTGTGTGTGTGTGTGTGTGTGTGTGTGTGTGTGTGGACACTGGTGACTATTCTAAAATAAAATTACTGTAGACAAGTAAAAATCCTCTGCTCCCTCTCACGCTCTTATATTCACCACTTTAAGGAGCAAACGCATTTAATCTCTCTCTGTCTCAAACACACACATGTATAGAGACAGTGTCAGAGAGCTGGCTGTTGGAATAGCAAAGAGTGTTTTTGTGCAAGTGGACAGTGAGAAATGTGCTCACTCCCACTGCCAAGTAAAAAGATACAATCGGGATGCTTCAGTTCCCACAGACTCAACAAAGGCACTAGAAAAAAAGACAACCACCCAAATAATTACAAAAACCCTTGATTAATTATCAATGTTCAAATCCCTGAAATGTTTAAAGTATTGAATGTCAGTATTTTCTCTAACCACAGCATTCTATTCAGTTAGTCAGGATTTATATCTGCACGTGATCTATAGGCAGAAGGGCACTTCCACTCTAACGCTGCTCCATAACAAGCACTTAATTCGCTCAAACAATAAAGCCGAATTTATTCCACGAACAGAAGGCAGGCAAGTTAGTTCAGTTTAATCCACCCGTAACTCAGTCTTTCTGCAATTTAGCCATGAAGTGTTTCTGTTTCCTGATCACTTAACATGTTTAGTGCCCATAAATGTGTAAGCACACGGAGTGGCCACACATGTTCGTTAATGAGGCCTTGAAAACAACTCCTTTGTCTGTGGGGCAGTTAAGGGGGGGGTGGATCTTGGCAAGAGGGGGCAGGGGAGTGAAGCAGGGAACACACGCTGCTGCTAAACTGGGACACATCCATCATCCAGCTGGCTGAGGCGGGTCAGAATGGAGATGTTTAGAATACGGAATAACGACGTTTTATCCAGATAAATGTGTTGAATTTTATGTATTCTTTAAAGAACTGAACATACTGGCAAGGAATAGGAAAGAAGAGAAAACAGAAGATTAGACAAAGGGAGGTATATCTTTGCGTATTTGTGCCCTGAATATAAAGGCAGGACAGTGAAGGATAAAACAAGGATAACTATTATTTACTTGAAATCTAAGCCTCATTTATCTTCTGACCGACAAATGCAAGCCAAAGTTACAGAACAAAGCTCAGGAGATCCACTAAAGGCCTTTCAAGTGTGCAGCTACTTGTACACCAGGTGTTAAGTCTTAGGGCCCAGCTGGGTTAGGGTTCCCAGTGAATGAGCTCCAAGGCCAATAAGCGTTAATGGCCTCATTCAGCACCTGGGGAAGGACACACACACATACACACAACTACAGGCTTCTCCTCCATCATTCACTGCCTTCTGAATCAATTCCTCCAAGTCATGACTGGCACTTCATGATACCAGCGCATCGTAACTTGAATGTCCCTCAGGGGAAATCGGATGCGATTTAAATTTCATAGAGCCCAATATTCATCAAAGGGCACATATTAAATGCACGAGTTAATTGGGAGATGTTATCACCATTTAGTCAACCCTTGAAGATGGAATGCAGAAGAACAAAACCTTAAATGCAAAACCTGATTAGTTTTTGATCCTCGCTTCCTACACTCTAAATTTGGGATAACAGTTTTGCTGTTGGATTAAAAGCTTCCTAACCTACGAATAAATTTGGGGAATCGAAATTTAGGAATGTATTTAGGAATTTGTATGAGGTATAAATTAAGACCTTTTTTTATTTTACTCCCTTCAGTAATTTGTATCCTGCGCTATTGTGGTTTCTAAATCACAAGAACAGTTTATGAGTAAACAAAAGATTTTAATTGAACAAATATCCAAAACAGCACCCCTGGAGGAGAGAGGGTCAACTTGGTGGAGCTGGGGCTTGAACCACCAACCTTCTGATAACCCACTGAAATACCACTAGCGGATGTGTCAGTGTCAAAGCCAACGATTATGTACAGTAGTAAGGAGGAGCAGCATAGAACCCAGAGGATGGGAGGGGAAAAGAAAGATAATGTGAGTTACAACATTTATGGGACATATATGCCCTGTTATAAAATATATTCATATTTCTTGGCCAGCTGTTTCTACGGTATGTTCTTCTACGAGAAGTAAAACCGGGACATGTAAATGATCCGATTGACATTTACAGAAAACCTCAAGCACGGTGTGGTGATGAGATTCTTAGCTGCAGTAAAACATTCGACTGGTGCAAACGTATTAAAGGCGGCTTTACATCCATGAATGAGGATCCCGGCTGAGGTGGCTCACAGCCTATTGCAGTTGCTCCTGTGAACAGCCAGTGAGTGGAATTCCTGATCTTTGAAAATCGATGGACACCTCGTGACCGACTTGCAGAGAAGATGCATCAGTCTGTGGGAACTGTACACACAATCATTCTCAAACCAACACCACTTGCACATTAAAGGAACTCATGCGGGAGTTACTGCCATAACCCACGTACAGTCCAAGTGATTTCCACATGTTTTGGGCCATTAAGGGAATTCCTGGGAGGCCAGCATTTCGTAGGTTAAGCAGGCAGTCTGCTCATGGCTCTGGCGCACAGAGAATATCTTCTACTTTTATGTTATCCGGCACTAATGAAATGCTGGCAAAAGTGCTTTATATAGACAAATAAAGCTAGTTTTTACTAGCTATAGCTGTGTACTGTTATTCTGCACAATCAAAAGTCCCGGTTTGACATGAACGGCCCTCGTATATGCATTATGAAATATACTAAAGGAATTTCAGTCATAAAAACAAAGCTAGAGACAACACACAAGAAATACCGCTTAAACAAACCAAACTTTGTTTTAACATCTGGTATAACATCTGCAACATGTGAAATACAGAATACAGTGAACAAAACATATAGGATTCTAGAACAAAGGTTTGGGTAGAAATATGACTCCACTGTGAGATTTACTCTCACATGCTTTTTCCATGTTCTTTCTTTTGTTCTATGAACAAAGGCACGGTGGTGTAAATGGCTCTGTCTCATGATGGTGGCGAGACAGAGGAGAAATCTTTCATCATCTTGGAAATGCACCATATTCTCTGTGATGCACCTTTTTTCGTGTTGCCGGAAATGCCGAGTACTAGTAAATGGAGCACGGCTTGGAGATCATTTATGTCCAGTTCCCTTGTCCAGATATGACCTCGTGATAAAAGGTCGTGGTGGCGTTATCATCATCATCGTTTCTTTGGCAATACTTGGGCAGGGAGCAATAAAAGCTAAATGGAGACGGACATTATTCCAAGCATGGTGGCAGGGTTTAAAGGCCCTCACAAGGCTCCTGACTGTTCAGTCAGGACAGATGGGCGTGTAATTGGGAGTTATTGTTGGGGCACGTAGGCCCAGATGGGGTCAGAGCTGGAATGATGAGCACAGGCTGTGTCGCCGTTTGGAAAGCTGAGCAAAGGTTTTTACTGTAGGTGTGAAGATACAGTACAGTATATCTGGTCCCTTGAGCTCACTCCTAATTAATTATTATTAGCCGTTAATATTTTGATCACATGCTTTAAAAAGATATTCGGCAGGATATACTGTACAAAGAAAAGCGATTTTTTAAATAAATAATAAAAATAAGATATTCATGTTTTAGAAACGATACTCTAAAGTTTGCATGTTTATTAATGGTAATATAACCCTTAGCGGTTAAAATGTCAAAAGAAAATAAAGACAATGTTAAAGATCGGGATATTTTTAGATCTTTCATTTGAGCAGGACAAACCCATGTTCTTCCCATTCTGACCAAAAGCTGTCAGTCCCTCGGAGGTTTAGATCTAAACAAAGAGATGGGTGTGATTCTCACTCCCATTCCTGAATTATGTCAAAAATAAAGCTATTTCAAATCCCGAAATACACACAAAGTACATAAACCATGTCCTCTCTAAACATTCTCATTCCATTTATTATGATTTAACCTCATCAACATTGTTATATTCTACAGTATCTGACTATTAGCACTACCGACACATCACAGCGGCCATATGATATCTGAAATCTGCACCAACTGTCTTGTGTGTTATTATAATAAAAGTAAAGGAGATGCTAGTCATAAAAATATGACCTCTAAGCTAGATATACAGTACTATAAGATATAACTACTCATATCCGGTATATATTCAGCTTCTGTGTACATGTTCAGTCTGTAAATAGTCACAGTGCCTTAGAGGTGTGCTCCCTCTAGTGGATTTGAATCATCACCCCTTCTTATTCCAACTTCTTTCAGTAATTTGTATCCTGCTCTCCGGCCCCCGCAGACATCCAGCTCGGTATCCAAAAGTGTCCGTGTAAAGCAACCGTGTTGCACCTCATGTCTCATCGTGCAGTGTGATTAATGTTGACAAAATCCAGTTTGTAAAGAGTGCCAATACTTTAATCTTGCTGGACAATTAAAGAAAGAGACAAAAATACCATACGTTTATTGGGCATATGGTGCACTACATGGGTTATCCTTCATTCCTTCTGTAAAAAGAAATATTTATTGCATTTGTTAACATTAACAACATGAACTTCAGCATTAATACACCACAAGTAATATTAACAAAGTTGGGTTTTTTTTGTTGTTGGTCTTTCGGTTGCTCCCGACAAGGGGTCGCCACAGAGGACCGTCCGATCCGCCCACAAGCTTGACACAGGTTTTACGCAGGATGCACTTACTGACACAACCTTCCCATTTTATCCAGGCTTGTGACGGCCACTGAATCCAGTGGCTGGGGTTTGGGCATTGGCTGGGAATCGATTTTGTAAATGTAAATAAATACATCTACATTGCACTAATGTAAAAGCGACAGATTAATTAGCCAAAAGACGATATTACTTTATGTTCCTATACATAATACCATCCTAAACTCTGTTCTCTAGATGTAAAGATTGGAAAATACGTTCTTTTGAACCTCAGTTTCAAACCTGATAGTTAACAACTATCAAATGTTCATCAAGGTATTGGATTCCTGTTCCAATGATTAATCACAATTTTAAAATACTCTAATTTACTTTTATTATAAGCGTGCAGTGTGGATATAAAGAAATGCATGACAAACTGGTTAGAGGAAACGGATTATGCAGTTTATTACATCTCAAACATTAACATTTAACAAATATTAAATTAAAATCTTTCAAATGGGACCGGCACTGCATGCAATGGCTGGGTAGTACTGTATCTACGGATCCTCAGATCCAAAAGTCAACACCTTAAAGTGTTAGCTGCCTAAGGACCACTTAAACTTTTTTTTGTTTGATTTTCTCTATAATTTAGTCGTGTCCAATTCCTCCCCGTCACTAGGGGGCTCTCACATTAAGGCTACTACTATCACTCAGTCGGGAGGGCCGAAGACTATCACGTGTTTCCTCCGAACCAGCACTGATGCCAGCCGACAGCAACTTTTCAAACTGCTCGCTTGCGCACCATTGGAGGCAGCGTAACACACTCGGAGGACAGCGCTATCCGCACCTTCCATTAGCGCGAGCTCACAGACGCCCCTGATTGGCTGTAGAGCCGTGATTAAAGTAGGAGCACTAATTACCTCTCATCCCTCCCCTCTGAGGGAGCTCGGCCTATCAGCTCTCTCGAGGCCTCCGGCTGCAAGAGGTTACAGCATCACCCGGGAATCGAACCAGCAATCTCCTGATGATAGGGCGAGCACTTTACCACTCTCCTTCAAGGTAGTTCGAGCGCAAAACTTTGATTTTATCCAAACTTCCATCTGGAAGCTTTTTTTTTAATATAAAACATGGCGTTCAGCACACCTGGTGATGTTTCCTTGGTCATCTTATTATACGTGCTATTATCACACACAGCCGAATAACCGCACTGCGATTATGGGAACCCATTAAGGTCAAATTTGGCCATACGATTAATTTGCATTAAAAAAAATGGTAATGAGTTAAAATGTCTAGATTAATCACATGCATTAACGCATTCATATCGACAGCCCTGGTAAAAAGCTAAACAATGTCACTAAAAGGAACGTTAGTGCAAAAGTATTACCACTATTTTCATTGTACAAAGCCATTAGGTTGTAGCACCTATTGAAAGTGTTCTATTAGTTACTAAAGAAGCAGCTATTTTGGATCCGGTAAATAGCCCGAGTTTTACATTGATCACTTGTACAGTAGCCTAAAAACGTAGGGAACTACCTTCTAACAATTCTATCATGATTGTGTAACAAATTCAAAGACGTTTTATGGCTTCATGTCTAAACATCCCACTTGACCATTCTGACCAGTAGTCTGACGAAACACATGTGTAAAGTATTCTAACTCATGTTTTATTCCAATACAGAGGCACCAAATTAGTGGGTTTCAACAACTGGAACAAAAGTTTGTCATGCATAATTAACAATGACGTGCTAAAACACACCTGTTCTTGGAAGGCCGCAGACGGTGATAGAGACACTACTTTCCGTTCACCAGCATCGTGAAGACCACGGAGCAATCAGAACTGGGCATAAAATTCTGAAATAGTACCAACTAGGGATACAAGTATCAATCAAGGGATATAAATATCCCACATCCCACTGAGCACTATTACATCTAACGAATACAGTATGGCTCAACTACAACCGTGTCTAGAGGAGGCCATCCATCAAAAGTGAGTGACCAGTCGAAGAAGATATTAACCAAAGACACAACCAATAGGCCAAGGGTAACTCTGAAGGACCTTTAGAGAGCCACAACTCTTATGAGAGAAGAGAGAGCTATTCACAGGACAACCACTCAAAGCCAAATTTGAACTAAAAACTAATCTTTTTTTTTTTTATTCATTTTTCATTTCGTTCTTTTGATCAGAAATAAAATAAAATGTTACATTTTCAATAAAAAGACCCCCAACATGTCTACATACACTAATTTTGGCTATAGTTCCAGTAATGAAAATATTACAATGCAGCTAAGGACACATTATAATAAACAGAATGAGTAGCTCACCTCTTATATCTTCCGGTCCGAGTCGTTCGTTCTTTTGAATCTATTGCACTGCATAGCGTCTGTGGGAGTCACGTGACAAAAGAACGAATGACTAGGAGTAGAAGAGTCATTGAGGAGAATCGCTCAATTCTGTTTCCTGTGTACTGCACTGCGGTACAGAACGAACGATTCGAACCAAAGACTCAAAGGTAACTATTCATTTCTGTTTCCTGTATAACCTTCGGATGTGTTGCGATGCTTTGCACATGCGCGCCTAGAAGAAAATTAACTAATCACTCTCTGAGACTACTCGTTCTTCTGAGTCACGTTAAAGACTCGTTCATGAAGAATGAATCGTTTGTGAACGACCCATCACTAATATAAAGAGAAACTTGTGAGATTTACAGCACTGTGCACCACCTCCATTGTTTATTCTCCTCACCTTTTGGCTAGATAGTACTGGTAAGAATTTAAAACTACTTTCACACACTTAAAACTACTTTTTATTTTTGTTAATTACACATAAATTTTTTTGTATATATATATATATATATATATATATATATATATATATATACACATACACACACTGTATATTTGCTGGAGACTCCATATCTGGGGAAAAAAAACAAGTATGTCTGTCTTGATGACAATTGCTTATCACAGATCGGTGCCAGCCGAATGGTCACTTGGTTGCTTCCATGACTAATCCCTTCCTTATCTGCTCATGGACGTCTCTTCTAGGAGCCTCAGATGTGCTACAGTACATTCCATCTATACAGTAAAAGTGACACTTATGGGGTCTTTCAGCGTCAATTGTTTTGTCTTATACGCTCTGTCTTATAGAGCTCTAATCTGCACTGATCTCGTCATTACCTGAACTCAATTGTGCACTACTCACGTCATATCCAAAACTCAATGCCGCCCTGCTGCTGTCACTTTTTCATTGCTCAGTTGCACATTTCCTTACACCATTCATTCCTTTTTCATTTTCTACTTTTTTATGTTTTTATATGTTTTCTACTTGTGTTTTTATATATTTTACTCTTACTCTTATTAACCCTATGTTATACCTGCTGCATAGTGGTGTTACCAGGAGTTGCGTTGATCATTTGTCATATATGTTATGCTTCTTTTGCTCTACATGGTTGCATCTGTCACATACAAGTTTATTGAGTTATGGTCTTTGTTGCTGTTTAAATTAACTTTAGGATCAATAAATCTGGCTTCCCACCACAAAACCAATAGTAGAAACCTACAAACATTAGGGGTTTAAGACAATCACAGAAATACAAGATTTTCTGATTTAAAAAAAAAAAAAAAAAAAAAAGGGTCCACCAGGGTCTGGGTTCGATTCCCGCCTCGGAGACTGTGTGCATGGAGTTTGCATTTTCAACTGGCGTTCCCAAATTGCCCTTAGTGTGTGAATGAGTGTGTGAGTGTGCATATGCACTGCGATGGATTGGCACCTTGTCCAGGTGGTACCCTGCCTCGTGCACTAATAGGCTCCAGGCCCCCCGTGACCCTGTATACATAATAAAGCGGTACAGATAATGAGTGAGTGAGTAAGTGAGAGAGTTTCCTGTTATTTCTCCAGATGTACCTTAAACACCCTTGCAGGATAAACTAAAGTCAATAGTTTAACATAAATATATTTCTATAAGAGCTTTCATGAAAGTTCTTGGTTGAACTTTTGCTTTGTACCTGCCTTCTGTCGCAGATGAACAGAACAAATCCAGGAACAAAAAACAAAACGGAAAGGTGAGTAAAATGTCACCAGTCTCCAGCTGTTTTGACTGTTGCTCTATTTACAGTGAAGCGTTGCGAGCATGCAATCAGAGCTGTTCAGAGGCAAAATCAGCCATCATGTATTCATTTGGGCTTTTGTGAAGAAGCGTAAGCTGCCTCGTTCGTTGTGAGTGAAGTGCTGCTTGGGAGTTTTATATAACTCTGAGATTAGACCTCTTACGCTACAGTATATCTTTTGCATCAGTGCTCGCATATTGACTCATTTGAGTCAGCAAGTGCATTCCAGACATACCAGGTGTTTGGATAAATGAAGGATGCCCAGGATGTCCTGTGGCCAAACCGCTTGCAGTGAGTGAGGTAATGGAAAGTTAAAAAAAAAAAAAAAGGAATTCTGTCTTAAAGATATTTGTAACTGCTTTACCTTAAAAGGCCTTGATGCCAATAGGCCAATAGGCAGCTGTTTCTGAAATCCATTTCTTCATGCTACTAACTGAATTCCTCTAATAGCTATTTTAACGGTTCTTTAAAGCCTAATAAATAAACAATAATACAAAAAAAAATACTTGCATTGTTGCAGAGCGAATTTCGACTTGACCGGCGCTGTGTGAAATGAAGCTTTTACGGCTGCAGGTTGCGTTCTATTCCCCATCCAATTCCACTCAGCTAGTTTAAAGTCGGATCAGCAGTCCATTGCTGAAACTGGAGCTGAACATGGTAGGGAAAAAAAAAACCTTCCAAATGCTGTTGTAGATGTTGCATCTTCTATCCATATTTAAGCTTTAAGGAGTTTCTGTATGACACTGTACACTCTCACATTCAAAAACAACAAGTTCAGCACAGGCATCAGCTACACATGATGCACCCATTTATAACTTTGCACATTTACTGCGCCAAATCTTTCACGTAAAAAAGCACTGAAGCTGGAAATGTCCTGAGTACAGCTGTGAGATGAAGTGTGATTGTTTTACACAAAGTAAAAGTCAAAAAAAGATGAAAAAAAGCTGAAGAAAGATGGGAAGATGTGCAGCCCTGTACTATAGAACTAACTTTTGGAATACATTTTCTGTGAATAAAATCAAGACAAAAAGTTGTTGTTGTTGGTCTTTCGATCGCTCCTGTCGAGGGGTCGGCATAGCGGATCATCCGATCCACACAACAACTTGGCACGTTTTATGCCGGATATGCTCTTCCTGACACAACCCTCCCATTTTATCCAGGCTTGGGACCGGCACTACATCCAGTGGATGGAATTGGGTCAATGGCTGGGAATTGAACCCAGCCCGTCCGGGTGGTGAGCGACAGACCTACCACTGAGCCACCAATGCCCAAAATCAAATTGTACATTTACAATTTTACATTCAGCCACAGCGGGAGTTCTTTCAGGCTTCCAAGAACACAACTGTGTCATACACTATGTAAAAGCATGAAGAAAAAAGAAAAGAGGAAGACATTTGGAATTCAGTCTATTAGTGTGTTGCAGGGGTTTAAAAAAACTATTGAACATGCTAGTTTATTGTACGTAAAAAAAAATAATAAAACCACAAACCTGAAATAGAAAACACTTA
Source organism: Clarias laeviceps (assembly GCA_030014305.1). NCBI lineage: Eukaryota > Metazoa > Chordata > Actinopteri > Siluriformes > Clariidae > Clarias > Clarias laeviceps. The sequence continues at coordinate 13,119,868 of JAQMYJ010000016.1, read as the reverse complement.
CACTTCTACTTATATTCTTCCTATCTGTGTCAATATAACCCACAGGCTAATTAATATTTAAATGCATTGTGAGAGTGCATGTTTTTATAGATGAGAGGCCTGGTGTTGCAATAACTTACTACCTCACATTACAAGAGCTATTAAATAGTTTTGTCCCGGTTTTTTCATACCGAAGTTTTGAAAATTGCTTGCATTTACTCCAAGCTTGCATCAGGTCTCCGCTTAGCGTCATGCCCAACAACACCCTAACCTGTGATAAAATCATTACATTACATGCCCTCTTACAGTTTCCTGCTTTATTCTCAACCGTGATTACATCTGAGAAACTGTGAATAAGACACCATTAGACAGCCAATTTATAACATCGAATACTAATGATTAATTAATGTGCATGACCGAAATCATTCGCTTTGTTTGCCAACCTTATCCTATCATATCCACAGATATTGCAGTCCAACCAAGCGTTCAACACATCAAATATTAAATACCAGTGTTTAAATATTTAATCACCACTCGTTTATAATTATTTGATATGATCAAGAATGTTTCAACAAACCAGACTTCAGAATGATTTGCCACCGATTTAGATGCATGATTTCTATGATCAGATCCTTTAATGGATGCTTGTACTGTACACACAAATGTATCTTATTTGAATACAAATACTGTATGTATTTGCTTTCCAGACATCCATTCATTCGGAATATAGATTTAATGCATAATCAACCAACCAATAGGGACGAACACAATATGTGACTCGTGGGTTCAGGATTGTTACCAGCTGAATGTGACCCCGGCTGGATTGTGCTCTGACGGCCTGTTCTTTCGGATGTGTGCTAACTCGCATTCCCGTCACTGATCGTGATCCCAGCATTTCCACACTCGACCGTGAGCTACAGTACAACATGAATTTCAGAGAGAAAAAGACTGTTTAGAGAGGGAGGGGGACTGATTAGTCATGGGTGGCTTTGAAGGAATAATGGGTGATCAGCTTGACCTTGAAGGATGATCACATGATGTAGCGAAGGCAGCCTCAATCCTCACCTCCCCCAAGATAAAACTCTGCAGGTAGACCTACAGTACATCGAACCCAGACTTCGAGACTTTGTGCTCGAAGAACCGAAGACATGAGGCAGCTGTGGCTTAACGTACAAATGCATTAAAAAAAATCCAGAAATTTTTGGTCTTATAAAATCCAGATACAAAACTTTAAAATACTTCAATGATAGAAAGTAGAAATTAATCATGACGATCATGATCTAATTATTGCCATACATTTTCTAGGTGCAATAAACTCACCTTCCTCTCCACCTAATACAGGGGTGAACACCAGCCTTCCGGATTAATAAGCTTATGCAAAGTGATCGGGACGTTATCTGTGTCTGAACTCAAACGGCGCTCTGGCGGAATCAGACTCGTTCCTGCAGCGAGGCTTTCAAACCGCACAGGCTTATATGGTTTCCAAAAATAGCACGTGACATCATCAGTGCTACGCAAAAGCCTGTCCACAAAGTCTTCGGTTTGAATGTGTGAGGCATCTCAATGCCCAGACTTATCCCTCTGCACGCGGCGCGAAGCAGCTCAGCACAGGCGAGGTGAACGTTCTAGATATGCGGGGCACGTCCTCTCACACGGCTCCTGAATTGCTTCTGTACCGCGACACCCGGTGAGAAATAAACGAACATGATAATACACACGATGAGGAATGAAACATGCTTAATTAATAAGTTTGAGCCCTTTAATCATGACAACGCCATGCAGTTCAATCTCTAAACCCTACAACCGGGATGAGATCAAAAGCAATCAAGTCGCTGTGAACACAAACAGCATTTCTACAAGACCACACATTACAGGTTGTTTAGATCGCATTCATAATAAGTTGAATTATTTAACGTGATGTGCATGACTTCCTTAAACTAAACACATACACTCTAAAACTACAGTACTCACAGGTAGTAGAATCTGTTAGCCATGACGACGCCGTGCCGTTTGTGGGAAAACACAGTGGCTGAGTGTAGGGCACGCTTCTTGCTCACACACACACACACAC